>JAQGEQ010000244.1:0-605777 GCA_034620365.1 Pegea sp. RAD2-039 | reverse complement strand
CTTATAGATTTAATGTTTTGTGCTAAGATCTGTAGACATATAGTTTTTGTCATGAACTTTGAGCTCAAAAAAACCCTATTTATATTTAAAGAAACAGTTTCATTTAAAATCATTACATTTTTTCACATTGAAAATATTTTTAATTAATTTTAGTTATAAGAAATATATTAAAATTTAGTTTTGAAAATAGTTTTAGAAAAATTTATAAATACTAAATAGTAAAATCATAATTTAAAATGGTTTTCAATCGAAAACATGTCTTTGTTGTTCAAAATATTTCAAGCTAATACAAAACATTGAATTTTAGAAAGTCAGTTTTTTCCGGACAAATGCTAGATCGAAAGAAATTAATAAACATAAAGAATTATAATTTGATATTTGTATGCTTGCATGCTGATCCAAAATCTCATATTTGAAATTGACAACTTGTCGATGACCAACAAAATTATTTAAATGTATCTGGTTAATAAACTTATATTTGAAAAATGTGTACAATTCAGAATAGTTGTATAATCGCTAGAAACATATATTTTGCCAAAAGGATAGATTAGGATTTTGTAATTAGTTATAAAAATAAATCAAATAACAATGAAAACTTGATTAAAAAAATGTTTTTTTAAAGGACTTCAAACTAAATAAAAACAATTAAAAAATGTGAATAGTTAATTATTGTAGTTTTTATTTTTAAAATAAAGAAAAAAATCTTTTTATTTTAAGATAAATTTGTTAGCCAATAATTTTCATAGTGTTTTAGAAAGAATTGTTTAAAATGTTATTGTATTTACTTATTTACTTTGGCTGAAAACTAAAACACTATTTTGTATAGATATTATAAAAATATCTTAAATTAAATATCATTATAACATTTTGTTAATGACATCAGTCAAAAATTTAAGTGTTAAGTTGCTATTTTGAAGCTGCAAGCTATATAATGAGTGAAATAGAAACTTATGTGAGTTAATCATTCCGATAGTTAAAATATAGCAGATGTAAAAATAAAGTTGTATTAAAAGTTTAAATTTGCTATTATACGAGTTTATTTATACAAAGTTTGAAAGTTACTAGTTAAAATAGTTTTGTTTTCAATATAAACCTAAATATTCATAATTTCAACAAAGTTTGAAAGTAAGCCTTGAAATTCAAGTTTTCAAATATCACTTACAAAAACATAGCCTGAAGCAATGCAAGGATTTCAAAATTATTTATCTTCAGCAACGTCTAGCGTCAAATTTTTCTATTATATAAAAATAAAACTCAAAAATCTTTAATTAAATTTTTATTATTTTTATTAAAACACTTTGCTTACACAAAACAATCAATTTTGCTTAAGTTTTATGAAGTAAACTTTAAAAATTTCTGAAAACTACTTAGGTTAAAAAGTAAACAATAAATATTATTCAAAAAAGGAATTTATAGTTATATTAAACATTACAGTAAAAGAAAAGCAAAAAAAACAGAAAGAAAAAATCTCAAATGATTTGTTTCTTTAATCATTATAAGTCAAGATTTAAAGTTTGAAATTTTTCTACAAAAGCTGCAACTTATTCGCAATCTTGTTGAAAAATTTCTACATAAAAAGCATTTTTAAAATTTTTATTAAATATAGTGAGTCTAAATGTTTAATAAGTTCTTAAGTGGTTTTTATACAGTAAGTTCAGTACTACTTTTTCTGTAACGCTTTTACCCGCCTGGTATATTTTCTAATAGTTTACATAAAAAAATGCAGAGGGGTAGTGGTGAGACTCAGTTATCTTTGACAAGTCGTCGAATGATATTAAGTTTTAGTGATTCTTCGATCTTGCAATTGATTTAACTAATAATTTTTAATTCATTTTTCATGAATTGCAGGATAGTTTGAATGGATATAAAAATATAAAAAGTAATTTTAAAGTAGAAATTAAATTTTGTTTAGTTCAATATTTGCTGTAACATTGTTTATTGACTACTTTGCTACAAACTAACTTTATTGATCTTCTCTGAAAAATAAATAGAAAAAATAGTTTTAAGTAGCAATTCTCATAAAGTTTATTAATTCAAATCACTATCCTGTTGATTACAATGACAAATAACAGTTTCTTCAAAAATTTTTAAACCGACAAACGTTTGATGTCAAATTGAAATTACACACCATGTAATTTTAGTAATTGAAACAATCAAGCCGTTTTAACTTGACATTGTAATTCTTTTTTTAATAATCTCTTCAAAAACAGATTTAATATCCACATGATCTCACTGCGAACGATCTTTGACAAAGATAAATAAGCCAGAAGTTGATGAGATCAAAATAACATCTGTTGTCGATCCAAGGTGACGTCATTATAATGTGACCTTATTAGTGATTGATTTGTTTAGTTTTTAGTTTGAAAGAAGAGTTTTTGAAAAAAGAAGATGAGCACCAAATTTTTAAACTTCATTACAATTGCATCCTTTTAAATATTTCAAAAATTAATCTCTATTACATACAGAAGTGAAATTTAAAATTGTTAATATTATTATTTTAATAAAAGTTATGATTTGAATGAAACTGTCTTCAACTTTTTATTTGAAATTTATAAATTTTTTTCCAACTTATTTTTCATTTTACAAAACTTCACATTAGTAAATGAAGCAACTCAAATTATTACCTTTTAGTTAAAAACAGTAATTTAACAAAATACAAAGCTTTTTAATTTGCTTTACAATCGTAAATTTCAAGATAGAGCATTTTTAAATTTACAGTTTAAGTTTGCAATAATTTTGTAAAGATAGTTTCATCTTCGTTTGTTGTGTAAATTTTCTAATATAAAGTATTTATGATTTATTTCATTGAAAAAATTTAAAATAACAAAGAATGGAAATAACCAAATAACTCAATTCAAATAAAATCATTACTAATAACTAATAAGTACAATAACAAAACAAAAGGAAACTTATTTAATGGCACTAATCAAAAATTGCAGAAAGTTAGATTTTAAACTCGTTAACTACGATAAACAAAGTACAACTTTCTAATTACATCACCGACAATAATGTTGATTTACTATCGCTAGCTTATAGTAATTTCGCTTTTATATCATTTTGCTACCAAATAAATTAATTGATATTTTTAAAAGAAAATCGTTTAGCTAGTAACCATCGTAATTTTTTAAAATAAAATCACTATCCCATTGAATACAACGATAAACCACAACTTTTTCAAAATTCAAAAACTATAATATCGACAAATATTTGATGTCAAATTGATCATCACGTCAATTAATTATTTCAATTAAAACATTCAAATAGTTTTAAATTTTAAAGTTCGCTGTTATTTGTTAGTTGTATTTGTTGGATTATTTTATCGACAAATGGTCGATATTAAAAATTAGGTCTCTTTTAAATTCTTCCATAATAAAGGTTAATTTTTTTTATGTGACTTTCAATGTTTAATAGATTCTTAAGAAATTTTTAGTTATCTTTGACAAGTTAATGTTTGATGCTTATTTTTAGTGATTCTTCGATCTTGTAATTTAACTCACTAATATTTTTAAATTCTTTTTTTTTTAATTGCAAGATAGTTTGAATGGATATAAAAATATAAAAACATAATTCTATAATTCAAGCATATAATTTTTTATAAATTCAAATTACTATCCCGTTGAATTCAACAACAAATAACAATTTCTTTAAAGTTTCAAAAGTATAAAATCGACAAACATTTGATGTCAAATTGCAATTCACGGAGTTTAATTTTATTAATTGAAACATTCAAGTTGTTTTAACTTTGTCTTGTTTGTACTTCTCCGTTTAAGCCTTCCCATTAATTGATCGACAAATGGTGGATATGAAAAATAACCGACTAGTATATCTAGTAGAAGATCTAATCTGATACTGAAGAATATTCTTCATATTAAAAACTTCTTTTCATCTAGTGTTTGTCCGGAAAAAACTAATTTTTCCAAAATTTTTCTCTTTTTCACAAATTTTCACAAATATTCATAAGAATAGTTTTGTATAATGACAAAGAACATAAAAGCAAATTGCTTTTGCTAATTTTGATTACTTTATTTGATATTTTCTAATTTTGATCAAAGTTTTGAAGAAAAATAAAAATTTTAAAGGCAAGTTTTTCTCCTGAGAAATATTAGATGAAAAGATATCTTTATAAGAATAAATGTTCTTAACTCTTGGTATGATAGCTTCGATCAGCTTGATATTTTTGAAATCAACCATTTGTTTATAATTAAATCCAATATTTACAAATAAAAACTCGAAGTAAACTTTTGAATTTAAATTTGCTAAAAAAGTTTCATTTGATCAAATTACTTGGCATGATTTGTAATTTGACATCAAATAGTTGTCTATATTATAATCTTAAAATTTTGAAAAAATTGTTATATATTGTTGTAATGAACGGGATATTAATTTGATTTACAAATACTTACGATAATTACAACTTAAAAACCTTTTATTTTTTTTATTTGAGAATATCGCAAACATTTCCAATTGATCAGGTAAACCTATGATGGAATTTATTGGTTATCAAAAAATCAATAAATAAATTTATTCAAAGTAGCGATAGTGATTTTTTTAAATGTATAATCTTATAATTTTTTTTTTCACTCTTTCCAATTATGTGGCAATTCATGAAAAACCTGATATTAACAGAATACTTTTAGTTAATTGAAAAGAGGAAAAAGAAGTAGTTGTGTTTTACTATACAAGTTTCAAACAGGAGATGTCACTACAGAGTTTTTACTTTAATATTTTAGAAAAGTAGTTAGAACCTAACAAAATTTCTACTAATCAGTTAGAGTAATATTTGATATAATGTTTATAAGTGATACTTCAAAAATATTATATAATGACTAAGTTTACTTGAATTTACTAATGATATAAAAATAACATTTTTGAGAAGAGAACTAAACATAAATAAAACTTATTCAAAATTAAAACCAAATTTTTAGAAATTAAGAAAGCAATTATAATTTTTGTCTTTTCACTAGAAGTTGAATTCTAAATACAATTTTATAATTTTTATTTGACTTTTCCATCTATAAAGCCTTTTCTTGCAGTACGCTAATGTGTGCTAAAAATCATTTCATGATAACATTCTAAATGTTTGCGTAATTGTTAAGTATTTTGGGGACTTTTTGGTAAAATTGATGTGTCTTATGTAAAACAGAAAACTTTTCTTAGTTAAAATATTTGAGAATATTTTTAATATTAGGTTATATACTTGTTGTTGCATTTATCAAACTAATTTTTATGAAAAATTTCACTTTAAATTAAAATTTATAATTCTGAGTATTAAATCGTTATGACATATATAGACCTACAAACTGTAGCTGTTGAATTTTGTTTTCAAATAAACTTTAATTTAAATTTGAATGGAAAAAAAAAATATATAAATAATTAAAGATAATTAAAAAAAGTTGTTTAAATCACTAATAAATTATTTATAAGTCTTTGAATTTATTTAGGTTTAAACTCAAATTTAGTTTTTTGAAAACACCATTTAGAAGTGAATAAAAAAATATTGTAAGATAAGCTCAAGCTTTAATAGGTATAAACAAATTTGAGTATAGTATATGAAAGAATGGTGAGAAGAAGAAAAAATTAAACATTAAAAAAAATAATACTGTAGCTAGGAATCGAACATAGTCTACCATGACAACTAAACTAGGTAACTGTCATTAAATGATTACAGTGCACATAGCAGAGGATGGTTTCGATCCATCGACTTCTGGGTTATGAGCCCAGCACGCTTCCGCTGCGCCACTCTGCTGAAGGCAAAACTAATATTAGCTGATTATAAAGCTAGTATTTTCTAATATACTAATACAAATTTTGTACTAACTTTATATATTTCTAATTTTGTTAGCCCTTAAAATTAAAAATGATTTAGAAGGAAGATAAAAATACATTAACTATATAGAAATATTCAGTCTGATTGAAACGAAAACAAATAATTTTATAGATATTAAACAAATATATTAAAATAATTATCATAATAATGTTTGGGTTAATGATAGCAGTCAAAAATATTTGTAGTCAAAACAATAAAGTGATTAGTGAAAACTGTAAATTATAAAATGAGATAATTAAAATTTTTTCTTGAGTAAAACTTCTAGATATTCAACTGATAGCCGATGTCAAAGTAATTTTGTTTAAAAAATTAAATAATTCAAAATCAAACAAAATTATAGTTTAAAATGTGAAGGAAAAATATTTGAAATTTTACTTTCCAACTTCAAAAATATTAAATATATATACTTTATTTTGAGGATATTGTAGTAAAAGTATAAAATTAAAAAAGTAAATTTGAGTTTTGTTAGCTAAAGAAATTCAGTTGGTAAAAACACCATCTTAAAACTGAAATAATTCTATAAATAAGAAATCAGTTTAAATATTTTTTCACACATTATTACTCTCGCTTGACAACATTTTTTTAATGTACAGTCATTAAACATATAACTATAAAAATATTCATATTCTTTTAAATATTTTCATTGTTTATTTTCTTATCTAAGTTTGTTTTAAAAAATATTAAATTTATTAAATTTAAAAAAAGTGTTTGTTTCGTGTAAGTAAAAATTGTTAAAAAAATGACATATCACTTTTATTAAAGTTTACTAGGTAAGACTTTAAATTTAAACTTTTGTAAAGTTTAATTGAGTTTTAATAATTATTTAATTTATTTTATTATTTAATTTTCAGTCACAAGATGTCACTATAACAGTATTATGTTTATTTTTTAAAAACTTATAAACGTTGTATCTTCCTATATTTCAGGCAGATGGTGTTACTCAATGACTTTGAGCTTACAAAAAATTATTTTTTAACATACAAATAAGTTTTTTTTTTAGTTCATACAATTACCTTTAGAAAAAAGTAAATGTAATAGTTTTAATTTTGAAAAATAATTTAAAACTTTAAAACTAAAATTTAAAACGCACCAAGAAGTAGGAACTCATCTATTTAGAAGATTATTTACAAAAGAAATCAAAATTGTCTCAATGTTTTAAATAAATCAAACTTAAAAAAAAAATCGAAACTAACTTTTCTCCTGACAAATACTAGATGAAAAGATAATTTTATATTAAGAAATATTCTTTAACCTTTATGATACTGAATCACATGAGATACAATTTTTGTTATCGACCATTTGTCGATAAAATTATCTAACAAGTACAAATAACAGCAAACTTTTAAATTTAAAACTGCTTGAATAGTTTAATTAATAAAACTAATTGTTGTGAGTATTAATTTGACATCAAATGTTTGTCAATAATATAATTTTTGATTTTTGAAAAAAATGTGGTTTGTCGTTGTATTCAATTAAAATCCTGATTTGATACAAAAACTTACGATGATTACATGCTAATCTAATTTTTTAAACAATTTAATTAATTTATTGGGTAGCAAAATGATTTAAAAGCAAAATTACTATAAACTAGCGAAAGTAAATCAACATTATTATCGGTGATGTAATTAGAAAGTTGTAATTTGATTATAGTAATTAACCATTTTAAAATCTAACTTTCTTCTATATTTAATTAGTGTCATTAAAGGAAGTTTAATTTTAATTTGTTATTCTTATCATTTGTTATTAGTAATAATTTTATTGGAATAGAGTTATTTCCTTATCTCCATTCTTTGTTAATTAATCTTCTTTCAATGAAACAAATCAAAAATGCTTTATATTAGAAAATTTCCAAAACAAATGAAGATGAAACTACTTTTACAAAATTATTGCAAAATTAAACTGTAAATCTAAAAATATTGTACCGTCAAATTTGTGATTGTACAGCAAATTAAAAAGCGTTATTTTAATGTTAACTTGAGTTAAACTGAGACGTTATTTGTTAAACTGTTTTGTAAACAACAGAAGTTGATAACTTAAGTTTAAAGTAAAAACTTAGTTTTGATAAAAATGATAAAAATTTAATTAATGATTTTTGAGTTTTATGTTTCTATATTAGAAAAAGTTGACGCTAGACGTCGCTACAGATAGATAATTTTGAAATCCTTGCATTGCTTCAGTCTATGTTTTTGTTAGTGATATTTGATAGCTTGAATTTTAAGGCTTACTTTCAAACTTTGATGAAATTATGATAATTATATTTAAATTGCAAACAAAACTAAATTAACAAGTAACTTTTCGTATCAAACAAAATTAAAATTTTTATAGGAAATTATTTTTTTATTTTAAATGCAAAATAACTTTAAACTTTGTAACATACATTTTTATGTAATAAAAATCTATCAAACTATCTACTATTTTACTTTGGCAGATGGTGCCGATTAAGAACTTTTTTAATTTTCATTGTATTTGAGTTTATTTAAAAATATGAAGGAATAATTTATCAAATTAATCAAATTGATCAAATTTAGAAAAATATTAAATAAGATAATCAAAATTAGTAAAAGCAATTTGCTTTTATCTTTATTGTCAACATACAAAATTATTACTATGATTATAATTAATTCAAATTTATGAAATGAATTTTTGAAAAATATTTTTTTTCCAGACAAATACTAGATAAAAAAACATTTTTATATTGAAAAATAATCCTCGGTTTAAGACAATACTACAATCAAGTAAACATTTTTGACATCGACTATATGTCGATAGATTAATCCAAAATTAAGAATTTAATCGAACAAACTTTCAATTTTAAAAGTGCTTTTATCGGAGTTTATTGAATTTATCGGAATAAATGCATTATCAAATGAAATTTTCAAGTTATTTAATTGTGACAATTGTTTTAACAGCTTTCTTTTTGTAAATCATTTTTTGCTTTGTTAATGATTTTCACTATGATTTTTAATAACTTTTTGCTTTTAAGATTTTCAAATATTTATCATCAGATTCTGACTTTTTAACAACAAAACAAAATTGTATTTTAAAATCTAATGAAAATTTGTTGGAAACTTTACTGTTCATTTTCAAACAGTCAAAACAGTCTACAACGATTTTTAGATATTTTAGCAAAAGTCAAAATATCAAAATTTTAACGTCTTCAAAAATATAACTATAAATTCATCTTTTCAAAAACATTCATTAATTATTTTCTAAATTTAGTAGTTTTACGAAAATAATGAATTCTACTTCAAAAAATATATTAAAATTAAGCGAAATTGATTGTTTCGTGTAAATAAAAATGTTTTTATACAAATCAACAAAACTAATTAAAGATTTTTCAATTTTACGTTTTTATAGTAGAAAAAGTCGACGCTAGACGTCGCTGAAGATAAATAATTTTGAAATCCTTGCATTGCTTCAGGCTATGTTTTTGTAAGTGACATTTGATAACTTGAATTCTAAGACTTACTTTTAAACTTTGTGGAAATTACAAATAATTATGTTTATATTAAAACAAAAGTATCTTAACAAGTAGCTTTTCGTATCAAACAAAATAAAAATTAATAATGAAAATTATATTTTTCATTTTTAAAATTAATTAAATTGAAACTTTCTAACATATATTTTTATGTAATAAAAAAGTATCAAACTTTCTACTATACAACTTTAGCAGATGTTGCTGATTACAAGTGCTTTTAAATTTCATTGTAATCAAATATATTTCAAAAAAATAAGCTTTCTACTTTTGTACCAACAAACATGTTAATATAGAAATAAATCACCTTTTTTACTTAAACAATAATTCTAAAACTGAAATTTCAAAATTCCTTATTCTAACTATTTTTACTTAAACAAATTTCAATAAATCTGAAACTAAAATATATAAAAAAATTTTATGATAACATGAATTGTTATAAAAATATTTATTAAGAACTTTCATCTACTTGTGTGATATAGTTTGGCTAAAAATCAAATAAAAACAAAAGCAGAATTCAAAGTTGTCCTGAGTTTTCAATTCAATAAATAAAATATAAACTTTTCTTATCGGAAAAAGATAAAATACACAAAATAATTAATGCTTTATAACGTTTATAACTTTTATGGTAATTAATAGATATAAATACTATTTACTGTTAGTAATTAAGCAATTTCAATAAAATTATTGATAGTATTGAGTACTTATTTTTAAGCCATTACCTGTAGTTATTTAACTAATTAAATAAAAAAAGCTCCAAAAAACTAAATGTTTGAAGCTAGGAATTACATTTTAATTATCATGCTTTCTTAAGTTGGACTTGAAATGGTTGAATTCTATCTTAATAAGCAAAGCATTTTTTATGAATGATCTTGTAAACACTAATTCTAATGCTGACTTAGATAGTTTAAATGAAAGGTTATTATTTTACATATCATTAATTACATTGTGGAATTTTGACTCAAAAAGCAACAGTTTAACAATGCATCTCAAGTAAAAAGGGAAAATAATCTTGTAAGATCTATATGTAGATCTATATTTAGTTGCAGTTTGTAGAACTTTTTTTTATTTTACGAAAAATAATTTAAAAAAACATGAAAACTTTTTTTTGACTCAACATAACTGTTCTATAATATAATCAATATTTAAGCCAACGAGATGATTGTTTATTTTATACTCACTTTTACAAGATCTTTTTTGTAAACTGTAATTTTGACAACATTAAAACTTGAGATTAAACTTTTTTATAATTTAAACTAAACTCTTACTAGAAATTTAAAAAGAATTTCTATCAAACACTTAGAAAAAAATTAATTAAAAATTCTTACGGTCATATTTACACAAAACATAATTTTATATTTATAGTAAAAAGAAATCTTTTGAAACTGATTTTAGGAAAATTGATTAATAGCAAATAAAAAAAACATAATTTACCTATTTTTTATAGAAAACTGTTTTTGTTGTTTAAAATAGATCAAACTTATACGGAAAATTGATCTTTGGAAATCAGTTTTTTCCGGACAAATACTAGATCGAAAGAAATTATTAAACCTAATAATAAAGTAAAGAAACTTTAGCAATCATTTCTACAGTCGTTCAAGGAATCTGAATTTATGAAATCGACAAAATTGCCATATCCTTAAAACAAATTAGCTGAAATTGGTTAGTAACCTTGTCTCTGAAAACTTCATGAAATTCAGAATAGTTGTATAACCGCTGAAAACATGTATTTTGTCGATAGGATAGCTTAGGATTTTTTAATAAGTTCAAACAATATTTCAACAAACAATGAAAACTTGAATAAGAAGAATGTGTTTTAAGATTATACATAAAAGGAATTAAACAAGTTGAAAAGCTATTTCTGGTAACTTTTATTTTTAGCTAAATTTGCAAGACCATAAACTTAATAATGGTTTTTGAAGTAAATGTCTAAAATATAATTATTTTGTTTAATTATTTACTTTGGCTGAAAAATAAACAAAATAATATGTGTGGATATTATAAAAATTTCTTAAGTTAAGTATCATAGTAATATTTTTGTTAATGACATTAGTCAAAACTCTAAATGATAAGTTGATATTTTGAAGCTGTAAGCTAAATAATGAATAATTTAAAAACTTTTTTCTGCTTAAACATTGTGATCATAAACATATACCCAATTTGAAATTAAAGTTTTTACAAAATTGTGCTTTGGTCTTAAGAACTTTACTTTGTTCTTTATTGAACCCAAAACTATGAGTCTTAGAAAGGCGAAGTTATAAAGTTGGTTTTTTCTTCGTTGGCCTGGATAAGAATATTGTATCTCTTATGTCTTTTTAAAATGTGATAATGACAATTGAATTATAAACAGAATTTTGAAATTCAAATTTAGGTGTAATTTATTTCATCACTCAACAACACTTCATTTCATAATGACGTAATCGAACAGGTTGACGTTGATAAAAATATCATAACTTCTTACTGTTGTTGTTAGATGACTCGCACAGCAAGAATGTTGAAGCAGAAATGATGAACAATTTCTAAGAAAATAAACTTTTGTGTCGTCAGTTTAAGCAAAAAGATCTAACTACAACTTTCTTATTCCTATAATTTTAAAATCAAAAAATTTTGTGAAATTCTGATAAAAACAAATGTGAAATTATAAACAAAAGATTTCATTTTACTGAAGTTATCAATTATTTGGATGATTATTGTCATATATATTTTAAAAATTCGGTTAAAATTTTTTCTAATAACCTTTTTTATGAATAACCCATATCATACTATCCTTCTCAATTTTAAATTATTTTTGTCTTTCGAATTTATCACAAAGAAACAAAATTATAGTTGAAAAATAAAAATAAAAATGTTTTAAAGCTTAGTAACCAGCTGCAAATTTCAAATTTTTTTTCTTTGTTTTGTAGATATTGTCGCATAAATGCAAATTTAAAACTAAATAATTTGAGTATTGATAGCTATAGAAGGTCAATTGTTTAAAAATTCAATATTGAAAATAAATTATTTATTTAAATAAAAAATCAGTTCAAACAGTTTTCCACTGAGGCCACTCTCATATGAAAGCAGAATGTTTTTCCTTTTTTTGTGATAATTAAAATAACTATAAATTCGTGGTTTTCGAAAACATTGATTGTTTACTTTTAAAACTATGTAGTTTAAAGAAAATATTAAATTTTACATCCTTTACCATATTAAACTTAAGAAAAATTGAATGTTTTGTGCAAGTAACCATATTTTCTTTAAAAAATTATTAAACGCTAATCAAACTTTTTTGATTTTTGTATTTATAGTTGAACAAGTTAACGCTAGATGTCGCTAGATGTCGATGATGATATATAATTTTGAAACCTTTGTATTGCTTCAGGCTATGTTTTCGTAAGTGATATTGAATAACTCGAATTTCAAGGCTTACTTTTAAACTTTGTTTTTAACAAAAGCTAGTAAAATTAGAATTTCAATACTAGTCTAGATTGTTAAAGGTATGGTTTTAATTTAGATATCGTTAATTGTATTTTGGAAATTTGACTAAAAGAGTTTCAGTTTAACAATGTATCTGAAATAAAAATTGAAAATAATCTTGTAAGGATCTTTATTTAACTGCTGCTTAAGCTTTTGTTTTGCTTTGTTGTACGTAAAATATTTTGTGCAAGTATATAGTTTTTGAACTCTATGTTAACTTTTTCTAATTATCCTTGTTAACCTTTTCATTTAATCTCTAGCTAGCGATCTTTAAGGTCAATGGTATTATTGGAATCACCAAGCTATTTAAGACTAGAACCTTCTTCTTGGAATTTAGTTCTGATGTAAAAATTCTTTCCTAAAATTTGTTACAACTCTTTGAAAATCTTTCCCCAATTTTATGTAATATTTTTTGTATTTTTTTTAATTCTTAAGCGTTGGTGGTTTGCTTCGTGACATAAACTTTGATTAATAAAGTTTTGACAAGAAGAACAATTTCTGTTTATTTTTGTTTACCTCTTTCGACAGAAGCATTTGAACATTTTACAACGCCTAAAGTCATTATAATAAATTTCTTGAAATTAAAGTGATCATGAGAATTCATAGCTATTCATAGATTTTAACATAGCGTTTCATGTTATTTATTTGCAACAACTGTATTGTACATTACACTTTAATTTGAAACTTTTTTTTAAATTTAATTACATTTTACTATTTAGTTTTCAGTCACAAGATGTCACTATAATAGTTTTATGTTTATATTTATAAATTAATAAAAGTTGTAACCTCCTAACTGTCAAACAAATAGTGTTACTCAGTGACTTTCAGCTTACAAAACATTGTTTATCAATATTCATACAAGTTTTATTCATACTTATACAATTAGCTTTCAATAAAAAGTATTTGTAATAGTTTTAGTTTTAAAAAATCATAAAACAGCTTATAATTAAAATACTTTATGCACCTAATAAAAGGAAATACTTTTCTATAAGATTGATAGCAAAAAAAATAGAAATCGTCTCACAGTTTTACAAAAATCAAACTTTTAAAGATAAAAATTTTTTTTTTAATTCACTTTTTACCAACAAATACTAGATGAGAAGATTTTTTTATATATAGAAATATTTCTTAACCTCTAGCCCGATACATGCAAATATTACATTAATTTTTGATATCGACCATTTGTCGATAGAATAATTCGACAGATACAACTAACAAGTAACAGCAAACTTTTAAATGAAAAACTGCTTGATTATTTCATTTGAAAATACTAATTTTATATTAGACATCAAATATTTGTCGAAATTATAATTTTAGAATTTTATTAGTAAATATTATAACGATAGAAAATTAATTTGTTTTCAACTTTCAATAACAATTGTCCTGATAACTTGTCAGTGATGTAATTAGAAACTTGTAATTTGGTTATCGTAGTTAACCAGTTTAAGATGTAACTTTCTCTTATTTTTGATTAGTGCCATTAAAGAAAGTTTAATTTTAACTTGTTATTCTTATCATTAGTTATTAGTAATAATTTTATTTGAATAGAGTTATTTGGTTATTTCCATTCTTTGTTATTTTAACTTCTTTCAATGAAATAAATCAAAAATACTTTATCTTAGAAAATTTACACAACAAACGAAGAAGAAACTACCTTTACAAAATTATTGCCGACTTAAATTACAATACTAATGTGAAATTTGTGATTTTAAAACAAATTAAAAAGCTTTTTTCTTGTTAATTTACTATTTTTAACTGAAAAATAATCGTTGAGTTGCTTCATTTGCTAATGTGAAATTTTGTGAAATGAAAAACATGTCGGATGAAAATTTATAAGTTTTAAATAGAAAGTTGAAGACAGTTTCATTCAAATTATAACTAGTAGTATATCGACGATATACTTAAATAATTATAATTATATAAAAATTAATATATAAAAGAATTTATGATTTTATTAACATCTTTTATTACTTTTAGATTAGAACAAATTCTTTTTAAATTTTTAGAAACTTCAAAATTCTAATTTGATCAAATTTTTTTACATTAAAAATCTTTAAAATCAACTTTACTTTAAGGAAATCTTTAAAAATTTTATTATTGAATGTAATAAGTAGCAAAAAAAATTCAAAAAGTAGCAAGAAACAATTTCTCCTTCTAAAGAAATTACACTTGTAAGAAAAATTAATTTTAGAAATGTGAGTTTTGTCCAGACAAATACTTGATAGAAAGAAATTTCAAATAAAAATGCTATACCTAAAATAAAAATAAATCTGAAAAGCAACATCAGTGAACCGGAACTTTTTCAGTTTGATATAAAGTTTGATTTGATTTGATAAATAAAATATGAGATGAAAATAGAACAGTTGGGTGAACTTATTAAATTTAAAATTTTATTACTTTCTTAAAACAATGTTAAACTTGACAAAGTTATTTTTCAACGTAAACAATAAAAACATGTAGAAAGTTGAACATTTTTCTAAGGATATAATTTTTTGCAATTTAATTTTTTGGAGTTGAAAAATGTTCAATATTTATTTTCAAACTATTTACTATTCAACTTTGGCAGATGTTGCCGATTTTACTTTACAATTTACTTTACCGATTTTACTTTACGACGTACGTTTTCAATTTTTATTCATTTTTATTATTTTAAGAAAACTAAACTTTCTCATTTTCTACTGACAAATATGTTAGTATATAAACAAATCACTTTTTTATCTGAAGCAAACATAAATAAATCCAAAACTGAAATACATTAAACTTCTTTATTCTAACTTGATTTGTCATTAAAATATGTAATAAGAAATTTCATTTACTTTTGTGATAAAATTTTGGCTACAAATCAAATTAATAATAAAAGCTATATTCAAAGTTGTTCTGAGTTTTCAATTCAATAAAAAAATAATATTAACTTAATTTAACAGAAAAAGATAAAATACAAAAAATATCTTTTAAGATTTTATTTTAGAAGTAGTTATTCTTTTAGATATTAACAATTGTATTTTGGAATTTTGACTAAAAGAGTTTCAGTTTAGATATGTATCTCTAATAAAAAATTATAAAAACAATAAAAATGCAATGTGTAGTTGTAAAATATTTTTATCTCTTTATTATTATAGAAACAATATATTGTTATCATTTTGTTTATAATTTTAAAAAGATGTGAAATAATGTTTATGGTGCGTTTAATTAAACTTATATCTTCATTAGTCTTAGAAACTAATTTTAATCAAATGTGTTTATAACACTTAAATGATTTTTAAAAAAAACATTACATAAATTATATAAAAAAAGTTCAAAAAAATTCTACTTTGTCAAATCATTAAGATTCAGTGTAAACCTGACTTGAAAAAACTATTTGCATTTTTTCACTTTTATTAAAGTTTAGTAAATTGAACTTTAAACTGAAACTTTTGTAAAATTTAATTGCATTTTACTATTTATTTTTCGGTCACAAGATGTCACTATAACAGATTTATGTTTATTTTTTTAAACTTACAAACGTTGTCTCCTCCTATCTGTGAGAGAAATAGTGTTACTCAGTGACTTTGAGCTTACAAAACATGTTTTATTAATATTCTTACAAGGTTTATTCATATTCATGCAATTAGCTTTATATAAGTAGTATTTGTAATAATTTTAGTTTTAACAAATCACTAAACAGTGTAAAACTAAAATATTTTATGCACTAAAAGTAGGAATTATTTTTCTATATAATTGATAGCAAAAAAAATTAAAAATCGTCTCAGAGTTTTACATAAATCAAACTTTCAGAGATAGCTAAAAATTTTACAAAATCACTTTTTCCTCACAAATACTAGATGAGAAGATTTTTTATACAAAGAAATATTCGTTGACTTCCATTATGGTTTTTATCATTTATGATAAGATTTTTAATTTTAGATATCGACCAGTTGTCGATAGAATAATTCGACAGATACAACTAACAAGTAACAGCAAACTTTTAAATTAAAAACTGCTTTATTATTTCGTTTAATAATATTAATTGGCATGAATTTTAATTTGGCATCAAATATTTGTCGATATTATAGTTTTTAAATCTCGAAGAAATTATGGTTTATTGTTGTATTCAATGGGAATGTGATTTGATTTACAAAAACGTTCGATGGTTACTAGCTAAACAATTTTCTTTAATAATTTATTAGGTAAATGAATTTTTATTAGTAATATGAATTAATTTCTTTGGTTGTAGGATGATTAAAAACTAAAGCTACTATAAACTAACGATAGTAAATTAATTTTTTTCTCAACTTTCAATAACAATTGTACAGATAACTTGTCGGTGATGTAATTAAGAAAGTTGTAATTTGGTTGTAGTAATTAACCAGTTTAAAATTTAACTTTCTCCAATTTTTGATTAGTGCCATTAGAGAAAGTTTAATCTTAATTTCTCCTTCTAATAATTAGTTATTAGTAATAATTTTATTGGATAGAGTTATTTGGTTATTTCCATTCTTTGTTATTGTTATAACTTATGTTATTGTTCTTCTTTCAATGAAATAAATCAAAAATGCTTCATACTAGAAAATTTACACAACAAACGAAGAAGAAACTATCTTTACAAAATTATTTCAAATTTAAACTGTAATTTTAAAAATATTCTAACGTGAAACTTGCAAATATCAAACAAATTTAAAAGCTTTTTATTTTGTTAAATTACTGTTTTTAAGTGAGAAATAATAATTTGAGTTGCTTTATTTGCTAATGTGAAATTTTGTGAAACGAAAAATATGTCGGATGAAAATTTATAAGGTTCAAATAGAAATTTGAAAACAGCTTCATTCAAATTATAACAAGTAGTATATCGACGCTATACTTAAAATAAAAACAAGTCTGAAAAATAGAATCATTGAACCGGAACCTTTAAGTCTGATATGAAGTTTGATTCGATTTGATAAAAAAAACAAAAAATGAGAAAAATATTAGATATAAGTTTTAGTTTGTACAAAAATAAAGTTTGTTAATCGAATCATGTTTGTATAATCTTGTCTGGTAGCTACTTCAAAAATATATTTTTTTATATTTATAATTTTATTAGTCATTTTATTCACAAACCAACTATCTCAATTGAAGAGGGGATTTCCCGTTTAGTTAACTTTCTTGCATCACGTAAGTCGGATGCAGTCATTTGGAACGAGTTAGTCGATATGACTTTGACCTTGCTGCAATTTACTAAACAAAAAATACTCTAAAACAATTCCCTAATTTAAATTTGTGCTTTTTATTTGCTGTAGTAATTTGATGAAACAAATCTCAGCTATTGTAAACAAGGCAAGATTGAAAATAAAACCTTCAAGTTTGTAATGTACTTTTTAATATTTGGTTAACATCCTTACATATCTGATGCATATTTTTATAATTAAATAATTATTATTTAAACAGTTTAAACAATTCTTCTCTAAGACAACAGATGATAACTCAACCAAATTACTATTGATACTAAACATATATATTCACGTTAAATGACAAAAATACTTTCATTAGTAATCACATTCTTTCATAAAAACTAGCATCATCAAATTGTTCATCAGTAATTACGTCACCATCATAGACTAATTTTTGTTGAATAATCTCTATTAGATTAGAAATAAAAAGTGAACGTAAAAACACTGAAAACATTCGAGAAATGTAAATGAACAACTTTCACGAGGTATTTGTTTAAAGTTCCATTCGACATTAAGAGTCAATCACATGTTTGAAATTTAACAAAATATTGAAATATTACGATTCGCCCATCGATTTCGTGAAAAGACAACAAAAATGGTTGTTGTTTTTACCTATTTCTAAAATAAAAAAGATTGTTTAACTTGTAGAAAAGTTCAATTATTGATCAAATAGATTATATCCGTATAATATAGCGTAGATAACTGAAAAAATTTATCTTAAGGTCTTAAATGCTCTGATTTTTCTATAAAATTTTATTCTTGAAATATTATGGTTTTGTTAAATAGCCAATTATTTTGATATTACTAAATATTTATGGAATCATACATTCATTTTTTTTCTTCAAAAATTTTTTTACGTTTTTACTTATGTTTAAAAATAATTAAATGACCAAAATTGTTGAGTTTGACAATTAGAAAAAAATCTTCAGATAATCAGATGAAGTTAAAAAGAGTTAAAATAATAACCCAAACATCTTGTGTAATTAGAACTAATTAGACAAAGATTATTGAGAACCACATAAAATATAATTAATTAAAGCACAATTGATTCTTTAGTGTAAGTAATCATGTTTTTGTAAAAATCATAAAAATCTAACTAAATATTTTTCAGTTTTATGTTTCTATAGTAGAAAAATTGACGCTAGACGTCGCTGAAGTTAAATAATTTTGAAATCCTTGCATTGCCTCAGGCTATGTTTTTGTAAGTGATATTTCATAACTTGAATTTTAAGACTTACTTTTAAACTTTGTTTAAATTATGAATAATTAAGTTTAAATTGAAAATAAAATTATTTTAACTAGTCACTTTTCGTATCAATAAAAAAATACAATTTTAAAAGCAAATTATTTATTTAGCTTTGAATTTAAAAGTAAATTTAAACTTTTTAACATACTTTCTTCCTCTTATCTGTCAGACAAATAATTTTTCTCAATGACTCAGACCTTACAAAACATTCAAACACTTTTCTCAATAACCCTTGTATTGAAATCTGTAAATAAAAACTAATGGACGGTTACAAAAATTTGATTCAACTTAGCGACTATGAATTTCCAAAGCATAAATTTAAAAAAATATCATGAAAAAATACGACCCTTATTAGAAAAATCTCAAATAAGTTAAATAAAATTAGCAAAAGTAACTTATTTTGTTTTTATTGTCAACGTATAAAACTATTATTATGATTCTAAATAATTTAATTTTTTTAAATGACTAATAATTTTCAAAAATAATTTTTCTCCGGACAAATACTAGATGAAACAACGTTTTTATATTAAGAAATATTCTTAGTTATCATTCAGAACCTAACTAACCAATGTAAATTTTTGATATCGACTACTTGTCGATAGATTAATCGAAAATAAAAACTAACAAAATTAAGTTTACTTTCAAAGTTAAATCTGCTTGGATGTTTCAATTAATATAATTACATGGCGTGAATATCATTTTGACATCAAATATTTGTCAATTTTCTTGTTTCATTTTGTTTATTATTTGATTTATTTATTTATTATTTAAGCTTTATCTTTTCATACTGACAACCATGTTAATATATAAACAAATCACTTTTTTCAATTAAAAATTATTAATAAATTTGAAATTTCATTATGTGTAAAATGTTTCATGCAAGTATATAATTTTTTTATCTCATTGATAACTTTTGTATAATTATCTTTTTTTCAAATTTTTATTTAATTTTTCTTGTCAATTCATTAAGATTCGGTGTAAACCTGACTTAAACAAACTATTTTCATTTTGTCTCACTTTTATTAAAGTTTATTACATTAAAATATAAATTATAACTTTTGAAAAATATAATTGCATTTTACTATTTAGTTTTCAGTCACAAGATTTATTTATGATAGTTTTTTATTTTTATTTTATAAACTAATAAACGTTGTATCCTCCTATCTGTCAGTAAAAAATTGTTACTGAGTGACTTTGAGCATAAAGAAGTATATGTATTCCATATAAATGTTTTTTATTTTAGTATGAATTATATGAATGAATTCAGTGAGAAGATTTGAATGATTTTTAGTAAAAATAATTTTATTTCAAACTTAATTTTGTAGTGAAAAAAGTGGATTTAACTCATTCGAAGTTTTTTTACTAGCTTTTAATTTCTTGCAATTTAATTATCAAGAATATTTTTTATAAAAAGTAATATTAGACTATCTTAAGAATGTGATGAAAAGAGTTTATATATTATATATATACTCAAAAAGTAATTTTTAATCAAAAACTTTAAGAACATCTTACAAACAAATTAGATCTTACTTTTACTTTTTTAGGGTTAGTAACATTCTTTTAAATAATTTCAAAGCCTTAAAATGACAAAGAAGCTTAATAATATGCCAAAGCAGTTTCTTTAAAAAAAACTATTTTATTTGTAGCTTTACAAATAAAAATCAACGATTTTCTAGTTACAATTAAATATTTGTTTTTACCTCTAAAATATTTATATTCTCAAATAAATTAATATAATTTGTTTTTATAATTTAACCTGACAGCTTTTCAATAGTTAAAATGAAGAAATGTAATTTGATCTTTTTGACAAATCAGTTTTTAAAAACTACAATTTATACATTTTTTGTTTTCGGTCAGTTTTTCAATTTGAAAATTACTAGTTGTTCACGAACAAAGAAAAAATATATTTTTTTAAGTAATTATAAATTCATTTTATTTCAAATATGAGAAATTTAAAGAATGCTGTTAATTTTTAGTTCTTATTATCAGATTCATTTATCGACATGTGGTCGATATCAAAAATTTTTATATTTATATGGATCATGCAATAGGTGAAAGCTAGAAAACATTTCTTATTATAAAGATATCTTTTCATCTAGTATTTGTCAGGAGAAAAGTTAGTTTCTAAAAAATTCGTTAAAAATTTGATTTATTTAAAACTTTGATACAAATTATCTTTCTTTTACTATCAGCCTTCTATAGAAATTATTTCCTACTTTTAAGTGCATAACACGTTTTAGTATTAACATTTTAAAAGTATTTTTCAAAACTAAAACGACTACGTATACTTATGAGATTGAAAAAAAACTGATTTAAATCTTGAAAAATAATGTTTGTAATCTAAAAGTCATTGAGCAACAGTATTTCTCGAACATATCTTAAGATACAACCTTTATAATTTAAAAAAAAAATGAAAATACAACAAGTATAGTGACATCTTGTGGTTGAAAAATAAATAGTAAAATTGCAATCATATTTTAAAATCTTTTTCAATTTACATTTTAACAAAAAATATTCAAACAAATATTGGAAAAAATACAAATAATTAGTTAAATTCAGTTTTATTCTGACTCAAAACAAATTTACAAGATAAAAACTGTTTGAAAAAAATTTTCTTTAATTTTACCATTGTTTTTCTAAACATAAATTAATGTTCTAAAAACAGTTGATTACAATTGGTTTCTAAAACATTTTTACAGATTAGCTTTTAAAGTAACGCAAATTAAACGTTGTTCTATTTTTTGTTTATTTTTTTTTATTACAATAAATATGAAGGAGGGTGCCTAAAAAGAGCAGCTCTCGCTAACACACATTCTCACAAATTAGATTAATTATATTAATTAAATAAATTATCAAGAATATAATAATGAATTGTAACCATTACAATAGATTAACAAAAAGATTATAAAATTATCAATCAATTCTTTTTTTATTACATATCATAGAAATTGTATATACACATTAAACTTTTTTCTAAATTTGTCAAAATATTTGAAATTATAAATTTAGAAATTAAATACTTGAAGCAGAAACGATTACAAAACTCTCCTTAAACATCATAAAAAAAAACAAAAAAAAGTTTACAAAAAGAAAACAATAAAATAACTTTTAAATTTAAATAACTTGAAACCTTATGACACAAACAAGCAATAGCTATGAAATTTTATGTTCACTATAGTTTCAACGAACTTATTATAATTACGGCGTTAAAAATTGCGTAAAAGCTTCCAGTAAATAGGAAAACAAACATCAACGGAAATTCTTCTTTTTTTGAAAATTCTCTCAGTCAATGATTTACGACTACAAGCAAATTACTATTATTTTTCAATTAAAGAAACACAATATGTTTTGGAAGTTTCAAATCACTAATTTAAGTTACAATCTTGTAAGCGACCCTAAAATACAACAGTTAAACGAAAAAAGGAATGTTTTTAGTAATTTTAATTACCTTATTCGAGATTTTTCTAATTTTGATAGAAACTATTTCTGAATATTTATAAAAATTTGTTTTTAAAGTTCGAAGTTTAAATAATGATTTTTCGGATTAATCTATCGACAAATGGTCGATATCAAAAATAGTTACATCTTTATCAAATACACCTGAATACTGTGAAATATTCTTCATAATAAAAACTTTCTTTCATCTAGTGTTTGTCCGGAGAAAAGATATATTTCGTAAATAATTTTTCCTCATTTCGTAAATTTGCTTATTCATAATCGTAAGAATAAATTTGTATGCTCCCAAAAAAATTAAAAACAAATTTCAATTGCTAAATATGATTAGCTTATTTGAGATTTTTTCTAATTTTTGCCGAAACTTTTACTGGATATTTTTCAAAAAATGTTTTTCAAAGTCACTGAGTTGAGTCTAATATTGAACATTTTTCAATTCCAAAATTATGTTTCGAGTAAAATTTCTGACTTTCTTAATGTTTTATTTTATTTTTAATTATTGCAATCATTATTTTTAAAGTTTAACATTGTTTAAAGAAAGTAGTAGATTTTAGATTTAATAAGTTCAGGCAACTGTTTTATTTTCAACTCATACTTTCTTTATGAAATCAAATCAAACTTCATACCAGACTAAAAGTTCCGGTTCACTGATTTTGCTTTTTAGACTTATTTTTATTTAAAGTATAGCGTCGATGTACTACTTGTTATGATTTGAATGAAACTGTCTTCAACTTTCTATTTGAACTTTATAAATTTTCTTCCGAAATGGTTTTGTTTCATAAAATTTAACATTGGCAAATGAAGCAACTCAACTGTTTTTCAGTTAAAAACAGTAATTTAACAAAAAATGCTTTTTAATTTGCTTTACAATCACAAATTTTACTTTAGAATATTTTTAGATTTACAGTTATGTTTGCAATAATTTTATAAAGGTAGTTTATTTTTCGTTTGTTGTATATATTTTCTAATATAAAGCGTTTTTGGTTTATTGCGTTGAAAGAAGTTAAAATAACAAAGAATGAAGATAACCAAATAACTCAATTCAAATAAAATTATTGCTAATGACTAATGATAAGAATAACAAATTAAAATGAAACCTTTTTCAATGGCACTAATCAAAAATATTATCAAAATATTTTTAAAAATCAGGTTATTAACTATTTACAACTAATTTGATTTTTGTCCATCGACAAGATGTCGATTTCAAATTGCTTTAACTGAATTAATTGCCTATCAAAACTTGTTAACGTTTATTAATTTCCTTTAATATAATATTTGTCTGGATAAAACTCACTTTTCAAAATTCAATTCTCCATGTACACTTAATTTATTTTAAACAACGAGAGTTTAGTCTCTTATAGTTAAAAATGTTTTTTATGTAAAAAAAATTTAAATTACTATACTCGTTAATATTTCTGAACATTTAATAAGTGTTTGTTGTACGCTCAAGTTCAAAAAGAAAAAGTACAGGTCTAACAGATCTTAACACGAAACATTGGTTCTGTAAAATAGAAAAATCAAACTCAAAAACGAAACAGAGAGATCTTGGGACTGAAAAAAGCAGCAAATAAAAGATTTGTTATGGTTCACTGACACACAATAGCATAATGCGAACACAGATTTTATGATGAAAAAATCAAATGAAAATTGAAAATCAAGTCAAGTAATATTATCAATGAAATATTCAAAGCAGTTTTAAAATTGAAAGTATGCAGCTATTTTGTAGATTCAAATAACGAATTAATTTATCGACACATAGTTGATATAAAAGATTGAAATCTATATCACATCTTGCCATGAAAGTTAGGAAACACTTCTTGATATAAAAATAGATTTTTATCTTGTATTTGTCAAGAAAAGATTTAAAATCTAGACTTATATTTGAAAGTTAGTTTTTTAACAAATGTGTGACATTTTTTTTTCTTTTGATATCAATATTATAAAAAAATTATTTTTGACTTCTTATTACATAATAGATTTCTGTTTTAAAATTTAAAATGATTTAAAACTAACACTATTACAAATACCTTTTTATATTGAATTAATTGTATGAGTATCAAAAACCTTGTATGAATTTTAGAAAAAGATGTTTTGTACGCTCAATAAAAACAAATTTCTAAATAGAAATTACAGAATTTTACACAAAATTTACATGGATTGAATTTACACAAAATTAACGTTTTCATTTACTTTATGGAATTTAAATGATTAATTGATTTATATACATAAATACTTTTCTACATTATTTATAAACTATTTTCTACTACTTAGTGCATAATCAAAATTAGTTTTAAACTTTCCAAGAATTTTTTAAAAGTATAATTATTACAAACAGTATTTATGTGAATCAAACCGCTCTCTTGTTGAATAAAACGACAAAAAACAATTTTCTTCAAAATTTCATTACAATAATTTCTACAAACAAATCTTTGATGTCAAATTGTAATTCAGGAAATATAATTTTTTAATTGAAACATCCAAGCAGTTTTAAATTTGAAAGTTTGTTCGAATTAATTCGTATTTTTAGATTAATCTATCGACATATGGTCGATATCAAAAAGTTATTATTGATTAGCAAAGGGTTTGAATTCGAAATTATTCCTTTATATTTTTAAATAAACTCAAATACAATGAAAATTAAAAATGTTTTTAATCAGCAGCATCTACCAAAGTAAAATAGTAGATATTTTGATAGTTTTTTATTACATAAAATGTATGTTAAAAAGTTTTAAAGTACTTTATATTTAAAACAAAAAAATAATTTCCTATAAAAATTTTAATTTTGTTTGATACGAAAAGCTACTTGTTAAGATAGTTTTGTTTTCAATTTAAACGTAATTATTCGTAATTTCAACAAAGTTTGAAAGTAAGCCTTAAAATTCATTTTATCAAATATCACTTACAAAAACATAGCCTGAAGCAATGCAAGGTTTCAAAATTATTTATCTTCAGCGACGTCTAGCGTAAACTTGTTCTACTATAGAAACATAAAACTCAAAAATCTTTAATTAGCTATTTATTATTTTTAACAAAACATTGTACTCACATAAAACAATCAATTTTGCTTATGTTTAATAAAGTTTGTTAAGTAAACTTTAGAATTTTTTAAAAACTACTTAGGTTAAAAAGTAAACTATAAATGTTATCCAAAAACGAACTTATTGTTATTTTAATCATTACAGTAAGAGAAAAGCAGAAAAAAGCCAGAAAGAAAAAATCTCAAATGATTTGTTTCTTTAATCATTATAAGTCAAGATCTAAAGTTTGAAATTTTTCTATAAAAGCTGCAACTTATTCGCAATCTTGTTGTGAACAATTTCTACTTTAAAAGCATTTTTTTAATATTATATTTTAATTTTTATATTAAATATGGTGAGCATAAATGTTTAATAAGTTCTTAAGTGATTTATATACAGTAAGTTCAGTACTACTTTTTTTGTAAAGCTTTTACCCACCTGGTATTTTTTTAATAGTATACAGAATAAAATGCAGAAGAGTAGTGGTGAGACTCAGTTATCTTTGACAAGTCGTTGATTGATATTAAGTTTTATTGATTCTTCGATCTTGCAATTTAACTAAATAATAATTTTAAATTTGTTTTTCATGGATTGCAGGATAGTTTGAATGGATATAAAAATATAAAAAGTAAATTTAAAGTAGAAATTAAGTTTTGTTTAATTCACTATTTACAGTAACATTGTTTATTGACTACTTTGCTACCAACTAACTTTATTGATCTTCTCTAAAACACAAATAGAACAAATATTTTCAGGTAGTTATTCTCGTAACTTTTATTAATTCAAATTATTATCCCGTTGAATAAAACAACTAATAACAATTTCTTTAAAGTTTCAAAAGTATAAAATCAACAAACATTTGATGTCAAATTGCAATTCACGGAGTTTAATTTTATTAATTGAAACATTCAAGCTGTTTAAACTTTGAGTGTTTGTTTGTACTTCTTCGTATAAACCTTCGTATTAAATTATCGACAAATGGTCGATATCAAAAATATTCAGAACAATATAGTAAATACAAACTAAGACTGAAAAACATTCTTCAAAATAAAAACTTCTTTTAATCTTGTGTTTGTCCGGAGAAAAATTATTTTTTGAAAATTATTCTCTTTTTCAAAAATTTGTCTTATTCATAATCGTAGGAATAGTTTTGTATGTTAACAAAAAAATAAAAACAAATTGCTTTTGTTAATTTTGATCACCTTATTTGAGATTTTCTAATTTTAACCGAAAGTATTTTTGAATATTTTTAAAAACGTTTTTTGGAAATTCGAAATCACTGATTTAAGTTAAAATTTGATAACCAACACTAAGACGCAACATTTAACGAAAATAAATAAATAATTTAAGAATGAATTTATAGTAGAGAAATCATATGATTATAAATTAAATATTAAAACAAAACCATTTTCTTAATTGTTCTAAATTCAAAGGTTAATTAAACTAATTTCAATAAAAATTAAAACAAATTACAAATATTTTTTTAGTTTCATATAGTTTGAAGTTTAATTCTAGAATACTTCATATCAATAGAAAACATATAAAATAAACCTTCAAAATATACCTGATAAAAAATATCCAAATAATTGATAACTTCAGTAAAATGAAATCTTTTCTTTAAAATGCTACAATTTGTTACATCAAATTTAAAAAAATAATTTGAGTTTAAAAATTTGGGAATGAGAAAGTTGTAGTTAGATGTTTTTGCTTATATTAGTAACACAAAAAACCATTTTAGTTTTAATTTTCTTACTGTGTTGGTCATCTCACGATAACAGTAAAACGTTTTAATTTTTGATCAAAATTAACTTGTTCGATTACGTCACTATAAATTAAGACATTGTTGAGTAATGTAATAGTCTTTAGCTAAATTCAGATTTCAAAATTATGCTTATAATTCAATTGAGATTGTAAGATTTTAAAATGACGTAAGAGATACAAGTTTCTTATTCAGGCCAACGTAGAAAAAACCAACCTTATAAATTAGCCTTTCTAAAACTTACAGTTTTGGGTTAAAAAACAAAACAAAGTAAAAATATAAAAAGCAAAACATAATTTGTATAAGAAGTTTTTTTGAAATTTGTTATATAATGATTATCAGAAAGTTTAACTTTAAAAAGTTTCTAATTCACTCATCATATAGCTTACAGCTTTAAAATATCATCTTAAAGTTTAGATCTTTGGCAAATATCATTAACAAAAATATTATAATGATACTTAGTTTAAGATAATTTATAATATCCAAAAATAATATTTTTCAATTTTCACCCAAAGTAACTAACTAAACACAATAATTTTGTTTTGAACAATTCTTTCTAAAATACTTTTAAATTTATTGGCTAACAAAATTACCAATAAATAAAAGTTACAAAAACTAGCTATTCAAATTGTTTAATTCCTTTTATCTATAATATTAACAACATTCCTTCATTCAAACATTCAAAGTTTTCATTGTTTGTTGATTTATTGTTTAAACTTATAAAAAATCCTAAGCTATCCTATTGACAAAATACATGTTTTCAGCGGTTATACAACTATTCTGAATTTCATGAAGTTTTCAGAGACAAGGTTACTAAATAATTAGAACTAAATTGTTTTAAGGACATGGACAAGTTTGTCGATTTCAAATATGTGATTTTGGATTAGTGACACGTCCAACTAGTCGCTGAATGATATTTCTTTATATATATATTAATTTAGTTCCATCTAGTATTTGTTCGGACAAAACTGACTTTTCAAAATTCAATTTTCTGTATAAGCTTGTTTTTTTGGGACAACGAAAACATGTTTTGTATTCTAAAAAAATGTTAATTATCTTTTTACTATTTGGTAATTCTTAATTTCTCTAAAATCAGTTTCAAAACTAAGTTTTAAGAGATTTCTTATCACTAAAATGAGTTAAAAGTATTTTCAATGTGAAAAAAATAAAATGATTTTAGATAAAACTGTTTCTTAAAATTTAAATACGGTTTCTTGTAAGCTCAAAGTTAGTGTGAAAAACTAAATGTCTACAGATCTCAACGCAAAACGCTAATTCTATAAGATAAAAAAATTGATTGTGATGATGAAACAGTGACATCTTGTGACTGAAAAAAAGTAGTGAATAAAAGGTTTTTATATATTTCACTGACATATAATAGTATATTTAATACTTATAAAGAATTTTGTAAAACAACATTACTGATACTTAATTTGCATAAAAATAAAATAGTAAATAATAATGTTTGCTAAAAATATTCAAAATTTTGGACAAACTACAAGTCATTTGTTAAATTCAGTTTTACTTAATCTTTTTTTAATGTAGTAAATTTAAACGTTCCATAGAATTTTAACCAATTTATACACAGCAAGTGGGCAACTAGTTTTCTTGTAATGCTTGTAATCCGTCTGGTATTCTTTCTATTAGTTTACTTAATGAAATGTAGAGGAGTAGTGAAGAGAATCAGTTTTCTTTGAAGATTCCTTGATTAATGCTTATTTTTAGTGATTCTTTGGTCTTGTAATTTAACTAATTAAAGTTTTAAATTATTTTTCATGAACTGCAAAATAGTTTGAAAGGATAAAAAAAATAAATAGTAATTGTAAAACAAAGTAAAATTGATTTAATTTCTTATTGCTAGTTTGTAGTAACATTGTTTTTTGTCTACTTTGTCACCCAATAAATTCATTGATTTCCACAAAAAAAATATTAAAGGAAAATCATCGAAAGTTTTTGAACATCAAATTACTATCCTGTTGATTATAAATATCAAAAACATGAATTTAGACAAATATTTGTTTTCAAATATAACATCACGCCAATTAATATCATTAGATGAAATATTCAAGCAGTTTTAAATTTAAAAGTGTACTGTTACTTGTCAGATCATTTTATCAACAAATCTTCGATATCAAAACTTAAACTGATATTGGCATAATTTATATAAACATTAAGGAACATTTATTGACATAAAAAAATCTTCTCATCTAGTACTCGTCAGGAACAAGTGAATTTCTTAGAATTTTATTTATCTTTAAATTTTCGATTTATTTAAAACTGTGCAACGATTTTTTTCTTTTGCTATCAATCTTATAAATATTATTTTCTACTTTTTCGTTCATAAAACAATTTAGTTTTAAACTTTTTAAGTTTACAAAATACAAAACATAAAACTATTATAGTGACATCTTGTGACTGAAAATTAAATAGTAAAATGCAGCAGAATTTCACAAAAGTTTCAATTTATAGTTCAATGTACTAAACTTTAATAAAAGTGAGACAAATCGCAAATAATTTGTTCAAGTCAGGTTTACTCAGAATCTGAATGAATTGACAAGGTAGAATTTGATTGAAATTTTTTCTTAGTATATATTAAGTAATGTTGTTCTCTTAACTTATTTAAGTATCATAAAAACAGTTGATTCAAATTAGTTTTCAAGACTGAAAAAGATTTGGTTCTAAATTAACGCAACATAAACATCATTCCACTACATAATAAATGTTATTAAGTAGATAACAGCGCATTGCTTTAATCAAAATTCAGAAATGATAATCTATTTAAACTTTAAATCGAATTTTTTATTGTTTTTTTTTTACAAAGCATAAATATTTTTTATATACACTAGAAATTTTTCTAAACTGTTGGTAAAACCTGAATGTAAATATTTTAAAAATAAATTCCTAAAGGACATGCTGTTATTTAAATTCATCTTAGAAATCATAAAACAAAGCAAAAGACGCTTTACAAAGAGAAAACTTGAAAACGCCAAAATCCCCTCATTTAATCAGTTAAATAGGTACTAATGGTGGCTTAAAACTAAATACTCAGTATAATCAAAAATTTGATTGAAACTTGCTTAAGTGCAAACAATAAATTTACTTATATAAATAATTTAACACATAAAATTTAGTCTTAATAGGGTTTTCATTAATTTGTGTATTTTATCTTTCTCTGTTAATTAAAGTAGATAAATTTTTTATTGAATGGAAAACTCAAGACAACTTTGAACTCTGCTTTTGTTTTTAGTTTGATTTTTAGCTTAAGCTTTATCACAAAAGTAAATGAAATTAAATTCTTGTTACATAAGCTAATGACAATTAAAGATAGAATAAACCGTTTTGATATATTTCAGTTTCAGATTTATTAATGTTTGTTAAAGTAAGAAAAGTGATATATTTATCTATTACCATGTTTGTCAGTACAAAAATAGGAAGCTCAAATTTTTTGAAATAAATACGAAATTAAGGAAAATAAAAAACATTTTTAATCGGTAGCATATCCATAGTAAAATAGCAGGTAGTTTGATAGTTTGTTATTACATCAAAATGCATGTTAAAAAGTTATAATTTACTTTAAATCTAAAAATCAAAACAAAATTTGTTATTAAATTTTAGTTTTGTCTGATACAAAAAGCTACTTGTTAAAATAGTTTTATTTTCAATTTAAACTCTAAGTTCTTTGAAGATTATCTTTATAATATTGTTATTATTAAAAGATATTATTTTCAAGATTATCTTTTTATAGATAATAAAAGTGGCATTCAGTGGAAAACTGTTTAAACCTGATTTTATTTAAATACATATTTCAGTTTCAAAAGTAACTTTTTAATCAATTGAGTTTGTTTAGCTAACATCAAATGCATTTTGTAAATTTGTACTTTTGCTAAAATATCTACAAATACTTTGTAAATTTTTTTCAGTTTAAAGTTTAAACGTTGAATATTAATAAGCAATGTTTGCTAATTAGTCATAGGTTTGCTGCTTAGTGTAGTTAAATAAAACTTTTTTTTTTAATTTCATTGAGTAATGATAATGGTTTCAAGTCTCTCGTTCCGAAGCAACATAAATTTAGGTAAAGAAGTTTAATAGAAAGTTCTAGCTTTATAATTAGCTAATAATAATTTTGCATTCAGCAGAGTGGTGCAGCGGAAGTATAAAAACTGGAATCTTTAAGCCACTGAGCAGCACTATTTGTCAAGTAGAAATAAAGGTAGAATAATTATAATATCTAAAATTATGAAAATAAAACTATTAGAGAGACATCTTGTGGCTGAAAAAATAAACTAATAAATTTAACTTCTATTAATCTAAAATTGTTTCATAAATCCATGGATAATTTGAAAAGAAAAGAAAACTATAAGTATAAATTGAAAAAAATATATTTTCTAACTTACTACTGCTAATTTATACTGAATTTATTTATTGACTATCTTGCTACTCACTAAGATCAATCATATTCTGTTCAAATAAAATATTTTTAGGTAGTAATCATCTTAAGTTTTCTGTAAATCGATTCACTATCCGGTTGTTTACAAAGACAAATAACAAACTCTACAAAATTTCAATACTAAAATTTACAGAAATATTTGACGTCAAATTGCAATTTACGTCATCTAATTGTTAATTGAAACATTTAACTACAAAGCAGGTTTGTTTATATTTCTTAGTTTTGATTTTCTGATTATTTTATCGACACATGGTCGATATCAAAATTATGCACTTATAAATGCAATATTAGATATATGATCTTTTAGATAAACATCTTCATAATAATAACTTCTTTACATCTAGTATTTGTCCGGAATAAAGTTATTTTTCGAAAATGATTTTTTTTAAATTTGATTTATTCATAATCATAATATTGATTTGGTATACTAACATTGGAGATAAAAACAAATTGCTTTTGGTAAGTATGATTACTTTATATGAGATTTTTCTAATTTTGAACGAAACTGTTTCTGGAAAATTTTTTAAGTTTGTTTTCGAAGTTTGAAGTCAATGAGTTAAGTCAATTTCTTGTAACCGACTATTAATTTTTATTTACAAATCGCGATAATACGACTCTTCTAATCTGGTTGAAATTTTCAGAAATAAGGTTATTAACCAGTTGCTACTTATTTCATTTTGAGTTATCGACAAGTTGTCGATTTCAAATTGTTAATTGCATAAAAGTAACTGAGCAAATCTTCGCTGAAAGTTCTTATACTTAATTAAAATATATAATTAGAAAAACTTAACTTCTTTCAATCTAGCATTTGTCCGAACAAAACTAATTTTCAAAAATTAAGTTTTTTCAATAAGCTAGATTTATTTTAAACAACAAAAACTTTCTTTTATTTTGACAACCATTGTAAATTATGTTTTTAATATTTGCTATTTATCAATTTTTCTAAAATCATTTTCAAAAGATTTATTTTTACTATAAATATAAAAGTATGTTTTATGTAAAAATGATTGTAACAATTTTAAATGAATTTTTTTCTAAATGTTTTAAAGAAATTTTTTTTGAATTTATAATCAGGGTTTGAAACTTTTTTAGAAATGAAATTGATTAGTTCCAAGCTTGAAGTGAAAAAGTTCTAAAATTAGAGTATTGTTTACTAATTTGCTATAAAAAGTTAGATTCAGATTGTCGTCGAATGTTGTAGATTTATATAATAAATAGTATTTTACTGATATTTACCTAATATTTACCTAATGTTTTTTTTATTTTGTTATTACTTCATAAGTAATAAGTTTTATAGATTCGATCAAATAAACTTTTTATTTCAATAAGATTTATAATGAATAAAATTCAAAAAAACTTTTATAAAAATCTTCATTTTCAAACATAACAAAAAATCCATGATAAAACCACTTAATGAAGAAATCAAATAGGTTCAACAATGAATCAAATGGTAATTGTAGTTCTGGTTTTTACTGGTACACTTCTAGCAAAAATTGTGATGAAATCATTTACATATCATATGATTATAGAACTTTATGAAAATTTACTGATAAATTTGTCTATGGTTTAATTTTTCTTTAACGGTTTTATTAAGTGTTTGATACACTAAATGCAAACAAATTAAAAGAAGTTTAATTCATAAATTTTAAAGTTTATTTCAATCAAATAAAATGGAGTGTAGTGTATTATTTATTCTATTTAAACGAGTATTTCTCTCTTTTGTATGGTCTTAGTATGGTTATGTATTAAACAAGTTTTCCTTATTTACATTTAATAAAGATCTTCTGTATACAATTATATCAAAAAATATTAATTTGTCTGTATTTACATTGATTAAGCAAGTTTGGGACTTTCATTTTCAAATAAGTTTTTCTATTTGATTTTATCAAAATTCCTTATTTGTAAATTTGAGAGTCAAATAATAGTCTAAGCTCAACATTAGTAAAATGTATATATTGTGAACGTTACAAAGTGTTGATTGTCTAAAAAATCAAAATGCAATTATTCGTTTCACATATTTAACACAATTTTCAAACTATTTATAAATAAAAATTATTAAAAACTTAACTGTGGAATAAACTGTTTTTAGACTTTAAAGATAACTTTTTTAAACTAGTTTGTTTTTATCTATAAATAAACACATAAAGATTTACAAAAAGTTAAATAAAAACATTTGCAAAACAAATTAAATTGTTTTTTTTTTGCATTAAGTATATTTTTGTAACTCAAATCTGTATCCTGTTGATTATAAATTTCAAAAACATAAAATTTGACAAATATTTGACGTCAAATAGAAAATCCCGCTAATTAATATAATAAAATAAAACATCCAAGTAGTTTTACAATTAAATCTCTATATTATTTGTTAGTTAAATTTGTCCGATTATTCTATCGACAAATGGTCGATATCAAAAATTAATGTAATATTCGCATGTATCGGGCTAGAGGTTAAGAAATATTTCTATATATAAAAAAATCTTCTCATCTAGTATTTGTCGGTAAAAAGTGAATTAAAAAAAAATTTTTTATCTATCTTTAAAAGTTTGATTAATGTAAAACTGTGAGACGAGTTTTATTTCTTTTGCTATCAATCTTATAGAAATATATTTGGTAGTTCTTAGTGTATAAAACATTTCTGTTTTAAACATTTTTAATGATATTTTGAAACTGAGACTTTTACCAATTCTATTTATAAAAAGTTAATTGTAAGAGTATGAATAAACTTCCTATGACAATTGATAAACAATGTTTTGTAAGCTCAAAGTCACTGAGCAACACTATCTGTCTGTCAAATAGGAAATTACAATGTTTTTAGTTTCTAAGAAATAAATCTAAAAATGTTATAGTGACAATTTGTGACTGAAAACTAAATAGTAAAATGCAATTAAAATTTAAAAAAGTTTCAATTTAAAGTTTAATTTTACGGAACTTTAATAAAAGTGAGACAAATCGCAAATATTTTGTTTAAGTCAGGTTTACTCTGAATGGTAATGAATTGACAAGATAGAATTTGATTGAAATTTTTTCTTAGTATATTTTAAGTAAAGTTTTTTCTTATAACTTATTTAAGTATCATAAAAACAGTTGATTTAAATTTTAATTGCATTTAATTTACTATTTTTTTCGGTCACAAGATGTCACTATAACAGTTGTATGTTTATTTTTTTAAACTTACAAACGTTGTATCCTCCTATCTGTGAGACAAATAGTGTTACTCAGTGACTTTGAGCTTACAAAACATTCTTTATTAATGTTCTTACAAGGTTAATTCTTATTTATACAATTAGCTTTATATAAGTAGTATTTGTAATAATTTTAGTTTTAACAAATCACTAAACAGTGTAAAACTAAAATATTTTATCACTAAAAGTAGGAATTATTTTTCTATAAGATTGATAGTAAAAGAAATAAATATCGTCTCACAGTTTTACATAAATCAAACTTTTAAAGATAGATAAAAAATTTTAAAAAATCAATTTTTCCTGACAAATATTAGATGAGAAGATTTTTTATATAAAGAAATGTTCGTTGACTTACATTTTGGTTTTTATCATTTATGATAATATATTTAATTTTGATATCGACCATTTGTCGATAGAATAATTCGAAAGATAGAACTAACAAGTAACGGCAAACACTTAAATTAAAAACTGCTTGATTATTTCGTTTAATAATAATAATTGGCATGAATTTTAATTTGGCATCAAATATTTGTCGATATTATAGTTTTTAAATCTTGAAGAAATTATGTTTTATCGTTGTATTCAATGAGATAGTGATTTGATTTACAAAAACGTTCGATGGTTACTAGCTAAATGAATTTTTATTAGTAATATTAATTTATTTAATTGGTAGTAAAATGATTAAAAATAAAAGCTGCTATAAACTAACGATAGTAAATTAATTTTGTAGAAATCTATCTACATAGAGTACTTACCATTTTATTAATCCTTTTGCTTTATCTTAACTGTAGTTTTATTATTTACCTTGAAAAGTTTGCTATAACTTAAAAAGACCATTCAAGATATAAATTGGTGATAATTTATCTCATAATTGTATTATTGTAATTAATATTAAATAATAAGCATAAAAAAGTCAATCAAACTAATTAATTCATACTTTAGTAAGTTTACTTTGAAATATATTATTTGTTCTAGTTTTTGATAAAGTTTTTTTTTAATTTTATTCTTTTTAAATATACCATAGCTAAAGAGTAGGAAGTAAGAATATGAAATATTCTTTTCTACTTTATTTTATTTTTTATTTATTTACCAATATGCAATTTTGTTTTATTGGTTTGAAAATCAAATAAAAATCCTTATTTGGTGTACAAGTTATGAAAATATTATTTATACTTAACTAATTAATTAAACAAAATTATTGTTTTCTTATCTACTGTTTCAAAATTGTTTGCTAGTTTATGTTTTCAGTGCAATTTTTTGATTATTATTCACTGAAATATTTGTGTTTTTTAGTAATAACATGCTGTATCCAAAAGAAGATAAAATAAAAAAAGAGTTGGTGTATGCTGTGAGTTATTCATTTTTAAAGCTGGTTGAAAATTGAAATAGTTACAAGGAGCGTAACATTTAGATTTTAACAAACAAATCCTGTTTGACAGAGATTTTGTTTTTTAATAAAATAATTTTGCTAAATTTTAGTGTTTGTTGTTATCTTATCAGCAGCTTTCTCTTGTTTTGTGCTAATAGTAAAGTTTTTATTAAATAAATAAACTTTTGTTTCTAAAGTGTTTATTAATTGCTCAACTGCTATAAAAATTGAAGAAATAAGTAAAAGTTCACTACGGAAAAGCTTTAAATATATACTACTTTAATGTTAATAGAGGAAAATGTTATTTTAAAACCCAGTTTAGAAACAGTAAGTTTTAAAATGTATTTTTAAATTAAAAATACACTTTTGAGTTAACAAATCATTTAGAAAAAACTGAAAAATCATTGTAGAAACCGATAACAGGGAATAATTTTAATAAATCTATCAATTTCTACAACCTTTGATAGTTTATTTTTACTGTACATGAAAATAATCAACGGTTTTATATAAAAGTACTATAAGACTTTGGAGATATTTACAAACACTTATATGTCGGATTTTACAGTAGGATTTTATTTTTTTCTAATTTCTATTTAGCAACATTTTGTTCTCATATTTTGTATATTTTTTCAACAATCTGTGGTAAACTAAAAAACAATATTATAATAAGTTTAGATGTTAGTTTAAAACTAAACTTTGAAAATTGTTTACAAGTTTTTATAAATAAATACCTTTTAGCACTAACTTAAAAATATTTTCAAGTGTTTGTAGAAGTTTTAATGTTTTATTTACTATTATCTGTTTACACATCCACGACTTTGATGTCCTTTTTGTAGTTATTGTTAATTTTAAGTCTAAGAAGTAATAAAAGAGAAGTGCATAGATGTATTTTGAAAAGTTCTCACATTCTCTATTATTTAAGATTTAACTAATTTGAATTATTCATGCTTTGGGTAAAGCTAAACAAATCAGTATAAGATACTGATTTTTATATTTTCCTTATAGTTTCTTTACATACTTTTGCATATGTTAAAGATGTACAAATCATTTTTACAGACTGATAATCCATAATAATGTCTAGTTTAAAAGCTGATAAGTTTTCTGAGTTTGTAAAACAGTACAAGATAAAAGAAAACAAGTTCTACATTTTGCAAGGTAGAATGTTTCAATTTATTTTTACAAATGAAGTTTTCAAAAATAATTTAGAATTTCAACATAAATACATTCGTGATAATTTTGATACCGATATACTTGATTGCATGTCTCATCTTTTTCTGAGAAACAAAATTGCTTTACCTGGATGCGTTTATTGGATATCTCAAGATGATAATTTTGTTAAAGTATATAAGCTACAAGATTTTGATTTTAGTAACTTTTCATATGAAATGGTTTTAGTAAAACTTTTTTTTTACTTTGGAGTGGGATATTCTTTAAAGAAAAATAAATCAGTGAAAGAACATTTTGTTGGTTTAGAACTTTTGAAACATTGTTTGATAATTGCTGAAGGTTTGGATTCATCTAACATTTTGCAGAACTTTAAGACAATTGCTTTTTCATGTTTTTTGTCACAAATTCTAAACGTGTTTATAACAACTTCAAACACAAACTTTAAACAAACTAATGAGAGATTTGCTGAGATAATAAAATACTTTTCTTTCTCTTCATTCCCGACAAAAAGATCATATTTTCAATCTGGGTTAAATAAATTGCAAACATATCTGTCATTTTTAGATGGGTATGCTCACAAAACTATCTGTTTTCATCAGTGCCAAATTTGTTACTCTTCAGCTGATGAGAAAACAGCAACATTTATAAGAGAACTTATAATGTATTGTGACTTGCTTTTATTTGTCCATTTATCAAATGCAAATCAAATGTATGTTCTTAGACAAACTTTTTGCTCAAAAGAGATTCACAAATTATGTAAATCTGAGTTTACCAAGCATGTAATTGAGACTGAAATATCATCGATTATTACGCTTTCGTCAGCTTTAGTTTGTTTTGATTGGTTAATACAGTTAGTTTGTTCTTACAAATTTGTAGGCTTTAAATCTAATGAATTGAAGAAGATTGCAAATGGTTTATATGTAAACAGAAGTATCTATAAGAGCTTACACTTTAGTCATTATGATTACAAACTGGGAGAAAGTCTTGAAGGAAAACAAAAACAAGTTTTTCTTAGCAATGAACGTTTGATTTCTCTTATAAATAACATTTTCCTATTTTCAGTATTAAACTCAACGATTTTAAAATGCTTGAGAGAACAAAACACATACCGGCCTATTACTATATGTCTGAGGATTATATTGTTGTTAGTTACTTTAGCTTTTGCTCTAAAGAAACAACTGAATATTTGTTTAGTAAAATTGCTGAATAATAATGCTAGGAAAAAGTCGCAAGATTGCTTTTTAAATAGAAAAAATACAAAGGAGTACTCAAGTGGTGAAAAATGTCAACTTTTAGATAAAATGTTTTATATAATTCTTGATAGAACAAAGAAATATGACAACTTGTTTATAAAAGACGTGATGCTTAAAACGTTTTTTGATTGTTTATTGCATCAATTGCTTTTATCACCATCTAAAAGTACACTAGAGTTTTTTGCTTTTGTAGAATTTCCGTTTGAATACACAAATTTTCAAATTGAAAAGCCAGAATCATCACAAAACTATTTAGACTTTTTTTTATACTTTGATAAAGAAAAACATCGTGTAATTGGTCTTATAAGTTCTATCTTAAAGAATGGTTTCTTAAGATTGCCTGTAGATTTTATTACTACAGAATCAAAAAAAATAGATGATTTGAAAAAGGATATAATCCTGAAATTTCACCAGCATTCACGAATTCAGAAGGAAGAAGTTGAGCCAATTTTTAAATCAATATTTTTACTAAAACGAAAAGTTTGGTTGTTTACTTTGCTAGTTCCTAAGTTTATCGATTATACAAAAGAACCTGAAAGAGCTGTTATACTAATGGAAGAATTTTTTTTTAACGGAAAAAATTTCCCTTCTTGTATTGGATGGAATAATTTAAGTATAATAAATTTTGAAGGATGGCTGACAATGATAAGAAGTTTGATGAGAAACATTTCAAATTCTGCTGACTTAATAATACAAATTTTACAAACTTTCTTCTTTTTTTTGAAGAGTTTGCCTAGCTTGTTGGATGATAGAAATACTCAATCTAATGAAAAATGTTTTTTTAAATTAATTACCTGCATTCAAGTAACTGTTGCAAAAGTATGCAGAAATTTTAATGAAAGCTGTTTTCTCAATTTGAAGACCAATTTGTTTAATGAATACTTATCAATCTTAGGAAATATCTCTAAAATAAATAGAAACAAAATTACCTTTAAAAATATTTTAAGTAACCTCAACGATCTACCTACAACGCCATTTTTATTTTTCTAAAATTGATTTGTGTCTCTTTTAATGTTTATCATTATAAAACTTTGTTATCTATTTTTCGTAAAGTGTTTTAGTAGTATATGCTTATAGCGTAACATAAGTATAACATGTATGAATGTAATAGTTCTTTTCCAACGTTTGATTGATTTGTGTTTCAGTTTTAGTTTTCTGTAAGTGACCTGCCATTTGCCACATAATAAAACAAAATGTACTGAAAAATAAAAGAAAATAATATTGCTTACTTTAAGTAGTTATAAAAATTTGTTGAAATGATCAGGTAAAAGGTTAAAATTATGTTTTAATGAAAATCAAAACGATAATAGAAATGTTTTGAGTACAACATTTTAAAATCAATGTATAAATGTTTGGAACATTGTAGAGGCATAGTTAAAATATAAACCATCAATGAAAATAAGATAATATATAGTAAAAGAAAACATAGGAAAAGTTAAATGATGTTTTTATTCATCTTCAGTTATTTGACATTTCCAGAGGTCGTCATAATAGTCTTAGGATTGTTTTAAATAATAATTAACTAAATAAATAAAATTTCTAATAGTAAATGTTTAGAATGACGATGACAGCAGTTAGTTTGGAGATATTAGATATATTAATAGCTGATTGCGTATTGAGAAATCAATTAAGAATTTATAATTCTATTTGTAAGTTTTTCCGAAAAATGTGATTTTTAATTTTTAAGTCTTTTGAATAAGTATAAAATAAATCAACAAGTAGCTGGTGTGATTGTGAAATGTTTGATCAGAAAATAAAAAATAATAAGAACAAACTTTTGATCGGAAATGATATAAAAAAGAATAAGCTACACATAATGCTAGAATGAGAATTGTTCAAAAGAATTTCGAAGAAAAAACATAATTGCAAATCTGTATGGAAGAACTAAGTGAGTGTTTATGGTTTCAAATGACAAATCTTCAACATCTAAATTTCTATGTAATTTGTAAACAATCTCATATTCATTAAAATAGAACATTTCCTAGATTTGTTTTTTAAAATAATTATTTCAACTTTGAATTTAGAGTTTTCATCAAAATTTTGACTTTTTTGTTACAGAGCTATTCATAATAATGGTTGATTTTCATTCATTATTGTTGTTGTTTTAAAATTACTTGAAGTCATTCCTAATATTAAGTTAGAGAATACAAGTTTTGTCTTCCTGTGCTAAGTCCAACTTTGTGTTTACCGTTAGACTTGACAATTTATCTTTAATTATATAACTTTTAAAAGTATAAGACTTTCAACGTAAGTATTTTAAACAAGTAAGCTTTGTTTGAATTACTAAGACTTTAATTCTTTTTAATAAATTAATTTTTAATTAATTAGCTTAATAAGTAAGTAAAAATGTTAGTTAAAAAATGTTAGTAGAAAACTTTAAATTTGATATTACATCCATCTTAAACAATTTCATCTTAATATTTGTGGAAGTACATGATTTTAGTTTGTTTTTCTTCGTTAAGCAAATGAATATTGTTTTATTTAAAATTAGGTTTATTAACTACCAATTTCAAAACACAAAAAGCTTAAAGTACCAAAGAAGATAATGGTGAAAAAATTATAAATTTTATTATCGATGAAAAAAGTCATCTTGAATTCTCAAACCTTTTAGTAGAATGATATTATTGAAAAGTTGAGATAAGGAATTCTTTAATCAGGAAAACTATAAAAAATGAATAAATAGCTACAAATATGAATATAGTTTCTTATGATCTAGTAAAAGAACATAACTATTATTTTGTATTTTGGAACGAAGTGAATATTTAGGGTTTCAAATGACAAGCTTTTATAAATCAGATTTAAATCATTTAAAGAAATTTGAAAACAGCCAACCAGTAGATGATGCAATTAAGAAAGATTTTTTTTAAATTTAAATTTCAAACCTAATTTTGAAAAAAGTTAAGTGTTTACAAGCAAACAAGTTTTTTTGTAGTTTTTTTTTAGTATTCTGTACGTCACAATAATGTTCAAACCTTAGATTTCATTGAAATTGATTTTCATGAGCTATTTAATCTCAGGTTGATTTAGTATCTGTTTTAATTCAATTAAAATTATTTAGTTTTTATTTTATATTTAATGAGTTTTCAGATAGCAATTGTATTTTACATACAAACTCAACATAGCTTATAAAAAAATATTGATAAATAAACTAATAAACTTTGATTTAAATTTGAATCAAATAAAATAGAAATAAGTAAAGATAATTTATAACAGTTGCTTAAATCACTAATCACTTTTTTGTAAGTTTTTGTATTCACTTATGTTAAAACTGAAATTTATTTTATGCTTAGACAACCATTCAGAGTTAAATACAACAATATTGTAAGATAAGCTCAAACTTTTTGGATATAAACAGATTGGAGTACAGTATATGAACGAATTTTAAGAAAACGAATAAATCAAACATTAAAAATATAATGATTTAGCCAGGATTTGAACGTAGGCTGCCGGGATTACAACACTAGGTAAATGTCATTAAATAATTACAGTGCACATAGCAGACTAAAAATCACTTATAGTGAACTATAAATCTAAAACTGAAATTTCAAAATTCTTTATTCTAACTTTTTTTAGTTAAACAAATTTTAATAAATCTGAAACTGAAATATATACAAAATTTTATGTTAATTGAATTGTTATAAAAATATTTTATAAGAATTTTCATTTACTTTTGCAATATAGTTTTGGCTAAAAATCCAATTCTAATTCCAAGTTGTCCTGAGTTTTCAATTGAATAAATAAAATGTTAACTAATTTAACGGAAAAAGACAAAATACACAAATTAATTAATGCCTTATAACGTTTATAACTTCTATGGTATTTAATAGATATAAAAAAAAACTACTGTTAGTAATTAGGCTATTTCAATGAAATTGTTGATAGTATTGAGTACTCATTTTTAAGCCATTACTGTTACTTATTTAACTAATTAGATAAATAAAAGCTCCAAAAAACTAAATGTTTGAAGCTAAGAATTACATTTTAATTATCGTGCTTTCTTAAGTTGGACTTGAAATGGTTGAAATCTATCTTAATAAGCAAAGCCTTTTTTTATGAATGATCTTGTAAACATTAATTCTAATGCTGACTTAGATAGTTTAAACCAAAAGTTATTATTTTACATATCATTAATTACATTGTGGAATTTTGACTGATAAAGCAACAGTTTAACAATGCATCTCTAGAAAAAAGGGAAAATAATCTTGTAAGATCTATATGTAGATCTATATTTAGCTGCAGTTTGTATAGCTTTTTTTATTGTACATAAAATAATCTGAAAAACATGAAAACTTTTTTTTTTGACTCAACAATAACTGTTCTATAATTTAATCAATATTTGAGCAAACGAGATAATTTTTTATTCACTTTTACAAGATCTTTTTTGTAAGCTGTAATTTTGACAACATTAAAACTTGAGATTAAACTTTTTTATAATTTAAACTAAACTCTTATTAGAAATTTAAAAAGAATTTCTATCAAAAAATTAGAAAAAAAATAATTCAAAATTATTACGGTCATATTTACACAAAACATAATTTTATATTTATAGTAAAAAGAAACCTTTTGAAACTGATTTTAGAAAAGTTGATTAATAGCAAATAGTAAAAACATAATTTACGTTTTTTTTAATAGAAAACATGTTTTTGCTGTTTAAAATAGATTAAGCTTATACAGATAATTGAATTCTGGAAAGTAAGTTTTGTCCGGGCAAATACTAGATCGAATGAAATTAATAAATCTAAACATGAAATAGAGAAATTTTAGCAATCTTTTCTGCAATAGTTGTAGCGTCAAATTTTTTGAAATCGACAAACGTGTCGATGTCCTTAAAACAAATTAGTTGAAGTTGGTTAGTAAACTTGTCTCTGAAATCTTCATGAAATTCAGAATAGTTGTATAACTGCTAAAAACATGTACTTTTGTCGATAGGATAGTTTAGGATTTTTTAATAAGTTCAAACAATATTGCAACAAACAATTAAAACTTGAATACTAAGAATGTTTCTTAATATTATAAATAAAAGGAATTATACAAGTTGAAAAGCTATTTCTGGTAACTTTTATTTTTAGCTAAATTTGCAAGACCATAAACTTAGTAATGGTTTAGAAGTAAGTGTCTAAAATATTATTATTTTGTTTAATTATTTACTTTGGCTGAAAAATAAACAAAATAATATGTGTGGATATTATAAAAATATCTTAAGCTAAGTATCATAGTAATATTTTTGTTAATGACATTAGTCAAAACTCTAAATGTTAAGTTGATATTTTGAAGCTGTAAGCTATATAATGAGAAAATTAAAAACTTTTTTCTGCTTAAACATTCTGATAATCAACATATAACCGATGTCAAAATAAAGTTGTTATAAATATCTGCTTTGGTTTTAAGAATTTTTCTTTGTTCTATATTGAAGCCAAAACTGTAAGTCTTGGAAAGGCTAATTTAGAAGGTTGGTTTTTTCTACATTGGCTTGGATAAGAAAATTGTATCTCTTACGTCATTTTAAAAGTCTGAAAATGTTAATTGAATTATAAGCAGAATTTTGAAATTCAAATTTAGGTGAAATTTTTTGCATTACTCAACAAAACTCCATTTCATAATGACGTAATCGAACAAGTTGATGTTGATACAAAAATATCATAACTTCTTACTGTTGTTGTTAGATGAATTGCACAGCAAGAAGGTTGAAGCAAAAATGATGTGCAATTTCTAAGAAAATAAATTTTTGTGTAGTCAATTTAAGCAAAAAACATCTAACTGCAACTTTCTCATTCCTAAAATTTTAAAATCATTATATTTTGTGAAACTTAGATAAAAACAAATGTAGGATTACAAACAAAAGATTTCATTTTACTGAAGTTATCAATTATTTGGATGGCTATTGTCAGATATATTTTAAAAGTTGGCTTTAGACTTTTTTTAATAACATTTTGTATAAATAACTCATATCATACTATCGTTCTCAATTTTAAAATATTTTTGTCTTTCGAATTTATCACAAAGAAACAGAATTTTAGTTTAAAATAAAAAGAAGAATTTTCTAAACCTTACTAACCAGCTGTAATAATTCAAAAATGTTTTTTCTTTGTTTTTTTGATATTGTAGCATAAATACGAATTTAAAACTAAATAATTTGAGCATTGATTACTAAAGAAGCTCAATTGTTTAAAAATAGAATTTTGAAACTTAAATATTTATTTAAATAAAAAATCAGTTCAAACAGTTTTCCACTGAAGCCACTCTCATATGACAGCAGAATGTTTTTACTTTGTTTGTGATAATTAAAATAACTATGAATTCGTGGTTTGAATTAAAATGAATTAAAAGTAATTAATATTTTTATTTTTAACAAAAACTTTTTACTAACAGATAAAATTGTTCTACTTTTGTTGAATTAAAAGTAAACAAAAAAGAAAAAAAAATAATTTAAAAACTATTCGTGAGTTAGCTATCATATTGAATTCTATTAAATCTGTTTTCTAAGAGATTATTAAAAAAATAACTTTGGTTTTAAGGAATAATTGTATTTTTTTAATGGATAAATTTATAAGGACTCATCATTAAAATCATTATCATTAAGATCAAAATCTTACCAATATCTGCATTTGATAATCATCTTCTTTTTTCAAAAACTTTTCTTTCAAACTAAAAACCAAACAAATCAATCACTGATGACGTCACATGCTGATAACGTCACCTTTAATCGACACCAGATGTTATTTTGAACTCATCAACTTCTGGCTTATTCATTTTTGTCAAAGATCGTGTTCCACTTCACAGTGAGATCTTGTGGATATTAAATCTGTTTTTGACGAGATTATTAAAAAAGAATTATTATGTAGAATGTATTAGTCTAATATAATTACACAATGAAAGTTCTCTATTTTTGATATCGACCATTTGTCGATAAATTAATGTGAAGGTTTATACGGAGAAGTACCAACAGACATTAATTAATTAACAGTTAAAACAGCTTGAATGTTTCAATTAATAAAATTAAACTCCGTGAATTGAAATTTGACATCAAATGTTTGTCGATTTTAAAAATTTTGAAGAAATTGTTATTTGTCATTGTAATCAACAGGATTGTGATTTGAATTAATAAAAGTTACGAGAAATACTACTTAAAACTATTTTTTCTATTTATTTTTTAGAGAAGATCAATAAAGTTAGTTGGTAGCAAATTAGTCAAAAAACAAAGAAACTGTAAATAGTGAATTAAACAAAACTTAATTTCTACTTTAAAATTACTTTTTATATTTTTATATCCATTCAAACTATCCTGTAATTCATGAAAAACAAATTTAAAATTATTAGTAAGTCAAATTACAAGATCGAAGAATCACTAAGACTTAATATCAATCAACGACTTGTCAAAGATAACTGAGTCTCACCACTACTCTTCTGCATTTTATTATGTAAACTATTAGAAAAAATACCAGGTGGGTAAACGCTTTACAAAAAAAGTAGTACTGAACTTACTGTATATAAATCACTTAAGAACTTATTAAACATTTAAACTCACCATATTTAATAAAAACGATAAAAATGCTTTTAATGTAGAAATTTTTTACAACAAAATTGCGAATAAGTTGCAGCTTTTGTAGAAAAATTTCAAACTTTAAATCTTGACTTATAATGATTAAAGAAACAAATCATTTGAAATTTTTTCTTTCTGGTTATATAACTTTTCTTTTACTGTAACGATTAAAATAACAATAAATTCGTCTTTCGGATAACATTTATAGTTTACTTTTTAACCTAAGTAGTTTTTAGAAAATACTAAAATTTACTTCATACAACTTAAGCAAGATTGATTGTTTTGTGTAAGTAAAAATGTTTTGATAAAAATAATAAAAATTTAATTAAAGATTTTTCAGTTTTATGTTTCTATAGTAGAAAAAGTTGACGCTAGAAGTCGCTGAAGATAGATAATTTTGAACACCTTGCATTGCTTTAGGCTATGTTTTTGTTAGTGATATTTGATAACTTGAATTTTAAGAAATACTTTTAAACTTTGATGAAATTATGATAATTATGCTTAAATTGAAAACAATACTAACTTAACAAGTAGCTTTTCGTATCAAACAAAATTAACATTTTTATAATGTTTTCACACTTTTGAAAACGAGTTTTGGAAGTTTCAAATCACTAATTTAAGTTAAAATTTTGTAAACGACCCTAAAATACAACAATTAAACGAAATAAGGAATGTTTTCAGTAAATTTAATTACCTTATTCGAGATTTTTCTTATTTTGATCGAAACTATTTCTGAATAATTGTAGAAATGTGTTTTTCAAGTTCGAAGTTTAAGTTAAGATTTATTCGGATAATTCTATCGACAAATGGTCGATATCAAAAATATTATAATTTTTTTTTAATATAAACTTGTGTACTGAGGAATATTATTCATAATAAAAACTACTTTATATCTAGTGTTTGTCCGGAGAAAAGATATTTTTCGTAAATGATTTTCCTCATTTCGTAAGTTTGCTTATTCATAATCATAAGAATAGATTTGTGTGTTAACAAAAAAAATTAAAATCAAATTGCTTTTGCTAATTTTGATTAGCATATTTGAGATTTTTTCTAATTTTTGCCGAAACTTTTACTGGATATTTTTCAAAATATGTTTTGGAAGTTCGAAAATGACTGAGTTGAATCTAATATTGAACATTTTTCAATTCCAAAATATTTGAATAATTATGTTTCGAGAAAAATTTCATAAATTTCTTAATGTTTTTATTTTGTATTAAATTATTGCAATTATTGATTTTATAGTTTGTATTAAATAACTTTTAAGATTTTAACATTTTTTGAAGAAAGTAATAAATTTTAGATTTAATAACTTTAGCCAACTGTTTTGTTTTCATCTCATATTTTTTTATAAAATCGAATCAAACTTCATATCAAACTGAAAAAGTTCCGGTTCACTGATTTTGTTTTTTAGACTTGTTTTTATTTTAAGTATAGCGTCGATATACTACTTGTTATGATTTGATTGAAACTGTTTTCAACTTTCTATTTGAACCTTATAAATTTTCATCCGACGTATTTTTGCGTTTCACAAAATTTCACATTTGCAAATGAAGCAAAACAAATTATTATTTTTCAGTTAAAAACAGTAATATTACAACAAAAAAGCTTTTTATTTTGCTTTACAAACGCAAATTTCACTTTACATTATTTTTTGATTTACAGTTAAAATTTGCAATAATTTTGTCAAGATATTTTCTTCTTCGTTTGTTGTGTAAATTTTCTAAGATAAAGTATTTTTCATACATTTCATTGAGAGAAGTTAAAAAAAACAAAGAATGGAAATAACCAAATAACTCTATTCAAATAAAATTATTACTAATAACTAATGAAAAGAATAACAAATTGAAATTAAACTTTCTTTAATGGCACTAATCAAAAATAGGAAAAAGTTTGATTTTATACTGGTTAGTTACTATAACCAAATTAATACTTTCTAATTACATCACTGACAATAATGTTAACTTACTATCGCTAGTTTATAGTAAATTTTTTCTGAATTATTTTGCTACCCAATAAATTAATTGATATTCTTTAAAGAAAATTGTTTAGCTAGTAGTCATCGTAATTTTTTGTAAATAAAATCACTATCCCATTGAATAAAAGGACAAACAAAAAATTTTTTAAAATTCAAAAACTATATGAACGACAAACATTTGATGCCAAATTAATAATCACCCTAATTAATATTATTAAATAAAACACTTTAGCAGTTTTAAATTTAATAGTTTGCTGTTACTTGTTAGTTGTACTTATCAGATTATTTTATCGACAAATGGTCGACATCAAATATTATATTGAAGTTTTATATTTATATCTACAGGTTAAGGAGCATTTCGTGAAAAAAATATCTTTTCATTAAGTATTAGCCTGGAGAAAGTGAATTTGTTAAATTTGATTTATCTTTAAAAGTTTGAGTTATTTAAAACTGTGATACAAATTCTTTTTTAATTTGCTATCAAGCTTATAGAGAAACTATTTCTTACTTCAAAGTACATAATACATTTTAGTTCTAAACTGTTTAATGATTTTTTAAAACTAAGATTATTACAAATACTACTTATATAAAGTTAATTGTATGAGTATGAATAAACCTTGTATGAATATAAATAAAGAATGTTTTCGAAGCTCAAAGTCACCAAACAACACTATTTGTCTAACAGATAGGATATTAAATTCTATCTTGTCAATTCATTAAGATTCAGTGTAAACCTGTCTTAAACAAAATATTTGCGATTTGTCTCACTTTTATTAAAATTTATTAAATTAAACATTTACAACATTTTCTAAAATTTAATTGCATTTTACTATTTATTTTTCAGTCACAAGATGTCACTATAAAAGTTGTAAGTTTATATTTTATAATTTTATAAACGTTGTTTCCTCTTATCTGTCAGACAAATAGTGTTACTCAGTGACTATAAGCTCACCAGCCATTGTTTATTCATACTCATACGATTAGCTTTTCATAAATCGTATTTGTAAAAGTTTCAGTTTCAAAAAATCATTAAACAGTTTAAAACTAAAATGTTTTATACACTAACAAGTACTTAATATGCTTTTATACGATTGATAGCAAAAGAAATAAATATTGTCTCACAGTTTTACATAAATCAAACTTTTAAAATAGATAAAAAATTTTAAAAATTATTTTTTTCCTGACAAATACTAGATGAGAAGATTTTTTGTATAAAGAAATGTTCTATGAACTTCAACATTAATAATCACCATTAAATTTATTTTTTGATATCGACTATTTGTCGGTAAAAATATCGGACAAATTTAAATAATAAATAACATAAAGTTTTAATTGAACAACTACTTGGATGTTTTATTTTAAAATATTATTTCGCATGATTTTCAATTTGATCTCAAATATTTGTCAAAATTCATGTTTTTGAAATTTTTAATCAATAGGATAGTGACTTGAGTTACAAAAACTTACTTTAGCAAAAAAATTAAAAAAAACAATTTAATTTGTTTTGCAAGTATTTTCATTTAACTTTATGTAAATCTACTTAAGTTTATTTATTGATAGAAATAAACTGGTTTAAAAAAGTTATCATTAAAGTCTATAAACTTTTAATTTCACAGTTTAGTTATAGATAGTTATAGATAGTTATAGATATGGTTAATTGTATTTTGGAATTTTGACTAAAGGAGTTTCAGTTAAACAATGTATCTCAAATAAAAATTAAAAATAATCTTGTAAGGATCTTTATTTAACTGCTGCTTAATCTTTCGTTTTGCTTTGTTTTACCTAAAATATTTTGCAGAAGTACATAGTTTTTTAACTCTTTGTTAACTTTTTCTAATTATCCTTTCTAACGTTTTCATTTCATCTCTAGTTAACGATATTTAAAGTCAACGGTATTATTGGAATCACCAAGCTATTGAAGACTAGAAGCTTTTCTTGGAATTTAGTAATGTTGTAAATATCTTTCATGAACTTTGTTACAACTCTTTGGAAATATTTTCCACTTTTTTGTAATATTTTTTATATTTTTTTAATTCTTAAACATTGGCGGTTTGCTTCTTGGCGTAAACTTTTATTAATAAAATTGTCATAAGAAGAATAATTTCTGTTGATGTTTGTTTACCTTTTTCGATAGAAGCTTTTGAGCATTTTACAACGCCGAAAGTCATAATAATAAATTTGTTGAAATTATAGTGATGATGAAAATTTCAGAGCTATTGATTGATTTTATAATAAAGTTTCAAGTTGTTTATATGTAACAGCTTTTTAGTACATTAAACTTTCATTTAAAATTTTTTAAAAATCTAATTACAATTTACTATTTATTTTTCAGTCTCAGGATGTCACTATAACAGTTTTATGTTTATATTTTGTAAACTTATAAAGCTTAAAACTAAAATGTTTTATGAACGAAGCAGTAGAATCTAGTTACTTATAAGATTGTAGGAAAAAAAAAATTGTCAATTAATTAATTATTAAAAGTCGTAAAAAATATTGCTAGTAACAATATTTGCTACAAATTTCTATTGATTCTTTTGCTACCCACTGAATTCTATCATGGATTTACTGGAACAATTGGAAATGTTTGCGATATTCTCAAAGAAAAATAATTAAAATGTTTTTAAGTAGTAATCATCATTAGTCATAAGTTTGATTATAGAGTCCCAATCTTGTCAAGATGAATATTAAAGTATATTTAACACTTAAATATATTCATTATGAAAATATGCATCATTGAAACACTTGGTCTTAGTCTTGAACTTGGTATTGATATTTTAATTTAGAAATATTTTTACTCAGAAGACTAAGGCCACGTTTTCAATTTTCATGTTAACAACAACTTTAATGTTCTTAATTTTAAATTATTTTTGTCTTTAGAATTTAACAGAATTCAACAAGTTGAAAACCTATTTCTGGTAACTTTTATTTTTAGCTAAATTTGCAAGACCATAAAATTAATAATGGTTTTTGAAGTAAGTGTCTAAAATATAATGATTTTGTTTAATTATTTACTTTGGCTGAAAAATAATCTAATAATATGTGTGGATATTATACAAATATCTTAAGCTAAGTATCATTGTAACATTTTGTTAATGACATTAGTCAAAAATCTAAATGTTAAGTTGACAGTTTGAAGCTGTAAGCTATATAATGAATAATTCAAAAACTTTTTTCTGGTTAAACATTGTGATAATCAACTTATACCCAATTTGAAATTAAAATTTTTACTAAATTGTGCTTTGGTCTTAAGAACTTTACTTTGTTCTTTATTGAACCCAAATCTATGAGTCTTAGAAAGGCGAATTTATAAGGTTGGTTTTTTCTTCTTTGGCCTGGATAAGAATATTGTATCTCTTACGTCTTTTTAAAATGTGATAATGACAATTGAATTATAAGCAGACTTTTAAAATTCAAATTTAGATGAAATTTATTTCATCACTCAACAGCACTCCATTTTATAATGAGGCAATCGAACAGGTTGACGTGGATAAAACTATCATAACTTCTTACTGTTGTTGTTAGATGACTCGCACAGCAAGAAGGTTGAAGTAGTAATGATGAACAATTTCTAAGAAAATAAATTTTTATGTTGTCAATTTAAGCAAAAAACATCTAACTGCAACTTTCTCATTCCCAAGATTTCATAATCTAAATATTTTGTGAACTTTTGATAAAAACAAATGTAGGATTATAAACAAAATATTTCATTTTACTAAAGTAATCAATTATTTAGATGATTGTTGTCAGATTTATTTTAAAAATTGATTTTAAATTTTTTTAATAACCTTTTTTTATAAATAACTTATATCATACTATTGTTCTCAATTTTAAATTATTTTTGTCTTTCGAATTTATCACAAAGAAAAAAAATTATAGTTAAAAAATAAAAAGAAGAATTTTATAAACCTTACTAACCAGCTGTAAAAATTCAAAAAATTGTTCGTGTTTTGTAGATATTGTATCATAAATAGAAATTTAAAACAATTTAAAACTCATCTTAGAAATCATAAAACAAATCAAAAGACACTTTACAAAGAGAAAACCAAAAAACGCCAAAATCCACTCATTTAATCAGTTAAATAGGTACTAATGGTGGCTAAAAACTAAATACTCAGTACATTCAACAATTTTATTGAAATTTGCTTAATTGGTAACAGAAATTTTTCTTTATAATTAATTTAACAGATAAAATATAGTCTTTATATGGTTTTCATTATTTTGTGCATTTAATCTTTCTAATGGCTGTTACTGACTGCTACTGTTGTTGCTAGCTACTATTGGATGTTGCTGGTTGTTAATGGTTGTTGCTAGTGGTTGTTGATGGTTGTAAATAGCTGTTGCTGGTTGATAAAAGTTGTTGCTGGTTGGTAGAAGTTGTTGCTGGTTGCCCGTAGTTGTTTCTGGTTGCTAGTGGTTTTTTCTGGCTACTAGTGGTTGTTACTGGCTGCAAGTGGTTGTTGATATTTTGAAGTGATTGTTGCTGGTTGGTAGTGGTTGTTGATGGCTGCTAATGGTTGTTACTGGTTGCTAGTGGTTGCTGCTGTTTGGTAGTGGTTGCAGCTGGTTGGTAATGGTTGTCGCTGGTTTATAATGGTTGTTGCTGGCTGGTAGTGGTTGTTACTGCATGCTAGTAAAATGATAACTTTTGGTAAAGAAGTTTTATTCATATGTTTTAAAAATTATTTCAATCAAATCAGTTAAGTGTAGTATATTATTAATTCTATTTAAACGAGCATTTATATATTGTTTTTGTCATAGTACGGTTATGTTTTAAACAAGTTTTCCTTATTTAAATTTAATAAAGATCTTCTGTATACAGATTTATTAAAAAACATTAATTTGTTTGTATTTACATTGATTGAGCAAGTTTGAGATTTTTCTTTTCAAATAGGTTTTTCTATTTGATTTTATCAAAATTAATTTTTGTAAATCATTGATAAATTTGAGAGTCAAATAATAGTCCAAAATTAAGATTATTACAATGTATAGATTGTGAACGTTACAAAGTGTTGATTGTCTAAAATATCAAAATGCAATTATTCGTTTCATTTTTTAACACAATTTTCAAACTATTTATTATTAAAAACTTAACTGTCCAATTAACAGCTTTTAGGCTTTAATGACAAAGTTTTTGAACTAGTTTATTTCTGTCTTTAAATAAACATACAAAGATTTACATAAAGTTTATTAAAAACATTTGCAAAACAAATTAAAGTTATTTATTTAATATTTTGCTTAAGTATGTTTTTGTAACTCAAATCATTATCCGGTTGATTATACATTTCAAAAACTTGAATTTTGACAAATATTTGACGTCAAATTGAAAATCCCACCAATTGATATTATTAAATAAAACATCCAAGTAGTTTTACATGTAACATTTTATATTAACTATGCAATTATTCTATCGACAAATAGTCGATATCAAAAAATTATCAAGGCAAGAAAATTTGACTAAATGTTAAAGAACATTTCTTTATATAATAAAATCTTCTCATCTAGTATTTGTCAGGAAAAAGTGCTTTTTAAATTTTTTAGTTATCTTTAAAAGTTTGATTTATGTAAAACTGTGAGACGATAGTTATTTCTTTTGTTATCAATCTTTTAAAAACATATTAGGTACTTGTTAGTGCATAAAACATTTTAGTTTTAAACTGTTTAATGATTTTATAAAACTAAGACTTTTACAAATACGATTTATGAAAAGCTTATTGTAGGATTATAAATAAAACTTGTATAAATTTTAATACACAATGTTTGGTAAGCTCAAAGTCACTGAATAACACTTTTTGTCTGAAAGATAGGAGAATACAACGTTTATAAAATTATGAAATATAAACATACGACTAATATACTGACATCTTGTGGCTGAAAAATAAATAGTAAAATACAAATAAATTTTACAAAAGTTTCAATTTAAAGTTTAATGTACTAAACTTTAATAAAAGTGAGACAAATCGCAAATAATTTGTTCAAGTCAGGTTTACTCAGAATCTTAATGAGTTGACAAGGTAGAATTTGATTAAAATTTTTTCTTAGTTTATTTTGAGTAATGTTTTTTTTAACCTATAAAATTAATTAATATAATAAATTAATAAGTTAATTAATAATAAGTTAATAAATAAAATTTATTAACTATAAATTTAACAAAATTTTAACTTAAATTAGTGATTTGAAATTTCCAAAACTTTTTTTTAAAAGTGTTCAGAAATATTTTCGAATAAATTTAGAAAAACCTCCAATAAGAAAATCAAAATTAGTAGAAGCAATTTGCTTCTAATTTTTTTGTCAACAAACATAACTATTATTATGATTACGAATAATTCAAATTTATGATAAGATAATAACTTTCAAAAAATTTATTTTCTCCCAACAAATACTAGATCAAAAGATATAATTATAATAAAGATATTTCCTCAATCCGCAATCCTCTGTGATAGATTCCGTAATTTTAATTTTTTTGATATCGACCATGTGTCGATAACTTAATGAAAAAGATTAAACAGAGAAATACCAACAAACTTTCAAATTCAAAACTGCTGGAATGTTTCAATTTATAAAATTACACGGCGTGAATTTCAATTTGGCATAAAATATTTGTCGATCTTTTAGTTTTGTAACTTTGAAGATATTGTTATTTGTCGTTGTAGTAATTATAAGCAATTATTTGATGAGCAATTATTGATTAAGTCGTTGATGTTGATGAAGTCATTGATGTTGATGACTTCATTGATGTCGATAAAGTCATTGATGTTTATATAAAATGTAAAAACTATGATCATTAAACATACAAATATTTACATTAAAACAATTTTTAATTAAACATTAAATTCTAAAATATATTTTAAAAATATTTATTTTATATATATGTTACGAGCCTAAAATGATTTCCATAAGTGTTTAGACCAAATATAATCATATATTTATTAAAAAGATTTTTGGTAAACTTTAAACTTGAGATAAGAAGATTAATAATAAACAAAAAGAAAATTATAATGAAACATAATTTATATATGCTTATAATTTGTGTTACCAAATTACTATTGATACAAACATATAAATTCACGTTTAATTGAAAAATATTTTCTTTTAGATTACAAATAAAAAGTGAACGTCAAAATGCTGAAAATATTCAAGAAGTGTAAATGAACAACTTTCACAGTTTTTTTTTCTTCAAAATCCTTTTGACGTTTTTACTTATGTTTAAAAACAATTAAATGGCAAAAATTGTTGAGTTTGAACATTAAATTAAAATCTTCAACTAATCAGATGAAGTTAAAAAGAGTTAAAATAATAACCTAAACGTCTTGTGTAATTAGAACTAATTAAATAAAGATTATTGAAAACAACATAAAATATATTAAAATAAAGCAAAATTGATTATTTTGGGTAAGTAAAATTGTTTTTATAAAAATCATAAATATCTAATTTATGATTTTTGAGTTTTATGTTTCTATAGTAGAAAAAGTTGACGCTAGACGTCGCTGAAGATAAATAATTTTGAAACCCTTGCATTGCTTCAAGCTATGTTTTTATAAGTGATATTTGAAAACTTGTATTTTAAGAAATACTTTTAAACTTTGTTGAAATTATGAATAATTATGTTTAAATTGAAAACAAAACTAAATTAACAAGTAACTTTTCGTATCAAACAAAATTAAAATTTTTATAGGAAATTATTTTTTTTATTTTAAATGTAAAGTAACTTAACACTTTTTAACATACATTTTTATGTAATAAAAATCTATCAAACTATCTACTATTTTACTTTGGCAGATGCTGCCGATTATGAACTTTTTTAATTTTCATTGTATTTGAGTTTATTTAAAAATATGAAGGAATAATTTATCAAATTGATCAAATTGATCAAATTTAGAAAAATATTAAATAAGGTAATCAAAATTAGTAAAAGTAATTTGCTTTTATCTTTATTGTCAAAATACAAAATTATTACTATGATTATAATTAATTCATATTTATGAAATGAATTTTTGAAAAATATTTTTTTTCTGGACAAATACTAGATAAAAATACATTTTTATATTGAAAAATAATCCTCGGTTTCATAGAATACGGCAATCAAATATTAATTTTTGACATCATGTCAATAGATTAATCCAAAATTAAGAATTTATTCGAACAAACTTTCAAATTTAAAAATGCTTTTATCGGAGTTTATTGAATTTATCGGAGTAAATGCATTTTCAAATGAAATTTTCATGTTATTTAATTGTGACAATTGTTTTTACAGCTTTCTTTTTGTAAATCATTTTTTGCTTTGTTAATGATTTTCACTATGATTTTTAATAACTTCTTTGCTTTTAAGATAATGAAATTTTTATTATCAGATTTATATACTATTTATATCAGTTTTAGTAAAAGTCATAATATTAGCTTTATATGAGAAGTATTTTCTATTAATGTTAGTTTAAAGAAGTTCTTGGAAAGTGTAAATCTAAAATGCCTTATGCACAAAGAAGTACAAAACAATTTTTCTGTAGGATTGAAAATGCTAAATACAAAAGAATAATTTTCTAGCTTTTGATATTTAGTTAATTATTATCATTTATTCACTAATCCTTTGGATACTCAGAGAAAATCTATTCTTTGTAGGATAGATAAATAAGATTTTATTTAACATTAAATTTCTTTTTTAAGTTTGCTGAATAATGTTTACCAACTTTAAATCAAATCAAATTTCATCAAAAAATCTTTTAAGAAACAAATCAATGATAATTAAATATTTTTTTATAATCAAGGTTTTCTGTTGAAAGTGAAAAAAAAAAACTATAAGTAATATGATGTTAAATTAGTTAAAAATTTCTAATATTTGGTACTTAACAAATTTAACAATGTTTTCCTTTTTAGTTTTTTAATTTTGATATTGTCAAATTTACAGTTTACAAAAAATTCCCTGAAAAATTAGGAAAACCTAACCAAATAATTTTCAGCTTATTAGTTGTACTGTTTTATTTTTTTAAAGCTTTTGTTGCTTTGTTTTATGATTGTCACTTTGAATTTTAATAACTACTTCTCATTTAAGATATCAATTTTGAAATGTTTATATTCATATTTTATTACAGTTTAATATAAATATGAGTGTATATGTATAAGTTTTGCGTTTAATAAAAAAAAACAACAAAATACAGTTTGTTTTTGGGAACGTTTTTATCTGTTTTATCATAGAAACAATGCGTTGTTATATTTTAATAACATTTAAAAAAATAGTGAAAAATTGTTGTTGTTGTTGTTGCGTTAAATTAAAACCTATTCTCTATTAGTCATAGAAACTAATTTAAATCAACTGTTTTTATAATAATTAAATAGGTTAACAAGAAAACATTACCTAAACTATAAAAAAAATGTTAAAAAAAAATTGTAAGTTATCGATTTAATAATTCAGCATAGCCCTGATTTAAACAAATTCTACCTTGTCAATTCATTAAGATTCTGATTAAACCTGTCTTAAACAAACTATTTGCGATTTGTCTCACTTTTATTAAAGTTTAGTAGATTAAACTTTAAATTCAAGCTTTTGTAAAATTTAATTACATTTTACTATTTATTTTTCAGTCACAAGATGTCACTATATTAGTCGTATGTTTATATTTTATAAACTTATAAAGATTGTACCTTCCTATCTGTCAGACGAATAGTGTTGCTCAGTGACTTTGAGCTTACGAAAAATACTTTATTAATATTCATACAAGGTTAGTTCATACTTATACAATTAGCTTTATATAAGTAGTATAAGTAATAGTCTTACTTTGAAAAAATCTTTAAACAGTTTACAACTAAAATGTATTATCTACTAAGAAGAAGGAAATACTCTCTCTATAAGATTGATAGTAAAAGAATTAAGAATCGTTGCAAAATTTTCAGTAAATCAGACTTTTTAAATAATAAAAAATTACAAAGAATTCAACTTCAATTTCCGGACAAATACAAGATGAGAAGGTTTTTTATAAAAAGAAATGTTCCTCAGCCTTTAATGGTATAGTTTAGTTTAGATAATCAATTTTTGATATCGACCATTTGTCGATAGAATAATCCGACAAATACAAGTAACAAGCAAACTTTCAAATTAAAAATTGCTTGAATATTTCGTTTGTTAAGAATACTTGAGGAAATTTTCAATTTAACTCCAAATATTTGTGAATATTAAAGTTTTTGTAATTTGTAATTTTTATTTATTTGATTTACAAAAATTTATAACGATAACTACATAAAAACATTTTATTTATATTTTTTGGAGAATATCGCAAACATTTCCAATTGTTCCAGTAAATCTATGATGGAATTTATTGGGTAGCAAAAGAATCAATAAAAAGTTTTAGTAAAAACTAGCAATATTGAGCTATCAAATTATTATTTTTAAAATTTTAAACTTAAAATTATCTTTTTCACTCTTTCATATTAAATAGCGATTTATAAAAAAATTATATACTTGCGTGAAACATTTTACACATTAAGAATTTTCAAATTTAATCATAATTCTTAAGTGAAAAAAGTGATTTGTTTATATATTAACATAGTTGTCAGTGTGAAAGGATAAAGCTTAAAAAAAAAAATAAATAAATCAAATAATAAACAAAATGAAACAAGAAAATTGACAAATATTTGATGTCAAAATGATATTCACGCCATGTAATTCTATTAATTGAAACATCCCAGCAGATTTAACTTTGAAAGCAAACTTAATGTTGTTAGTTTTTATTTTCGGATTAATCTATCGACGAGTAGTCGATAACAAAAATTTATATTGCACATTGTATTTTATAATGATAACTAGGAATATTTTTTAATATAAAACGTTGTTTAATCTAGTGCTTGTCCGGAAAAATCTTGTTTTTCGAAAATTATTCTCTTTCTCACAAATTTGACTTATTCATAATCATAAGAATAGTTTAGTATATTGACAAAAAATTTAAAAACAAATTGCTTTTGCTTATTTTGACAACCTTAGTTGAGATTTTTCTAATTTTGACCAAAAGTATTTTTGCATATTTTTAAAAACGTACTTTCGAAGTTATAAGTCACTGATTTAAGTTAAAATTTGATAACCGACACTAAGACGCAACATTTAACGAAAATAAATAAATAAATTACAAATGAATTTATAGTAGAGAAATCATATGATTATAAATCAAATATTAAAACAAAACTATTTGACAAGACCAGTTGACAACTACTACTATTCAAAAGTCAGAAAAAACTCTAAAAAACGGACAAAACTTAAAACTGAAAATCATACAAAATCTTGATTTGATTAAATAAAATATAAGATTTTAATTTTATTGTTTGACAAGTTTTTTAATTGTATTTTACTCACCAACTAAACCTAACAACGAATTGAGAACTAATTAATAAAGCTAATTGGCTTCTAATTTTTTTAAAAAGTAATTACTCGAGCCTCTGTATTCGTAATGAAACATATATTAGATAATAACTAAATACTTTATTACAGTATCAAAATTTTATCGTTGAAATTTTTTCCAGTTCAGCCAAATGTTTTGTTTTCATCTCTTATTTTATTTATCACATCAATTCATACTTTATATCAGACTGAAAAAGTTCCGGTTCACTGATTTTGTCTTTCAGAATTGCTTTTATTTTAAATATAGCGTCGATATACTACTTGTTATGATTTGAATGAAACTGTCTTCAACTTTCTATTTGAACTTTATAAATTTTCTTCCAACATGTGTTAACTAACCAAATCACTTTAAACTACCAATAATAATGCTTTTTTGTATACATTTCTGAAGTTTAATGTATAAAACTTTAATAAGAGCGAGACAAATGGCAAATATTTTGTTTAAGACATGTTTACGCAGACTCTTAATAAATTTTCAAGTTAGAATTTGGTTGAAATTCTTTTTTGTATATTTTTACTAATGGTTTTTTTTACTTAATTAAGTGTTATAAAAACAGGTGATTCAAATAAGTTTTCAAGACTGAAAACGATTTGGTTTTAATTAAACGCAACATAAACATCATTCCACTACATAAAAAATGTTATTATGTAGATAACAGCAGATTGCTTCAATAAAAATTAAGAAATGATAATCTATTAGAACTTTAAATCGTATTTTTTATTGTTGTTTTTAATAAGTAAAAATATCTTTATAGAGGCTAAAGATTTTTCTAATCTGGTGGTAAAACTTGATTGTAAATATTTGAAAAATAAAATCATAAAAGACATGCTGCTATTAAAATTCATCTTAGAAATCATAAAACAAAGCAAAGACGCTTTACAAAGACAAAACATGAAAACGCCAAAATCCTCTCAATTAATCAGTTAAAAAGGTACAAATGGTGGCTTAAAACTAAAAAATCAGTATAATCAACAATTTTATTGAAACTTGCTTAATTGCAAACAGTAAATTTACTTATATAAATAATTTAACATATAAATCATTAATTTGCGTATTTTATTTTTCTCTGTTAAATTAAGTTGGTAACTTTTTTTATTGAATTGAAAACTCAAGACAACTTTGAACTCTGCTTTTGTTTTTAGTTTGATTTTTAGCTTAAGCTGTATCAAAAAAGTAAATGAAATTAAATTCTTGTTACATAAGCTAATGACAATTCAAGATAGAATAAACCATTTTGATATATTTCAGTTTCAGATTTATTTATGTTTGTTAAAGTAAGAAAGGAGATTTATTCATATATTAACATGTTTGTCAGTAAAAAAATAGGAAGCTTAAATTTTTTGAAATAAATACGAAATGAATAAAAATTGAAAACGTTTCTAATCGGCAACATCTCTATAAAAAATAGCAGGTAGTTTGATAGTTTGTTATTACACCAAAATGCATGTTACAAAGTTTCAATCTACTTTAAATCTAAAAATCAAACAAAATTTGTTATTAAAATTTCAGTTTTGTTTGTTACAAAAAGCTACTTGGTAAAGTAGTTTTATTTTCAATTCAAACTCAAAGTTCTTTGAAGATTATCTTTGTAATATTATTATTATTAGATTTTATTTTCAAGATTATCTTTTTATAGATAATAATAGTGGCACTTAGTGGAAAACTGTTTAAACCAGAATTTACTTAAATAAATATTTTAGTTTCAAAAGTAAATTTTTAATCAATTCAGTTAGTTAAGCTAACATCAAATGCATTTTGTAAATTTGTACATTTGCTAAAATATCTACAAATACTTTTTCAAACTTTTTTTAGTTTAAAATTTAAATTTTGAATATTTATAAGCCATGTGTTAATTAGTCATAAGTTTGCTGCTTAGTGTAGTTAAATAAAACTTTTTTTTTTAATTTTCATTGAATAATAATAATGGTTTCAAGTCTCTCGTTCCGAAGCTACATAAATTTAGGTAAAGAAGTTTAATAGAAAGTTCTAGCTTTATAATTAGCTAATAACAATTTTGCATTCAGCAGAGTGGCGCAGCGGAAGTATAAAAACTGGAATCTTTAAGTCACTGAGCAGCACTATTTGTCAAGTAGAAATAAAGGTAGAATAATTATAATCTCTAAAATTATGAAAATAAAACTATTATAAAGACATCTTGTGGCTGAAAAAAAATTAACTGATAAATTTAACTTCTATTAATCTAAAAATGTTTCATAAATCGCTGGAGAATTTGAAAATAAAAGAAAAATTATAAGTATAAATTGAAAAAAATATATTTTCTAACTTACTACTGAAAGTTTATACTGAATTTATTTATTGACTATCTTGCTAATCACTAAGATCAATCATATTCTGTTCAAATAAAATATTTTTAAGTAGTAGTCATCATAAGTTTTCTGTAAATCGAATCACTATCCTGTTGTTTACAAAGACAAATAACAAACTCTACAAAATTTCAATACTAAAATTTACAGAAATATTTGACGTCAAATTGCAATTTACGTCATCTAATTGTTAATTGAAACTTTCAACTAAAAAGCAGGTTTGTTTATATTTCTTAGTTTTGATTTTCGAATTATTTTATCGACCCATGGTCGATATCAAAATTATGAACTTATAAATGCAATATTAGATATATGATCTTTTGGATAAACATCTTCATAATAATAACTTCTTTTCATCTAGTATTTGTCCGGAATAAAGTTATTTTTCGAAAATGATTTTTTTTTAAATTTGATTTATTCATAATCATAATATTGATTTGCTATACTAACATTGGAGATAAAAACAAATTGCTTTTGGTAAGTATGATTACTTTATATGAGATTTTTATAATTTTGAACAAAACTGTTTCTGGAAAATATTTTAAATTTGTTTTTGAAGTTTGAAGCACTGAGTTGAGTCAATTTTTTGTAACCGACTATTAATTTTTATTTACAAATCGCGATAATACGACTCTTCTAATTTGGTTGAAATTTTCAGAAATAAGGTTATTAACCAGTTGCTACTTATTTCATTTTGAGTTATCGACAAGTTTTCAATTTCAAATTGTTAATTGCATAAAAGTAACTGATCAAATCTTCGCTGAAAGTTCTTATACTTAATTAAAATATATAATTAAAAAAACTTAATTTCTTTCAATCTAGCATTTGTCCTAACAAAATTAATTTTCAAAAATTAAGTTTTTTCTATAAGCTAGATTTATTTTAAACAACAAAAACTTTTTTTTTATTTTGACAACCATTGTAAATTATATTTTTAATATTTGCTATTTATCAATTTTTCTAAAATTATTTTCAAAAGATTTATTTTTACTATAAATATAAAAGTATGTTTTATGTAAAAATGATTGTAACAATTTTAAATGAATTTTTTTCTAAATGTTTTATAGAAATTTTTTTTGAATTTATAATCAGAGTTTGAAACTTTTTTAGAAATGAAATTGATTAGTTCTAAGCTTGAAGTGAAAAAGTTCTAAAATTAGAGTATTGTTTACTAATTTGCTATAAGAAGTTAGATTCAGATTGTCGTCGAATGTTGTAGATTTAGACAATAAAAAGTATTTTACTAATATTTACCTAATGTTTTATTTATTTTGTTATTACTTCATAAGTAATAAGTTTTATAGATTCGATCAAATAAACTTTTTATTTCAATAAGATTTATAATGAATAAAATTCAAATAAACTTTTATAAAAATCTTCATTTTCAAACATAACAAAAAATCCATGATAAAACCACCTAATGAAGAAATCAAATAGGTTCAGTAATGAATCAAATGATAATTGTAGTTCTGGTTTTTACTGGTAAACTTCTAGCAAAAATTTTGATAAAACCATTTACATATCATATGATTATACAACTTTATGAAAAATTACTGATAAATTTATCTATGGTTTGATTTTTGTTTAACGGTTTTATTAAGTGTTTGATACACTAAATGCAAAGAAATTAAAAGAAGTTTTATTCATATATTTTAAAGTTTATTTCAATCAAATCAAATGAAGTGTAGTGTATTATTTATTCTATTTAGTCGAGTTTTTCTATCTTTTTTTGTCATAGTATGGTTATGTATTTAGCAAGTTTTCCTTATTTACATTTAATAAAGATCTTCTGTATACAATTTTATTAAAAAATATTAATTTGTCTGTATTTACATTGATAAAGCAAGTTGGGAACTTTACTTTTCAAATAGGTTTTTCTATTTGATTTTATCAAAATTCTTTTTTTGTAAATCACTGATAGATTTGAGAGTCAAATAATAGTCCAAGTTCAACATTATTACAATGTATAGATTGTTGAACGTTACAAAGTGTTGGTTGTCTAAAATATCAAAATGCAATTATTCGTTTCACATATTTAACACAATTTTCAAACTATTTATAAATAAAAATTATTAAAAACTTAACTGTGGAATAAACTGTTTTTAGACTTCAAAGATAACTTTTTTGAACTAGTTTGTTTTTATCTATAAATAAACACATAAAGATTTACATAAAGTAAAATAAAAACGCTTGCAAAACAAATTAATTTGTTTTTTTTTGCATTAAGTATGTTTTTGTAACTCAAATCTGTATCCTGTTGATTATAAATTTCAAAAACATAAAATTTGACAAACATTTGACGTCAAATAGAAAATCCCGCTAATTAATATAATAAAATAAAACATCTAAGTAGTTTTAAAATTAGATTTTTCTGTTATTTGTTAGTTGAATTTGTCCGATTATTCTATCGACAAATGGTCGTTATCAAAATTAAATTTAATTTAGTTAATCTATGTTAAAATTCATAGAACATTTCTTTATATAAAAAATCTTCTCATCTAGTATTTGTCAGGAAAAAGTGCTTTTTAAAATCTTTTATCTATCTTTAAAAGTTTGATTTATGTAAAACTGTGAGACGAGTTTTATTTATTTTGCTATCAATCTTATAAAAATATATTTGGTAGTTCTTAGTGTATAAAACAATTTAGTTTTAAACTGTTTAATAATATTTTGAAACTGATGCTTTTACCAATTCTATTTATAAAAAGTTAATTGTAAGAGTATGAATAAACTTCCTATGACAATTAATAAACAATGTTTTGTAAGCTCAAAGTCACTGAGCAACACTATTTGTCTGTCAAATAGGAGATTACAATGTTTTTAGTTTCTAAGAAATAAATCTAAAAATGTTATAGTGACAACTTGTGACTGAAAACTAAATAGTAAAATGCAATTAAATTTTACAAATGTTTCAATTTAAAGTTTAATTTTACGGAACTTTAATAAAAGTGAGACAAATCGCAAATATTTTGTTTAAGTCAGGTTTACTCTGATTAGTAATGAATTGACAAGATAGAATTTGATTGAAATTTTTTCTTAGTATATTTTAAGTAAAGTTTTTACTTATAACTTATTTAAGTATCATAAAAACAGTTGATTTAAATTTTAATTGCATTTAATTTACTATTTTTTTCGGTCACAAGATGTCACTATAACAGTTGTATGTTTATATTTTAGAATTTTATAAACGCTGTATCCTCTTATCTGTCAGACATATAGTGTTGCTCAGTGACTTTGAGCTTACAAAACATTATTTATTAACATTCATACAAGTTATATTCATACTTTTACAATTAGCTTTATATAAAAAGTATTTCTAATAGTTTTAGTTTTGAAAAATCATTATACAGCTTATAATTAAAATACTTTATGCACCGAAAAATAGGAGATACTTTTCTATAAGATTGATAGCAAAAAAAAAATAAAAATCGCCTCACAGTTTTACATAAATCAAACTTTTAAAGATAAAATTTTTTTTTTTAAATTCACTTTTTACCAACAAATACTAGATGAGAAGATTTTTTTATATTTAGAAATATGTCTTAACCTCTAGCCCAATACATGCGAATATTACATTAATTTTTGATATCGACCCTTTGTCGATAGAATAATTTGGTGAATACAACTAACAAGTAACAGCAAACTTTTAAATGAAAAACTGCTTGATTATTTCGTTTGAAAATATTAATTTTATATTAGACATCAAATATTTATCGAAATTATAATTTTAGAATTTTATTATAGTAAATATTATAACGATAGTAAATTTTTTTTTTTTCAACTTTACAATAACAATTGTCCTGATAACTTGTCAGTGATGTAATTAGAAGGTTGTAATTTGGTTATCGTAGTTAACCAGTTTAAGATGTAACTTTCTCCTATTTTTGATTAGTGCTTTTAAAGAAAGTTTAATTTCAATTTGTTATTCTTATCATTTGTTATTAGTAATAATTTTATTTTAATAGATTTATTTGGTTATTTCCATTCTTTGTTATTCCAACTTCTTTCAATTGAATAAATCAAAAGTATCTATATTAGAAAAATTACACAACAAACGAGGATGAAACTACCTTTACAAAACTATTGCAAACTTAAACTGTAAATCTAAAAATATTCTAAAGTAAAATTTACGTTTGTAAAGCAAATTAAAAAGCTTTTTTGTTAAATTACTGTTTTTTAACTGAAAAATAATAGTTGAGTTGCTTCATTTACTAATGTGAAATTTTATGAAATGAAAAATAAGTTGGAAGAAAATTTATAAAGTTCAAATAGAAAGTTGAAAACAGTTTCAATCAAATAATAACAAGTAGTATATCGACGCTATACTTAAAATATAAACAAGTCTGAATAATAAAATCAGTGAACCGGAACTTTTTCAGTTTCATATAAAGTTTGATTCGATTTGATAAATAAAATATGAGATGATAATAAAACAGTTGGCTGAACTTATTAAATCTAAAATTTATTACTTTCTTCAAACAATGTTAAACTGTTTTAACTGTTGTATTTGTCTGATTATTCTATCGACAAATGGTCGATTTTAAAAATTAAGTCTCTTTTCAATTCTTTCATAATAAAGATTAATTTTTTTATGTGACTTTCAATGTTTAATAGGTTCTTAAGTAATTTATAGTTATCTTCGACAAGTCGTTAATTGATGCTTATTTTAAGTAATTCTTCGATCCTGTAATTTAACTCACTAATATTTTTAAATTCTTTTTTTTTAAATTGCAAGATAGTTTGAATGAATATAAAAATATAAACACATAATTCTATAATTCAAGCATATAATTCTTTATAAATGCAAATTACTATCCAGTTGAATTCAACAACAAATAACAATTTCTTTAAAGTTTCAAAAGTATAAAATCGACAAACATTTGATGTCAAATTGCAATTCACGGAGTTTAATTTTATTAATTGAAACATTCAAGTTGTTTTAACTTTGTCTTGTTTGTACTTCTCCGTTTAAGCCTTCCCATTAATTGATCGACAAATGGTGGATATGAAAAATAACCGACTAGTAAATCTAGTAGAAGATCTAATCTGATACTGAAGAATATTCTTCATATTAAAAACTTCTTTTCATCTAGTGTTTGTCCGGAAAAAACTAATTTTTCCAAAATTTTTCTCTTTTTCACAAATTTTCACAAATATTCATAAGAATAGTTTTGTATAATGACAAAGAACATAAAAGCAAATTGCTTTTGCTAATTTTGATTACTTTATTTGATATTTTCTAATTTTGATCAAAGTTTTGAAGAAAAATAAAAATTTTAAAGGCAAGTTTTTCTCCTGAGAAATATTAGATGAAAAGATATCTTTATAAGAATAAATGTTCTTAACTCTTGGTATGATAGCTTCGATCAGCTTGATATTTTTGAAATCAACCATTTGTTTATAATTAAATCCAATATTTACAAATAAAAACTAGAAGTAAACTTTTGAATTTAAATTTGCTAAAAAAGTTTCATTTGATCAAATTACTTGGCATGATTTGTAATTTGACATCAAATAGTTGTCTATATTATAATCTTAAAATTTTGAAAAAATTGTTATATATTGTTGTAATGAACGGGATATTAATTTGATTTACAAATACTTACGATAATTACAACTTAAAAACCTTTTATTTTTTTTATTTGAGAATATCGCAAACATTTCCAATTGATCAGGTAAACCTATGATGGAATTTATTGGTTATCAAAAAAATCAATAAATAAATTTATTCAAAGTAGCGATAGTGATTTTTTTAAATGTATAATCTTATAATTTTTTTTTTCACTCTTTCCAATTATGTGGCAATTCATGAAAAACCTGATATTAACAGAATACTTTTAGTTAATTGAAAAGAGGAAAAAGAAGTAGTTGTGTTTTACTATACAAGTTTCAAACAGGAGATGTCACTACAGAGTTTTTACTTTAATATTTTAGAAAAGTAGTTAGAACCTAACAAAATTTCTACTAATCAGTTAGAGTAATATTTGATGTAATGTTTATAAGTGATACTTCAAAAATATTATATAATGACTAAGTTTACTTGAATTTACTAATGATATAAAAATAACATTTTTGAGAAGAGAACTAAACATAAATAAAACTTATTCAAAATTAAAACCAAATTTTTAGAAATTAAGAAAGCAATTATAATTTTTGTCTTTTCACTAGAAGTTGAATTCTAAATACAATTTTATAATTTTTATTTGACTTTTCCATCTATAAAGCCTTTTCTTGCAGTACGCTAATGTGTGCTAAAAATCATTTCATGATAACATTCTAAATGTTTGCGTAATTGTTAAGTATTTTGGGGACTTTTTGGTAAAATTGATGTGTCTTATGTAAAACAGAAAACTTTTCTTAGTTAAAATATTTGAGAATATTTTTAATATTAGGTTATATACTTGTTGTTGCATTTATCAAACTAATTTTTATGAAAAATTTCACTTTAAATTAAAATTTATAATTCTGAGTATTAAATCGTTATGACATATATAGACCTACAAACTGTAGCTGTTGAATTTTGTTTTCAAATAAACTTTAATATAAATTTGAATGGAAAAAAAAAATATATAAATAATTAAAGATAATTAAAAAAAGTTGTTTAAATCACTAATAAATTATTTATAAGTCTTTGAATTTATTTAGGTTTAAACTCAAATTTAGTTTTTTGAAAACACCATTTAGAAGTGAATAAAAAAATATTGTAAGATAAGCTCAAGCTTTAATAGGTATAAACAAATTTGAGTATAGTATATGAAAGAATGGTGAAAAGAAGAAAAAATTAAACATTAAAAAAAATAATACTGTAGCTAGGAATCGAACATAGTCTACCATGACAACTAAACTAGGTAACTGTCATTAAATGATTACAGTGCACATAGCAGAGGATGGTTTCGATCCATCGACTTCTGGGTTATGAGCCCAGCACGCTTCCGCTGCGCCACTCTGCTGAAGGCAAAACTAATATTAGCTGATTATAAAGCTAGTATTTTCTAATATACTAATACAAATTTTGTACTAACTTTATATATTTCTAATTTTGTTAGCCCTTAAAATTAAAAATGATTTAGAAGGAAGATAAAAATACATTAACTATATAGAAATATTCAGTCTGATTGAAACGAAAACAAATAATTTTATAGATATTAAACAAATATATTAAAATAATTATCATAATAATGTTTGGGTTAATGATAGCAGTCAAAAATATTTGTAGTCAAAACAATAAAGTGATTAGTGAAAACTGTAAATTATAAAATGAGATAATTAAAATTTTTTCTTGAGTAAAACTTCTAGATATTCAACTGATAGCCGATGTCAAAGTAATTTTGTTTAAAAAATTAAATAATTCAAAATCAAACAAAATTATAGTTTAAAATGTGAAGGAAAAATATTTGAAATTTTACTTTCCAACTTCAAAAATATTAAATATATATACTTTATTTTGAGGATATTGTAGTAAAAGTATAAAATTAAAAAAGTAAATTTGAGTTTTGTTAGCTAAAGAAATTCAGTTGGTAAAAACACCATCTTAAAACTGAAATAATTCTATAAATAAGAAATCAGTTTAAATATTTTTTCACACATTATTACTCTCGCTTGACAACATTTTTTTAATGTACAGTCATTAAACATATAACTATAAAAATATTCATATTCTTTTAAATATTTTCATTGTTTATTTTCTTATCTAAGTTTGTTTTAAAAAATATTAAATTTATTAAATTTAAAAAAAGTGTTTGTTTCGTGTAAGTAAAAATTGTTAAAAAAATGACATATCACTTTTATTAAAGTTTACTAGGTAAGACTTTAAATTTAAACTTTTGTAAAGTTTAATTGAGTTTTAATAATTATTTAATTTATTTTATTATTTAATTTTCAGTCACAAGATGTCACTATAACAGTATTATGTTTATTTTTTAAAAACTTATAAACGTTGTATCTTCCTATATTTCAGGCAGATGGTGTTACTCAATGACTTTGAGCTTACAAAAAATTATTTTTTAACATACAAATAAGTTTTTTTTTTAGTTCATACAATTACCTTTAGAAAAAAGTAAATGTAATAGTTTTAATTTTGAAAAATAATTTAAAACTTTAAAACTAAAATTTAAAACGCACCAAGAAGTAGGAACTCATGTATTTAGAAGATTATTTACAAAAGAAATCAAAATTGTCTCAATGTTTTAAATAAATCAAACTTAAAAAAAAAATCGAAACTAACTTTTCTCCTGACAAATACTAGATGAAAAGATAATTTTATATTAAGAAATATTCTTTAACCTTTATGATACTGAATCACATGAGATACAATTTTTGTTATCGACCATTTGTCGATAAAATAATCTAACAAGTACAAATAACAGCAAACTTTTAAATTTAAAACTGCTTGAATAGTTTAATTAATAAAACTAATTGTTGTGAGTATTAATTTGACATCAAATGTTTGTCAATAATATAATTTTTGATTTTTGAAAAAAATGTGGTTTGTCGTTGTATTCAATTAAAATCCTGATTTGATACAAAAACTTACGATGATTACATGCTAATCTAATTTTTTAAACAATTTAATTAATTTATTGGGTAGCAAAATGATTTAAAAGCAAAATTACTATAAACTAGCGAAAGTAAATCAACATTATTGTCGGTGATGTAATTAGAAAGTTGTAATTTGATTATAGTAATTAACCATTTTAAAATCTAACTTTCTTCTATATTTAATTAGTGTCATTAAAGAAAGTTTAATTTTAATTTGTTATTCTTATCATTTGTTATTAGTAATAATTTTATTGGAATAGAGTTATTTCCTTATCTCCATTCTTTGTTAATTAATCTTCTTTCAATGAAACAAATCAAAAATGCTTTATATTAGAAAATTTCCAAAACAAATGAAGAAGAAACTACTTTTACAAAATTATTGCAAAATTAAACTGTAAATCTAAAAATATTGTACCGTCAAATTTGTGATTGTACAGCAAATTAAAAAGCGTTATTTTAATGTTAACTTGAGTTAAACTGAGACGTTATTTGTTAAACTGTTTTTTAAACAACAGAAGTTGATAACTTAAGTTTAAAGTAAAAACTTAGTTTTGATAAAAATGATAAAAATTTAATTAATGATTTTTGAGTTTTATGTTTCTATATTAGAAAAAGTTGACGCTAGACGTCGCTACAGATAGATAATTTTGAAATCCTTGCATTGCTTCAGTCTATGTTTTTGTTAGTGATATTTGATAACTTGAATTTTAAGGCTTACTTTCAAACTTTGATGAAATTATGATAATTATATTTAAATTGCAAACAAAACTAAATTAACAAGTAACTTTTCGTATCAAACGAAATTAAAATTTTTATAGGAAATTATTTTTTTATTTTAAATGCAAAATAACTTTAAACTTTGTAACATACATTTTTATGTAATAAAAATCTATCAAACTATCTACTATTTTACTTTGGCAGATGCTGCCGATTATGAACTTTTTTAATTTTCATTGTATTTGAGTTTATTTAAAAATATGAAGGAATAATTCATCAAATTGATCAAATTGATCAAATTTAGAAAAATATTAAATAAGGTAATCAAAATTAGTAAAAGCAATTTGTTTTTTTCTTTATTGTCAACATACAAAATTATTACTATGATTATAATTAATTCAAATTTATGAAATGAATTTTTGAAAAATATTTTTTTTCCAGACAAATACTAGATAAAAAAACATTTTTATATTGAAAAATAATCCTCAGTTTAAGACAACACTACAATCAAGTAAACATTTTTGACATCGACCATATGTCGATAGATTAATCCAAAACTAAGAATTTATTCGAACAAACTTTCAAATTTAAAAGTGCTTTTATCGGAGTTTATTGAATTTATCGGAATAAATGCTTTATCAAATGAAATTTTCATATTATTTAATTGTGACAATTGTTTTAACAGTTTTCTTTTTGTAAATCATTTTTTGCTTTGTTAATGATTTTCACTATGATTTTTAATAACTTCTTTGCTATTAAGATAATGAAATTTTTATTATCAGATTTACAACAAATTTAGTAAAATATTAAATGTATAAATATGATTTTTGTCTTTAGTAAAAAAAACAACTAAAAATACAATTTTTAGTTGTAACCCTAACCTCATATACTCATACAATTAACTTTATATAAAAAGTTTTTATAATAGTTATAGTTTTAAAAAAATCTTTAAACAGTTTAAAACTAAAATTTATCATCTACTAAGAAGAAGGAAATACTTTCTATGTAAGATTGATAGTAAAAGAAATTAAAAATTTTTCGAAATTGAAAAGTTTTCGATTAATTGGATATTTATTATCATATATATTTTAAAGGTTGAGTTTAAATGTTTTCTATTAATCTCATCTAAAGATAATTCTTATAATAATTATTAATTTCAATTTAAAGGTTCTTTCATCTGATTTTTTAACAACAAAACAAAATTGTAGTTTAAAATGTAATGAAAATTTGTTGGAAATTTTACTGTTCATTTTCAAACAGTCAAAAAAGTCTACATCGTTTTGTAGATATTTTAGCAAAAGTACAAGTTTAGAAAATTATAATTTTAGTTTTGTTAGCTAAATAAGTTTACCTGATTAACAAGTCAAATTCGAAATTTAAATAGTTATTTTAAAAAAATAAGTTTAAACAGTTTTTCACTGAATGACACTCTCAGTTGAAAACAAAATGTTATTTCTTGTATTGTAATAATTAATATAACTATAAATTTATCTTTTCGATAATATATAATATTTGGTTTGTATTTTAAGTAGTTTTGAAAAAAGACAGCAACAAAAATAAAACAGTGAAACTTACTTTAGCAATAATTAATAGGTCAACGTACAATGTCTAGTATAACAAATGATGTCATAAAGTAAAAGTAAGCAACAAGTGAAAAAATTTGAGAAATTTTTCAAATTCTACTAGTCATCAAAAGTTTATGTTGTATGTGCGCTGTTTGCAAGATATCTATGTTTTTCGAATCGTCCTGGTACATAGCTCAAATAACTTCTTGAATTAAATTTTTGTACTCATTTGATGTTATTCCTAATGCACCAACCACAACTAGAAGTGTTTGATATTCATTTTCCACATTCTTCGGAAACTCACAACGAAATGTTCAACTTTCTTAGTCAATTATATGCATAAACTTAATCATAAACTGTCAATCATCAGAAAATTTATTTAGTTTCTTTGTAACTTTATGCTAAACACAAAACAATAACTTTCCAGCTTTTGATATTTAGTTATTTATTATTATTTATTCACTAATCCTTTGGATAATCAAATAAAATCTATTCTTTTTTGGGTTTATAAATAAGAGATTATTTAAAATTAAATTTCTTTTTTAAGTTTGCTGAATAATTTTTACCAACTTTAAATCAAATCAAAATTCATCAAAAAATCTTTTAAGAAATAAATCAATGATAATTTTATTTGTTTTTTTATAATGAACATAGTTTTCTGATGAAAGTGAAAAAAACTATAAGTAATATGATGTTCAAATAGTTTAAACTCTTTAATATTTGATACTTATCAATTTTAACAATGTTTTAAGTATTAATTTTTTAATTTTGATACTGTCAAATTTACAGTTTACAAATTAGAATTCCCTAAAAAATTAGGAAAACCTAACCAAATAATTTGTTAGCTCAGTAATTAAGGATAAACATTATAAGTTTGAATAATTATTTGTAACTGTGGTTAATCAGTTCGAAACTTGTGTAAATGTTCTAAAAATAGAGAATTTTTCATTAATGTGTTATTTTTGAAGTGATAAAGTTATCTTTTAAAGCAAAACAAAAATCACCAGCGTCGTAGCTTCCTAATGAAATATGAAAGTTATCTTTAAATGAAGATTTAAAAAATCTTTCTGGTCAACGCAGGCTGGTTAAGAAAACAAATGCTATAGAAATAACCATATGTTAAAATTTTTGCACTACTTTGTAGAATTCTAGTATTCTAATTTTGGTGTTCGAAAAAGATTCCAATACCAGTTTAATATATTATGATCTCTCTTAGAACTTCCAAGAATTTGACAACATTTCAAAAAAATATTCTATAAATTGTTTATAAAATCAGCAAACTAACGATTTATTTTGCCAAGTTGTAACAACTGTTTAATCACTAAACACCAACCTTTAAAAATTTATATATTTAATTTGAAACGTGAATTTTCAAAATAATAATGTTGAGTTTAGTTCATATCTAAAGTATTGAAAAATCAAATTATACTTGTTTTCAATAATTTATTACAAAGTTAAGGTTAGAGCATTACAGCAATTACAAAGCTCAATATTTTTCTTTTTAATCATTACAAACTGCTAAAAAGCTCTTCAAAACAGTTTAAATTCCAAACAAAGCTGCTTTGGCAATGAGCATATAATTTAGAAACTTCATAAGACTTCAGCTTTATAAGACATTGTCTCACTTCAAGTTCTTCACAGCTGTTTGGATTAGATTAACTTGAAAAAGAACGACAATTGATAGACTACCATCAAACTTATTGAGATCAGAAACTATTGGATGAAAGAAAAGTTTTGAAATGTCAGATCTTGAATTTTGTTTTATTGTTTACTTGTTAGAGTTTTTGGTAGATTTTCTTTGTTATTTAATTGTGATGATATTTCGAAAATGTCTTCAAAGAGCTTTTCAAAACTCACCTACTAATGACAATGTACTTCAAATGATTCCACTTCATTCAAAGGTTACTGAAAGTAAAGGTACAATTGTAAACAGGAAGTTTGAAAAACCAGATGACAGCAAACCTGAAGAAAATAATGATTCCTTTGATAAAATAGATAATTAAGCTGATTTGAATAAAAATAAAGCTATAAAGAAAAAATTTCAGAATAAGGATAAATATTTTGGTGATTCAGATGTTTTTCGGTGTTAGTAATCTCAAGAAAGGGTAAAAATAAAAAGAATCAAGTTGCTTTTAACGTTAGTATTCAAGAATCGATTGATCAGAGTCATCTTGAACGCTCTTGATTTGTGAACTTTTCTTTGTTATCAAAATGCTAATTTTCTAATTATTTTATCCTAAGTTGTCTCTTGGTAATTAAATAAACGAAGTTTAAACTGTAAATCTTTTCAACTAACTTATCTTTAATCAAAAGATAAAAGTACCTTTTTGCAGACGCAGCAATTTATGTTTAATAAAGTATCGTGTGAAAAAACAGTATTTAAAACAACTACAAAAATAAAAAAAAATGGAAATTATAGCACAGCAGTGAATAATTGGTTAAGGTAAAATGCCTAGTGTAGCAAATGATCTCAAACATCAAAAGTAAGCAATAAGTGAGGAGAAAAGTTAGGAAAAGTTTTAAAATGAATTAGACACCTAAACTTTACATTGTGTACTGTTTCCAAGAATTATCTTTTTATTTTCAGCACTTTTAATTCTTCCTGCTAAATGTAAGTATTTGATAATCGTTTTCTGCATTATTTGATAATATATTTCTAAATCTTTGCGTCTGATTATAAACCGGCAACAAAAAATTAGGATTTTTCCATAACTATAAATTATTTAAATTTATCTGGTTAATAAACTTATATTTGAAAAATGCGTACAATTCAGAATAGTTGTATAATCGCTGGAAACCTATATTTTGCCAAAAGGATAGATTAGGATTTCTTAATTAGTTATAACAACAAATCAAAAAACAATGAAAACTTGATTAAAAAAATGTTTTTTTAAAGGACTTCAAACTAAATAAAATAATTAAAAAATGTCAATAGTTAATTATTGTAGTTTTTATTTTAAAAATAAAGGAAAAAATCTGTTTATTTAAAGACAAATTTGTTAGCCAATAATTTTCAAAGTGTTTTAGAAAGAATTGTTTAAAATGTTATTGTATTTAATTATTTACTTTGGCTGAAAACTAAAACACTATTTTGTATCGATATTATGAAAATATCTTAAATTAAATATCATTATAACATTTTGTTAATGACATCAGTCAAAAATCTAAATGTTAAGTTGCTATTTTGAAGCTGCAAGCTATATAATGAGTGAATTAGAAACTTTTCTGAGTTAATCATTCTGATAGTTAAAATATAGCAGATGTAAAAATAAAGTTGTTTTAGAAGTTGTGCCTTGCTTTTATACAAAGTTTGAAAGTTACTAGTTAAAATAGTTTTGTTTTCAATATAAACCTAAATATTCATAATTTTCACAAAGTTTAAAAGTAAGCCTTAAAATTCAAGTTATCAAATATCACTTACAAAAACATAGCCTGAAGCAATACAAGGATTTCAAAATTATTTATCTTCAGCGACGTCTAGCGTCAACTTTTTCCACTATAGAAACATTAAACTCAAAAATCTTTATTAAGATTGTTATAAAAACATTTTTATTTACCAAAACAATCAATTTTGCTTTAACTAATTATATTTTATGTTGTTCTCAATAATCTTTATTTAATTAGTTCTAATTACACAAGATGTTTAGGTTATTATTTTAACTCTTTTTAACTTCATCTGATTAGCTGAATATTTTATTTTAATTTCCAAATTCAACAATTTTGGTCATTTAATTATTTTTAAACATAAGTAAAAACGTGAAAAGCTTTTTGGAGAAAAAAACTGAATGTATGATTCCATATATATTTAGTAATATCAAAATAATTTGCTGATTAACAAAACCATAATATTTCAAGAATAAAACTCTATAGAAAAATCAAAGCATTTAAGATCTTAAGATAGAAATATATGTTATTTTTGCTATATTTTACGGATATAATCTATTTGATCATTAATTAAAGTTTTTTACAAGTTAAACAATCTTTTTATTTTAGATATAGTTAAAAACAAAAAACATTTTTATTTCCTTTTTACGATATCTATGGGCGAATCGTAATATTTCAATATTTTGTTAATTTTCAAACTTGTGATTGGCTTTTAATGTCGAATGGAACTTTATACAATTGCCATTATGAAAGTTGTTCGTTTAAATTTCTCGAATGTTTTCAGCATCTTGACGTTCACTTTTTATTTCTAATCTAATAGAGGTTACTCAACAAAAATTAGTTTATGATGGTGATGTAATTACTGATGAACAATTTGATGATGCTAGTTTTTATGAAAGAATGTGATTACTAATGAAAGTATTTTTGTCATTTAACGTGAATATATATGTTTAGTATCAATAGTAATTTGGTTGAGTTATCATCTGTTGTCTTAGAGAAGAATTGTTTAAACTATTTAAATAATAATTATTTAATTATAAAAATATGCATCAGTTATGTAAGGATGTTAACCAAATATAAAAAAGTACATTACAAACTTGAAGGTTTTATTTTCAATCTTGCCTTGTTTACAATAGCTGAGATTTGTTTCAACGAATATCTTCAGCAAAAAAAAAAGCGCAAATTTCTATTAGGGAGTTGTTTTAGAGTATTTTTTGTTTAGTAAATTGAAGCAAGGTCAAAATCATATCGACTTACTCGTTGCACATGACTGCATCCGACTTACCTGATGCAAGAAAGTTAACTAAACGGGAAATCCCCTCTTCAATTGAGATAGTTGGTTTGTGAATAAAATGACTAAAAAAATTGTAAATATAAAAAAATATAATTTTGATGTGGCTACCAGACAAGATTATACAAACATGATTCGATTAACAAACTTTATTTTTGAACAAACCAAAACTTATATGTAATATTGTTTCTCATTTTTGTTTTTTTCTTATCAAATAAAATCAAACTTTATTTCAGACTGAAAACGTTCCGGTTCACTGACTTTGTTTTTCAAACTTGTTTTTATTTTAAGTATAGCGTCGATATACTACTTGTTATAATTTGAATGAAGCTGTCTTCAACTTTCTATTTGAACTTTATAAATTTTCATCTGACATGTTTTTCATTTCACTAATATTCATATTAGCAAATAAAACAATACAAATTATTAAAAATTGTTTTCAGTTAAGAACAGTAATTTAACGAAAAAATGCTTTTTAATTTGCTTTACAATCACAAATTTCACGATAAAATATATTTAAATATACAGTTTAAACTAATTTAAACTTTTAATTCACTAACTTCATAGTAAATAAAGTATTATATCATTAGAAGCTGTTTTTTCAGGAGAAGAAATTATTTGAATGATTACCAAACTAGTAAAGTCTTAATTTATGCCTTTGGTATGCATTTGGAAAAGGTTTGCTAATTCATAATCTGCTTTTTTTTATTTAAATTTAGGTAGATTATTGAATAAAATCGTTCAAAAACTTTTCACAAAAACCAAACTGTAGATGGCATGCCTGAGAAAGTTGAATCTCAATGTACAGATCGAAACTCTTTAAAAAGAACTCTACGGTGACACTTGTTCAAGAAATAAATAAAGTTTTTTTCATGATAACCATTTGTTAAACAAAGTTTTATTAAAAGTCATAACTATATCGAAAAGTCAAATTATTGAAAATTAATTATTAATATTTTGTGGTAAAAATGTTTAAACTGAAAAGCGTTTTGTGAAAGTTGAAATGAATATCTTTCTGTCTGCTTGTAAGAACTAACATTTTGTAAAAACATTTTTTTTAAAAATTTGGAATAAGATTAAAAAACTAACTTACTATAAGGTTTAAAAGCAAACCCAAATTATTCAAGTGAAAAGACGCGTCTTTAAATGATCTGCTGAATTTTTTTGGCTTTTTTTACCTGCATTTTTCTAATTGCAACCCAAATAAGATTTTTTAACAGTTTAATTAAATCTTTTTCTAGTAGCATAGAATATGAGTTTAAACAACTTTCCTCAGATTACTAATCTCAGTTGACAATAAAATGTTTTTCTTATTACTGTCACAATTATTATAAACATAAATTCGTCTTTTCGAAAAAATTCTTGTTTTCTTCTTAGCTTAAGTTTTTGTGAGAAAATATTAAACTTTATTTTATAAAATATATTGATCTAAAGTATTAATATAAAAACTTGATCTATAGAAAAGGGCTTTACCTAATAATAAAATTGTTGGTTTAACTAAAATCGTTACTATATAAAATTAGAAAAATACTGTTTTAGGTTATTCTTTTTTTAGTCGACAAACTTGACGCTAGACGTCGCTGCCGATAAATAATTGTTAAAACCTTCTATTGCTTTAGGCTATGTTTTTGCAAATTTTTTCCAACTCATTAAATTTAGTAATTTCAGAAAGAAAGTAATACGACAAGATCTGTATAGATGACAAAATTTAAGTATAATTTTCAGTTAAGGCAACTTTCATTAAACTTGATTTTATAATGATTTAATCTAACAACGTTGATTTTGATCAGAATTTATAAAGTCTTATTGTTGGTCTAAGATGGTTAGCAAGGTTAGCAAATTAATGGATAATTTTATTTAGATCTGTTAGATGGATAGTCTAGCCCAAATACGTTGAACTTACAAAACATTATTTTTTGTATTTATATAAGTTATATTCAACTTCATAAAAGTAGCTTCAGATAAAAAGTACTTTAAATAGATTTAGTTTTCAAGAATTACATGAAAATTTAAATCTAAAAAGTATTTTGCAACTACAGGTATGATATAATCTTCTATAAGACTGATGTCAAAGAAATAAATATTGTCTAACAGTTTTTAATAAATGAAACGTTTGGAAAAAAATAAAAGATAGAAAATAACTTTCCTCCTGACAAATACTAGATCGAAATAACATTATAAAAGAGAGAAATAATTTATCGAATTTGTCACTACTTTCTTCTGTTAGTGAACCTCCGCAGTAACATTTGTTAATTTTGAAATCGGTAATGTGTCGAATAATTTTATCAAAAATTTGACATTTTGCAAATATATTATTTTCAACTCTCGTCATTAATGCTAACATCTGAATATATATTAATTAGCACAATGTATTTAATAGATGAAATATATCATATTTTCTTTTTCTAAGCGGTGGTTTCTTTTCTGAAATAAACTGAAGAGAAGAAAAACTACTTTCAAAAAAAGAGAGAAACTTTAACAGCTTTTTATTTTGCATTTCACTTTGTGTTGCTCGAATAGTTTCTTTCGTTTCACTTTCTCTTACTTTTTTTTAAATATCATCACTCATAGCACATCCTATATCACCGATTTCCAAGCTTTTACAATGAAAATTTACCATTTGTAATTTTGTAATGAATTTATTATTTCAATTAGTTGTTTTATAAAAGTTTTGTTATTTCTAATCTTCAATAAACTGTTTACAAAAAATAAATTAATGTTTATTTTGCAGTAAATCAAAAGCTATTTTTTTAAAACGAATAGAAACTAGATTCAATGAGTTATTTTTACAATACTTCACTACATTTTGATTAAAATTATTCAGAATTGAAAAATATGTTCACAGCAACTTTTGATGTTAACTTTTGAAAATTATAATCTAAAAAGTAATAACCATCCAAATGTAAAAAAAATATTTAAAATTTGTTGTCAAAGTAAAACTTTTTCTAACAGTTCTAAGTAAACCAACCTTATAAAGGAGAATGTAATTGATAAATTTGACTTTTGTTTTGACAATTATTAGATCGAAAGAGATGATAGTAAAAGAAATATTATGAAACATCAGACGTATTACTTCTTCAAAACGCAGAAGATTTTGAAATAAACAATTTGTAGATATATATTGATTAACCATCTTGAAAATTTAACTATATTAATTTTTTTTAATGCTATTGAAGAAAGTATCATTTTATTTTGTTAGTTTATAATAATAGTTATTAGTGATAATTTTATAGAATTATCTTATTTTATTTTGTCTCTTCTTTGTTATTTAAACTTTTTTTCTATCAAATATTTTTCAAAACCAAAAAATAATAATTATTTAATAATAACTTAAACGAAACATGGGAACTAAGTGACGTTATAAAGCAAGAATAAAATGATGAAGAAAATAAAGCAAAGATGTGGGAATAATCACAATGATGATGCTGATCACAAAAGATACCTCACAGCTAATGATCACTTTTTTAATTGTATAAAGAATAAGGAGCAATTGATTGGAGACATAATCTGCTCTTCATCAATCCTTAACTTGTACAAATAAATGATGAGGGCATTTTGATGTGATGACATCACACTCTTACTTGTTGGATGCTGCTATGAGAAAAGAAAATAAGAAGATCATGGAAAAGATCCGAACATTGAGAAGAGACAGTGACTTGTAATGATGACGTTACTTGATGATGATGATGATGATGATGATGATAATGACTTCATTTTTGTATTTTGTCAAAATCTTTTGATGAGAAGTTGTTTGTGATGTGGTGACGTCACAAATCCACTGGTGACGTCATCATCAATATTCAACGTCAAACTCGTAAATTGATCATGACGTCAACAGTATCATTCACTCCAACAAGTCTGAAAGTAATGATGATGTAGACAGTTCAAGAGTTGATGACGTCACTAAATTTGGTTTTTAGTATGATGTCACATAAATGTTGTTTTCTGAGTAAGTCATATACGGTGATGAAGTCCTTTTATATTGTGGTATGGTTGAGTGTAGTGACGTCATTAACAAGACGTTTAGACAAGCTACAGAAGGCGAAAGAATTAAATAGAACGTAAAATTATGCTGTGGACAAATTTGACGTCATCAGCTTTGATAGAAAAGAAGTAAAATTAAATTGTGAACAAACAACTGATACATTGATAAACGGGTAGGATTGAGTGACGTCATCATCATCGATGTGATGATAAAATTGATTACGACATTATGATAATAATAATGACGTCATCAGTATATCTTCATATAACATTTAAAGTGATGATAGCAACGATGACGTCATTAATAACTAGTCATAAGTGTATGAGTTTACCTTGAAAACTGCTCGAATTAGTCTACGTCATCATCATAATTCAAACTGACACTGAAAAAATTCAAAGTTCAAAACATTTGAACAATCTCTTGTCGTAGTTGAAAGTTATATTCAAGAAAAACATTAATAAAAACTATTAAATGTTATTTTAGTTCTTGTTTCTAAGTTATTTTATCAATGATCACTGTATCAAGTTAGACAACAACGTTACATATTTAGAATGAAGTAAACAGTTTAAAACTAAAGGTACAAAAAAAGTTAAACTTGAAAAAAAACTTTAAAATTTACAGCTTATTAAAAAGTTATGAAACGATAAAAAATCATAAGGGCATATTAATAGATAGTATTGCTTTTATGATACGTAAAAGAATTGTAACGTATTTGAAAATTAATTGTATGTAAGTTTTATAACCTCTTTTTTTATAAATGATAGTCAACAGCAACCAGACAGCTAAACACAACAATCAGTATTTACATAATTTACATCAACCAAAATACTTCTTATACATCTTAACGAATTTTTCTTAGAAATTGTCAACCAATAAACAAATATTTGCACAAGCACACCAGCTACTAGTTGATTTATTTTATACTTATTCAAAAGAGTTGAAAATTTAAAATCAAATTTTTTGGAAAAAATACAATTAGATTTATTAGATATTATAAGATATATTTAAAATTAGATTGATAAACTCTTAATTGGTTCCTCAATACGCAATCAGCTACGAAATGATCTAAAATCCAAACTAACTGCTGTCATCGTGTCTGTCATCGTTTCTATTATCTTTTTGATCTTCATTACAAAATAAGTTAAACCTTTTACTTGATCATTTCAACAAATATATATAACTACTTAAAGTTAGCAATATTATTTTCTTTTATTTTTCAGTACATTTTGTTTTATTATGTGGCAAATGGCAAGTTACTTACAGATAACTAAAACTGAAACACAAAACAATTAAACGTTGGAAAAGAAGTATTACATTCATACATGTTATATTTATGTTACGCTGTAAGCACATACTACTAAAACACTTTACAAATTTTAGATAACAAAGTTTTATATTGATAAACATTAAAAGAGACACAAGTAAATTTTAGAAAAATCAAAATGACGTTGTAGGTAGATCGTTAAGTTTACTTAAAATTTTTTTAAAGGTAATTTTTTTTCTATTTATTTTAGAGATATTTTCTAAGATTAGTAAGTATTCATTCAACAAATTGGTTTGTAAATTGAGAGCATAGCTTTGATTAAAATTTCTGCATACTTTTGCAACAGTTACTTGAATGCAGGTAATTAGTTTAAAAAAACATTTTTCATTAGATGGAGTAATTCTATCATCCAACAAGCTAGGCAAACTCTTCAAAAAAATGAAGAAGTTTTGTAATATTTCTACTATTAATTTAGCAGAATTTGAATTATTTATCATCAAACTTCTTATCATTATCAGCCATCCTTCAAAATTTATCATACTTAAATTATTCCATCCAATACAACAATGGAAACACGTTCCGGTAAGAAAAAATTTTAACTTTTGTATTACAGCTCTCTTATGTTCTTTTTTATAATCGATAAACTTAGGAGCTAGCAAAGTAAACAACCAAACTTTTCGTTTTAGTAAAAATATTGAATAAAAAATTGGCTCAACTTCTTCCTTCTGAATCCGTGAATGCTGGTGAAATTTCAGGATTATATCCTTTTTCAAATCATTTATTTTTTTTGATTCTGTAGTAATAAAATCTACAGGCAATCTTAAGAAACCATTCTTTAAGATAGAACTTAGAAGACCAATTACACGATGTTTTTCTTTATCAAAGTATAAAAAAAAGTCTAAATAGTTTTGTGATGATTCTGGTTTTTCAATTTGGAAATTTGTGTATTCAAACGGAAATTCTGCAAAAGCAAATAACTCTAGTGTATTTTTAGATGGTGATAAAAGCAATTGATGCAATAAACAATCAAAAAACGTTTTAAGCATCACGTCTTTTACAAACAAGTTGTCATATTTCTTTGTTTTATCAATAATTGTATAAAACATTTTATCTAAAAGTTGACATTTTTCACCACTTGAGTACTCCTTTGTATGTTTTCTATTTAAAAAGCAATCTTGCGACTTTTTGCTAGCATTATTATTTAGCAATTTTACTAAACAAATATTCAGTTGTTTCTTTAGAGCAAAAGCTAGAGTAACTAACAACAATATAATCCTCAGACTTTTAGAAATAGACCGGTATGTGTTTTGATCTCTAAAGCATTTTAAAATCGTTGAGTTTAATACTGAAAAAATGTTATTTATAAGAGAAATTAAACGTTCATTGCTAAGAAAAACTTGTTTTTCTTTTTCTACAAGACTTTCTCCCAGTTCGAACTCATAATGATTGAACTGTAATCTCTTATAGATAGTTTTGTTTACATATAAACCGTTTGCAATCTTCTTCAATTCATTAGATTTACAGCCTGGAATTAATTTGTAAGAACAAACCAACTGTATTAACCAATCAAAACAAACTAAAGCTGACGAAAGCGTAGTAATCAATGATTTCTCAGTCTCAATTACATGCTTGGTAAACTCAGTTTTACATAATTTGTGAATCTCTTTTGAGCAAAAAGTTTGTCTCAGAACATATATTTGATTTGCATTTGATAAATGGACAAATAAAAGCAAGTCACAATACATTATAAGTTCTCTTATAAATGTTGCTGTTTTCTCATCAGCTGAAGAGTAACAAATTTGGCACTGATGAAAACAGATAGTTTTGTGAGCATACCCATCTAAAAATGACAGATATGTTTGCAATTTATTTAACCCAGATTGAGAATGTGACGTATTTGTCGGGGATGATGAGAAGGAAAAGTATTTTATCAACTCAACAAATCTCTTATTAGTTTGTTTACAGTTTGTTTTTGAAGTTGTTATAAACACGTTTAGAATTTGTAACAAGAAACATGAAAAAGCAATTGTCTTAAAGTTCTGCAAAACGTTAGATGTTTCCAAACCTTCAGCAATTATCAAACAATGTTTCAAAAGTTCTAAACCAACAAAATGTTCTTTCACTGATTTATTTTTCTTTAAAGAATATCCCACTCCAAAGTAAAAAAAAAAGTTTTGCTAAAACCATTTCATATGAAAAATTACTAACATCAAAATCTTGTAGCTTATATACCTTAACAAAATTATCATCTTGAGATATCCAATAAACGCATCCAGGTAAAGCAATTTTGTTTCTCAGAAAAAGATGAGACATGCAATCAAGTTTATCGGTATCAAAGTTATCACGACTGTATTTATGTTGAAGTTCTAAATTATTTTTGAATACTTCATTTGTAAAAATGAATTGAAACATTCTACCTTGCAAAATGTAGAACTTGTTTTTTTTTATCTTGTACTGTTTTACAAACTCAGAAAACTTATCAGCTTTTAAACTAGACATTATTATGGATTATCAGTCTGTAAAAATGATTTGTACATCTTTAACATATGCAGAAGTATATAAAGATAATATCTTATACTAATTTGCTTAGCCTTACATAAAAGCATGAATAATTCAAATTAGTTAGATCTTAAATAATAGCGAAGATGAGAGCTTTTCATCATATATCTTTGCACTTCTCTTTTATTACTTCATAGACTTAAAATTTACAGTAACAAAAAAAAAGACAACAACGTTGTTGATATGTAAATAAAGAATAGTAAATAAAAAATTAAAACTTCTACAAACACTAGAAAATATTTATAAATTATTACTAAAAGTTATTTATTTATTAGAGCTTGCAAAGTAATTACAAAGCTTAGTTTTAAACTAATACCTAAAGATATTACAATATTGTTTTTTAGTTTAGCACAAATTGTTGAAAAAATATACAAAATATGAGAAAAAACTGTTGCTAAAGAGAAATTAGAAAAAAATAAAATCCTATTGTAAAATCCAACATAAAAGTGTTTGTAAATATCTCCAAAAATTGATACTACTTTTATGTAAAACAGTTGATTAGTTTCATGTACAGTAAAAATAAACTATCAAAGGTTGTAAAAATTGATAGATTTATTAAAATTATTCCTTTTTATCGGTTTCTACAATGATTTTTCAGTTTTTTCTAAATGATATGTTGACTAAAAAGTGTATTTTCAATTTAAGAATACATTTCAAAAATTACTTTTTTTAAACTTTGTTTTAAATAACATTTTTCTCCATTTACATTAAAGTAGTAAATCTTTTAAAGCTTTTTGTAGTAAACTTTTACTTACTTCTTCAATTTTTATAACAGTTGAGCAATTATTAAACACCTTAGATACAAAAGTTTATTCGTTTAATGAAAACTTCACTATTAACACAAAATAAGTGGAAGTTGCTGATAAGATAAAAACAAACGGTAGAATTCAGCAAAATTATTTGATTAACAAACAAAACCTGTGTTACATAGGATCTGTTTGACAAATTCTAATCTTATTCTATTGTTCTATCTTCATATACATAAGCTTGTAGACCAATTTACAATTAATATTTTGTTGATTTGTATTTTTAAGGATAATGAAGTATTGTATTAGTTTGTAAATTGGTGTCAGATAATTAAGTATCATGGGCTACTATTTTTAATAAAGTTTCAAAAATTTGGTATCTACAAATTATATCTTAAAATGTTATTTTATTCAATAACAGAATTTTAGTAATGTTATGATTAAACATGATTAAACCGGTGCCAAGTTGCTTTATTAGTCAACATTTATATTAACAACCAGTTTGATCATATTAATCTACCAACTAAAAAGATAATCCTAGTTATTGACTCAATAAAAAGTCAATTAGCGCCACATAGCAGAAACAGTTAAAACGGCCAAATTAATTTTAAAATTAACATTTTTCTAGTTGTTACAATTTTTTAATAAAATTTTTTTATTAGTTACCAAACTTCTACACAAAAGTGGAGATATTTAATCCATTTGAATTGTGAATTGTAAATTTTTTTTTCAATAATAGATAAATTACATATGTAGCTAATATTTCACTTTAATATGATATTTCAATTATTTATTAATATAGTTAACTTGATATAAAAAATAAAAAGTATAATGTTGCATCATTAAAAGAACTTCAATTAAATCCGTCATAAGTGTGATTATAGAGTCCCAATATTGTCAAGATGAATATTAAAGTATATTTAACACTTAAATATATTCATTATGAAAATATGCATTATTAAAAGACTTGGTCTTAGTCTTGAACTTGGTATTGATATTTTAATTTAGAAATATTTTTACTCAGAAGACCGTGTTTTCAATATTCATGTTAACAACAACTTTATTGTTCTCAATTTCAAATTATTTTTGTCTTTATAATTTAACAGAATTATAGTCTTAAAAAAAAGAAGAATTTTCTAATTCTTACTAACCAGCTGTAAAAATTTAAAATTTTTTTCTTTGTTTTGTAGATATTGTAGCATAAATATAAATTTAAAACTAAATAATTTGATAGCTAAAGAAATTCAATTGTTTAAAAATACAATTTTGAAACTTAAATATTTATTCAAATAAAAAATCAGTTCAAACAGTTTTCCACTGAAGTCACTCTCATATGACAGCAGAATGTTTTTCCTTTTTTTGTGATAATTAAAATAACTATAAATTCCTGGTTTTTGAAAACATTGATTGTATAATTTTAAACCTATGTAGTTTAGAGAAGATATTAAATTTTATTTCATATACTATATTGAGTATTTACTATACTTAAGAAAAATTGATAGTTTTGCGTAAGTAATGATTTTTTTATAAAATTATAAAACGCTAATCAAACTTTTTTGATTTTTGTTGTTATATTTGACCAAGTTAACGGTAGACGTCTCTAGATGTCGCTAATGATATATAATTTTAAAACCTTTGTATTACTTCAGGCTATGTTTTGGTAAGTGATATTGAATAACTTGAATTTCAAGGTTTACTTTTAAACTTTGTTGAAATTTTAAAAAATTATTCTAAAATCAGAACAAAATCTAGTAAAAGTAGAATTTCAATACTAGTCTAGATCGTTAAAGGTATGGTTTTAATTTAGATTTGGTTACTTTTATTTTAGAATTTTGAATAAAAGAGTTTCAGTTTAACAATGTATCTCCAAATAAAAATTAAAAATAATCTTTTAAAATTCTTTATTTAACTGCTGTTTAAGCTTTTGTTTTGCTTTGTTGTACGTAAAATGTTTTGCAGAAGTATATAGTTTTTTATCTCTTTATTAACTTTTTCTAATTATCCTTTCTAGCCTTTTCAATTAATTGCAACTAGGCTGTCATGATCACACACTAGGTAACTGTCATTAAGCAATTACAATGCGAATAGCAGAGAATGGGCTCGATACATCCAAATAAATTTCATTGTATTCGAATTTATTTGAAAAATTTTTAGCTTTCTTTTTTTATAATGGCAACCATGTTAATAGATAAATAAATCACTTTTTTTCACTTAAGAAATACATTTGAAACTTTATTGTAAGTAAAATGTTTTGAACAAGTATATTGTTTCTTATTTTATGATAATTTTTATATAATTATCCTTTTTAACCTTTTCATTTAATCTCTAGTTAACGATATTTAATCTCAACGTCATTACTGAAATCACCAAGCTATTGAAGACTAAAAACTTTCTTCTTGGAATTTAATTCTGATGTAAAAATCTTTCATGAATTTTGTTACAACTCTTTGCAAATCTTTCCCACTTTTATGTAATATTTTTTGTATTTTTTAATTCTTAAACATTGGTGGTTTGCTTTTTGGCATAAACTTTGATTAATAAAAAATTGTCATCAAAAGAACAATCTCTGTTGATGTTTGTTCACCACTTTCGACCGAAGCATTTGAGCAATTTTACAACGCCGAAAGTCATAATAATAAATTTGTTGAAATTAGAGTGATCATGAAATTTCAGAGCTATTGATAGATTTCAGCATAAAGTTTCAAGTTATTTAATTACAACATTTGTTTCACTGTTTTATTTTTATGAAGCTTTTGTTGCTTTGTTGTATGATTTTCACTTTGATTTTTAATAACGGCTTCTCTATTATTATTTTAAGTTTCAAATATTTGTAGTCGCATTTACTACAGATTTCTAAAAAATAATCAGTGTAGAAATATAATTTTTTTGTTTACTGAAAAGAATTTTGATAATATGAGTAGTTCTATAAACTTTTTATTTCATTATTCTTATAGAAACATTGAAATGTAAATTTTTTTATAATAACTTTTAAAAAAGTGAAATAATATTTTTTTTTGCTTTTAATTAAAATTTAATCTTTAAAAGTAATTAGAAACTAATATTAATCAATTATTTTTATAATACTTAAATGAGTTCTAAAAAACATTACTTAAATTATACAAAAAAAAAGTTTAAATAAATTCTACCTTGTCAATTCATTAAGATTCAGAGTAAAACTGACTTAAACAAATTATTTGCGATTCGTCTTACTTTCATAAAAATTTAGTACATTAAACTTTAAATTGAAACTTTTGTAAAATTTAATTGCATTTTACTATTTTTTTCTCAGCCACAAGATGTCACTATATTAGTCGTATGTTTATGTTTTATAATTTTATAAACGTTGTTTCCTCTTATCTGTCAGACATATAGTGTTACTCAGTGACTTTGAGCTTACCAAGCACTGTGTATAACAATTTTTTACAAGTTTTATTTATAGTCCTACAATTAGCTTTTTATAAATAATATTTCTAAAAGTCTTAGTTTTAAAAAACCATTAAATAGTTTAAAACTAAATTGTTTTATGCACTAAGAAGTAAGAAATATTTTTCTATAAGATTAAGAGAAAAAGAAATAAAAATGGTCTCACAGTTTTACATAAATTAAACTTTTAAAGATAGCTAAAAAATTTTAAAAAATCACTTCTTCCTGACAAATACTAGATGAGAAGATTTTTTATATAAATAAATGTTCTTTAAACTTTTACATTACACTCTGATTCAATCTCAATTTTTGATATCGACTATTTGTCGATAAAAATATCCGACAAATTTAAATAACAAATAATATAAAGTTTTAATTGTACAACTACTTGAAGGTTTTATTTTAAAATATTTATTCGCATGATTTTCAATTTGACGTCAAATATTTGTCAAAATTCATGTTTTTGAAAGTTATACTCAACAGGATACAGATTTGAGTTACAAAAACTTACTTTATAAATTAAATCAAAAAAAACATGTTAACTTGTTTTGCAAATGTTTTCATTTAACTTTATGTAAATCTTTATATGTTTATTTATAGACATAAATGTTATTACTATTTGCTAATATATATCAATTCTAAAAAAATCATTCTAGATAATAAAATGCTTTGCATTTAGTGTATCAAATACTTAATAAAACAGTTTAACAAAAATTAAACCATAGACAAATTTATCAGTAATTTTTCATAAAGTTGTATAATCATATGATATGTAAATGGTATTATCACAATTTTTGCTAGAAGTTTACCAGTAAAAACCAGAACTACAATTATCATTTGATTCATTGTTGAACCCATTTGATTTCTTCATTAAATGGTTTTATCATGGATGTTTTGTTATGTTTAAAAATGAAAATCTTTGTAAAAGTTTATTTGAATTTTATTCAATATAAATCTTATTGAAATAAAAAGTTTATTTGATCGAATCTATAAAACTTATTTCTTAAGAAGTCGGACAAAATAAAAAACATTAGGTAAATATTAGTAAAATACTTTTTATTATATAAATCTACAACACTCGACGACAATCTGAATCTAACTTTTTGTAACAAAATAGTAAACAATGCTCTAATTTAAGAACTTTCTCACGTCAAGCTTGGAACTAATCAATTTCATTTCCAAAAAATTTTCAAACTTAAACTTTAAATTTAAAATTGTTGAGCCAACGACATAATTGTTTAGTTTATTTTCATTTTTATGAAAATTTTTTTGCAAACAGTAATTTGGACAATATTAAAACTTCAGATAAAACTGGTTTATAATTTAAAATAAACTCTGATCAGAAATTTAAAAAGAATTTCTATAAAGCATTTAAATTTAAACTTCCTATTTTTGTACTGACAAACATGTTAATATATAAATATATCACTTTTCTTACTTTAACAAACATAACTAAATCTGAAACTGAAATATATCAAAACGGTTTATTCTATCTTGAATTGTCATTAAGAAATGTAATAAGAATTTAATTTCATTTACTTTTTTGATACAGCTTAAGCTAAAAATCAAACTAAAAATAAAGGCAGAGTTCAAAGTTGTTTTGAGCTTTTCAATTCAATAAAAAAAGTTATCAACTTAGTTTAACAGAGAAAAATAAAATACACAAAATAATGAAAACCCTATTAAGACTATATTTTATGTGTTAAATTATTTATTTAAATAAAATTACTGTTAACGAGTAACCAATTTTCAATAAAATTGTTGATTATACTGAGTATTTAGTTTTAAGCCACCATTAGTACCTTTTTAACTGAATAATTGAGTGTATTTTGGCATTTTCAGGTTTTCTCTTTGTAAAGTGTCTTTTGCTTTGTTTTATGATTTCTAAGATGAATTTTAATAACAGCATCTCTTTTAGGAATTTATTTTTATAAAATTTACTTTCAAATTTTACCAGAAGTTTTGAAAAATTTCTATTGTATATAAAAAACATTTATGCTCAGTAAAAAAAAACAATACAAAATACGATTTAAAGTTCTAATAGATTATCATTTCTGAATTTTGATTAAAGCAATGCGCTGTTATCTACTTAATAACATTTTTTATGTAGTGGAATGATGTTTATGTTGCGTTAAATTAAAATTAATTAAAATTATTTGAAAAGATCATTTTATTCTATTTTTCAATTTTACTTTTCACTTTTCCATCACCATCAAGATGTTTCTTTAGTTTCTTTTAAGAATAATTTTATTTTTATCTTTTAAAATATTTTAATTGAAGTTCGCAGTGAGTTTGTAAATAATTTCTTATAAAACAAATTTAATTTAATTTATTCAACATGATATCGTTTTTAAAAAGTAATTAAAAAAAATAGAAGATCCTCCAATAAATGATCTTCAAATTAATTTAGTAAATATTAATTAATTAACCATACTAAAACTCACTTCATTAAAAAACCACTAATTAACAATGTTAATGAGGTGATAAGTTTGTTTGTACAGACATTCATTTATTGATTTAGACAAGTTAGAAAATTTCTCGTTGATTTTGGTAGCATTGTTACCTTTTTCAGATTTAATTTATTCAATTCAGCGGATATCGATTTGCTGATGTTGGATAATAGGTTTGAATTAGAATTATATATTTATCTTCAATTTTCAAAAAAGTTCTTTACTTGCTCTTTGAAAGTGTTTGATTAAAACCTTTTTAATCTATTTTATAATGAAGTAAATGTGGTTTGACTTTCTAGAAGATTTTAATCAATGAGATTACTCATTAACTTCAAAATAAATATTAGATTATCGACAATTTGTCGATTTCAAAATGCTTTTATAAAAGTAAAATTCTAAGAGTTTAAAACTCAGTATTACATCTTCGGTTTAAAAATTTCTTTTGATCTAGAGTTTGTCCGGACGAAAAATCAATTCAGAATTTTAATTTTCAATTAAAAGTTTTCTTTTTATTTTATACTGTGAGAAAGTTGCTTTTTTTGACAATAATTCTATATTAATTTTACTTTTTGATAATAAATGTTCAAATAATTCGTATGATTAATATTAGTAGAAACACCTCTAAAGTAGAACAATTAAAACGATTTTTAATCAAATTGTTTCTAACTGTCTATAAAAATGTTTTTTAAAGTAACTCATATCAACTTTTTTCAAACAAACAGGATTACTTTTTTAACCGAATCAGGCTCAGCAAATAATATTATACAGAAACCTGAAGAACGTTTTTTTCTTGGATTTTGTCTTATAACGCAGTCGTTAAAATGGCCGAATTTCTTTAAGCAATCTCTTAGTTTATCTGTAAACGTATTTCAAATAGTCAGCATTATTACTAACATGATGTGAAAAATTTTTTATGTAAATTTGGATTTCTATATAAAGTTCTTCACAAAACAATTAATTTGATTGTTTACAATATTAGAATGTTACACCTTTTATTAGATATAATGAAATAGCTTTAGATATTTTTCTACATAATACATAATAATATATTATTTTTGTAATTAATTAATAGAAACATGTGTTTATAATTTTATCGGAAAAAAGAAAAATTAATCTTATGATTATGATTAAAAAATTTATGAAAGGAACTTTTAATTTTTGAAAAATATTTTCTCCGGACAAATACTAGATTAAAAGAAGTTTTAATAATGAAGAACGTTAGTCATTCTTCAGTCTATTAAAATATTTCTTTTACACTTATTTTTTGATATCGACCATGTGTCGATAAATTAATTTCAAAATTAGTGCTAAGAAGTACAAACAAACTTTTAAGATGAAAGCTGCTTGAATTTATCAATGAAAGAAATTAGATGGCGTGAATTGCAATTTGACGTCAAATTTTTGTCTTATTTCTAGTATTTAAATTTTGTAGAAAATATTATTTGTCGTTGTAATCAACAGAATAGTGATTTGATTTACCAAAACATACGATGATTACTACCTAAGAATTTGTTTTTTATGTTTTTTATAGGATTTGATTGAATTTAGTGGGTAGCACGATAGTCAATAAATAAATTTCATAAACTTTAGCAATAGTGAGTGAGAAAATATTTTTTTTTAATTTTATTCTTATAATTTTTGTTTTTCTTTCATTTCAAATTATTCAGCAATTCATGAAAAAAATTTAATCTTGTAGAAATTAAAAATATTAAAATATTTTAGTTTTTTCAGTCACAAGATGTCTCTATAAAAATTTTGTTTTTATATTTTTAGAGATTATAATTGCTGCACTTTCATATCCATTAGACAAATAGTGTTGCTCAGTGACTTTAGGATTCCACTACGTTCTTAATTAATATTTATATCAGTTTTATTAAAAATGATACAATTAGCTTTATATAAAAAGTATTTGTAATAATTTTTTAAGAATAATAATTAAGTTATAATTAAATTAATTAAATATTTCGATTTAAACTTTAAAAAGATTAATAATCTTTTTCAGAAAGCATGATAATTAAAATGTAATTCTTAGCTTCAAATATTGAGTTTTTTGAAACTTTTTTTTATTTAATTAGTTAAATAAGTACCAGTAATGGCTTAAAAATGAGAACTCAATACTATCAAAAATTTTATTGAAACTTTCTTAATTACTAATAGTAATTTTATTTATATAAATTAGTTAGCATAGAAGTTATAAACGTTATAAAGCATTAATTAATTTGTGTATTTTATCTTTTTCCGTTAAATTAAATTAATATTTTATTTATTGAATTGAAAACTCAGGACAACTTTGAAGTCTGCTTTTGTTTTTAACTTGATTTTTAGCCAAAACTTTAACGCAAAAGTAAATGAAAGTTCTTATAACATATTTTTATAACAATTCAAGTTATCATAATTTTTTTTTATATATTTTAGTTTCAGATGTATTGAAATTTATTTAAGTAAAAAAAGTTAGAATAAAGAATTTTGAGATTTCAGTTTTAGATTTATTGTTTAAGTAAAAAAGGTGATTTATTTATGTATTAACATGTTTGTCGGTACAAAAGTAGAAAGCTTAATTTTTTATAGATTCATTTGATTACAATGAAAATAAATAACACTTTTAATCAGCAACATCTGCCAAAGTTGAATAGTAAATAGTTTCATAGTTTTTTATTACATAAAAATGTATGTTAAAAAGTTTCAATTTATTTAATTTTAAAAATGAAAAAAAAATTATTTTTAATTTTAATTTTGTTTGATATGAAAAGCTACCTGTTAAAATAGTTTTGTTTTCAATTTAAACATAATTATTTGTAATTTCAACAAAGTTTGAAAGTAAGCCTTAGAACTTAAGTTATCAAATATCATTTACAAAAACATAGCCTGAAACAATGCAAGGATTTCAAAATTATTTATCTTCAGCGACGTCTAGCTTTTCCGACTATAGAAACATAAAACTTCTAAATCTTTAATTTCATTTTGATGATTTTTATAAAAATATTTCTACTTACGCATAAGAAACAATTTTGCTTAAATTTATTATATTCTATGAAGTAAAGTTAAAAATTTAAAGCTAGTAAAAAAACTTCGAATGAGTAAAATCCACTGTTTTCACTACAAAATTAAGTTTGAAATAAAAATATTATCCATTAAAATCCACCAATGTTCTCACTGAATTCATTGGTAACTAGACTAAAATTCACTTCATTAAAAAACCACTAATTAACAATGAGGCGTTAAGTCTGTTTGTATGTACATTCATCTATTGATTTAGACAATTTAGAAAGTTTTTTGTTGATTTTGGTAGCATTGTTGCCATTTTCAGATTTAATTTTTTTTCAATTCAGCAAATATCGATTTGCTGACGTCAGATAATAGGTTTGAATTAGAATTATATATTTATGTTCAGTTTTAAAAAAAGTTGTTTACTTGCTCTTTGAGAGTGTTTGATTAAAACCTTTGTAATCTATTTTATAATGAAGTAAATGTGGTTTGACTTTTTATAAGACTTTATTTAATGAGATTACCCACTAAGTTCAAATTAACAAATACATCACCGACAAGTTGTCGATTTCAAAATGCTTTTGGAAAAGTAAAATTGTAATAATATAAAACTCAGTATTACATCTTCGGTTTAACAATTTCTTTTGATCTAGAGTTTGTCCGGACAAAAATCAATTCAGAATTTTAATTTTCAATTAAAAGTTTTCTTTTTATTTTATACTGTTAGAAAGCTGCTTTTTTTTGACAATAATTCTATATTAATTTTACTTTTTCTTACTTTTTGATAATAAATTTTCAAATAATTCACATGATTAATATTAATAGAAACACCTCTAAAGTAGAACAATTAAAACGATTTTTAATCAAATTGTTACTAACTGTCTATAAAAGGGATTTTTAAAGTAACTCATATCATTTTTTTCAAACAAACACAATTGCTTGTTTAACAAAATCACGCTTAGCAAATAACATTATACCGAAACCTGAAGAACGTTTTTTTCTTGGATTTTGTCTGATAACACAGTCGTTAAAACGGTCGAATTTCTTGAAAAAATCTCTTAGTTTATCTGAAAAGGTATTTCAAATAGTCAGCATTATTACTAACATGATGTGAAAAATTTTTATGCAAATTTGGATTTCTATATAAAGTTCTTCACAAAACAATTAATTTTATTGTTTACAATATTAGAATGTTACACCTTTTATTAGATATAATGAAGTATCTTAAGATATTTTTCTACATGTTATATAATAACATATCATTATTGTATTAAATTAGTAGAAAGATTTGCTTTTAATTTTATCTGAAACAAGAAAAATTATTCTTATGATTATGATTAAATCAAATTTATGAAATGAACTTTTAATTTTTGAAAAATATTTTTTCTCCGGACAAACAATAGATCAAAAGAAGTTTTAATAACCAAGAACGTTAGTCATTCTTCAACTTCGCTAAAAACTATGAAAATTTTATTTTTTGATATCGACCATGTGTCGATAAATTAATTCCAAAATTAGTACTAAGAAGTACAAACAAACTTTTAAGTTGAAAGCTGCTTGAATTTATCAATGAAAGAAATTAGATGGCGTAAATTGCAATTTGACGTCAAATATTTGTCTTATTTCTAGTATTGAAATTTTGTAGAAAATATTATTTGTCGTTGTAATCAACAGAATAGTGATTTGATTTACAAAAATTTACGATGATTACTACCTAAGTGTTTGTTTTTTTTGGTTTTTATAGGAGTTGATTGAATTTAGTGGGTAGCAAGATAGTCAATAAATAAATATAGTAAACTGTAGCAATAGTGAGTGAGAAAATATTTTTTTTTAATTTTATTCTTATAATTTTCGTTTTTCTTTTATTTCAATATATTCAGCAATTCATGAAAAAATTTAATCTAACAGAAGTTAAAAATATTAAAATATTTTAATTTTTTCAGTCACAAGATGTCTCTAGAAAAGTTTTTCTTTCACATTTTTAGAGATTATAATTGTTGTACTTTTGTTTCTACTAGAAAAATAGTGTTGCTCAGTGACTTTAAGATTCCAAAACATTATTTTTTAATATTTATACCAGTTTTAGTAAAAGTCATACATTTATCTTTATACAAAATGTATTTGTAATAATTTTACATTTAAGAAATTCTTGAAATGTGTAAAACTAAAATGACTTATGCACAAAAAAGTACAAAACAATTTTTCTGTAGGATTCAATTGAATAGAAATAAAAGTTATATCAAAGTTTTAAATAAATCAAACTTGTGGTGAAAATTTAAGATTAATTAACGTTGATACATAATTAATATTCGATTTTAAGAAATTGGTATAAGAAAGAATTAACTTCAACTTCCTCTCCATGCTGGAAACTTTTAGTAGCGAATTTTTTTTGAAACTGACGATATGTAGATAATCTTCATCAAAAAATTAACATATGTCAATTATTTTTTTAATTATTCTCTTTTATACCAGTCGAGCATAATAATCGTAATATTCTTTATTATATTAAACTACACAACCTATTTAATAGATAATATACATAATATTTTCCTTCTAAATGGTTTCTGTTCTTTCTTTGTAAACCAATAGTAAAAGTTATACTATTATGTAGTTGCAACTAACAAATCAAAAGCTGATGAAGTAAACTCTGATAGAAAATATAGTCCTTCTCGTTGATTTCACTATCCCAACTCATTAGACTGTGTCACTTAGCCTCATCTCAAAAGAGTGAAGGTGATTTAAGGGGATTGTTTTAATTAAATATTATTTAATCATTCAAGGGAAATAATTGTATTTGTTTATTTGTTTCTATATATTATTTGTCTGATTATTTCTATGAAAAAATAATTTTATATCATTGACTCTTGAAATACAAAAAAAAAAGTTTAACATAAAATATTTTTTAAGTTATTATAAAATACGTCACAGAGTAAACAAAACCACTAATTGCATCTCACTAATAAACTTTTTAATAATACTTTTTGTAATTCCTTAAGAACTAAATCAAAAATCTCCTTATTCTGAAGTACTAAAGAAATTGTTTTATTTAGCTAAACTAAACAGCAAACTTACGACCAATTAACAGACCTTGCTTTTTAGTGTTCGAAAATTAAACTTTAAACTTAAAAATCATAAAAAAGTTTTACTAATTTGTTTTAAGTTTTATTGAAATAAGTTCAATAAATCTTTGAATTTGAAACTAATAAGAAAATGGTTTTATTTTACTGTCTAATTTATAATCATAAGATCTCTGTACGATAAATTCATTTTTAAAATATTTATTTATTTTCGAAAAAAAAACTTGTCTCCTGACAAACACTAGATTAAGAGAAGTTTTTATTATAAAGGTTGTTCAGTCGTAAATTAGAAGAAAGTAAATTAATAGTTGGTTATTTTTGATATCGACCATTTGTCGATAAATAATTGCAAAGATTTATACAGAGAAATACAAACAAACTTTCAAAGTAGAACTGACTGAATGTCTCAACTAAAAAAAATTCCATTTGTGAATTTCAATTTGTCATCAAATATTTAAGGATCTTATCGTTTTCAAACTTTAAAGAAATTGTTATTTGTCGTTGTGTTCAACAGGATAGTAATTTGATTTACAAAAATTACGATGATTACTACCTAGCATAATTTTTTGATTTATTTTTTTAGATAAGATCAATGAAATTAGTTGGCAGCAAAAAAGTCAATTAACAAAGTAACTGTAAATAGTGAGTTTAATAGAACTTTATTTATACTTTAAAATAACTTTTTCTCATTTTATATCATTTCAAATTATCCAGCAATTTAAGAAAAATGAATCTGAAAATATTAGTTAAAATCTAATAATCTCAATTGAATTATAAGCATAATTGTAAAATCTGAATTTAGCTAAAGAATATTTCATTACTCTAAAATGATAATTACATACTTTAATTACATTTTAAACACTTCTTTTTAAAGCAGTTTTAGTTTTGTGGGCTAACAAACTTACCCATTAATAAAAGTTACAAAAAATATCTACTTAAATTGTTTCATTTTTATAATTTTTAATTTCAAAAACATTGTTTCTATTCAAGTTTTCATTGTTTGTTGAAAAATTGTTTGAACTTATTAAAAAAATCATAAACTACCCTATCGACAAAAATATATGCTTTTAGCAGTTATACAACTATTCTGAATTTTAAGAAGTTCTCAGAAACAAATTTTTTATATCAAATAACAAATCACACGAAGTAGTTCTATCAAATTGAACTTTAAAGAAGATTCGTTAGTTGTAGTTATTTTTTAATTGTAATCATTGGAGTAATCTATCGACTATGGTCGATATCAAAAATAAACAGAATCTTTGCTTGTTCTCATCTAGAGCTAAGAACATATCTTGATATAAAAAAATTTTTTCATCTAGTATTTGTCTTGTATGTATTGTGTATATTAATTGTATGAGATTGAATAAAACTGATATTAATACAAAAAATAATGTTTGTAAGCTCAAAGTCACTGAGCAACAGTATTTCTTGAACAGATCTTAAGATACAACCTTTATAATTTTATAAAAAATGAAAATACGACAAGTATATTGACATCTTGTAATTGAAAAATAAATAGTAAAATTGCAATCATATTTTAAAATATTTTTCAATTTAAAGCTTAACAAATAAAAACTCCAATAAAAGTGAAACAAATTGAAAATAATCAGCTAAATTTAGTTTTACTCTTTCACAACGAAAATGCAAGATAAAAATTGTTTGAAAAAATTCTTTTTGAAAGTTTTGTAAATGTTTTTCAATACTTAGTTTGATATTCTAAAAACAGTTGAATAAAATTAGTTTCTAAAACATTTTTACGGATTACCTTTTAAAGTAACGCAAATCAAACATTATTCTATTTTTTGAAAAAGAGTTATTTAGAATATAATATGAATTGTAACGTAAACAATAAAATGATAATAGTATTATACAACTATAAATCGGGTTGTATTATTTTGACAAAACATAAAACTTTTATAATTACATCAATTGTTTTTGTATAAAGTGTTTCTATATGTCTGACTTGAAAACTTCTATATATTTTAATCTAAAGCGTAAAAAGTAAAAAAAGTAATATTAATTTAGAATTGTTGTCAAAAGGCTTATATCACGTTTTAAAATAAAAAGAAAAGAAAAAATAAAAATTCTGAATTGATTTTCGTCCGGACAAACTCTAGATCAAAAGAAGTTGTTAAACCGAAAATGTATTATTGAAATTTGTATTTTAAGAATGATCTTCTTTAATAAACATTTTGAAATTAACAAATAGATTTTCGTATCAAACAAATTAAACATTAAAAAAAATTATATTTTTCATTTTTATAATTAAGTAAATTAAAACTTTTTAACATACATTTTAATGTAATAAAAAAGTATCAAACTTTCTACTATTTTACTTTGGTAGATGCTGCCGATTAAAAGTGTTTTTAATTTTCATTGTTATCAAATGTATCTCAAAAAAATAAGCTTTCTATTGATGTACCGACAATCATGTTAATATAGAAATAAATCACCTTTTTTACTTAAACAATAAATCTAAAACTGAAATTTCAAAATTCCATATTCTAACTATTTTTACTTAAACAAATTTCAATAAATCTGAAACTGAAATAAAAAAAAAATATGATAACTTGAATTGTTATAAAAATATGTAATAAGAATTTTCATCTACTTGTGTGATATAGTTTTGGCTAAAAATCAAATTAAAAACAAAAGCATAATTCAAAGTTGTCCTGAGTTTTCAATTCAATAAATAAAATATTAACTTAATTTAACGGAAAAAACTAAAATACACAAATTAATTAATTCCTTATAACGTTTATAACTTTTATGCTAATTAATTTATATAAATAAATTACTGCCAGTAATTAAGAAAGTTTCAATAAAATTTTTGATAGTATTGAGTACTTATTTTTAAGCCATTACTGGTGCTTGTTTAATTTATTAACTAAAAAAAGATTCCAAAAAACTAAATGTTTGAAGCTAAGAATTACATTTTAATTATCATGCTTTCTGAAAAAGATTATTAATCTTTTTAGAAAATAGTTCGAAATATTTAATAAATTTAATTAGAACTTAATTATTATTCTTAAAAAATTATTACAAATACTTTTTATATAAAGCTAATTGTATTACTTTTAATAAAACTGATATAAATATTTAAGTAGAATAAACTGGAATCTTAAAGTGACTGAGCAACATTATTTGTCTAATGGATATGAAAGTACAGCAATTATAATCTCTAAAAATATGAAAGTAAAACTTTTCTAGAGACATCTTGTGACTTGTGAAGAAATTATAATAATAATGTAATATTTTGAATTTCTGTTAAGATTAAATTTTTTCATGAATTGCTGAATAATTTGAAATGAGTGAAAAACAAAAATTATATGAATAAAATTAAAAAAAAATATTTTCTCACTCACTATTGCTAAAGTTTACTAAATTTATCTATTGACTATCGTGCTACCCACAAAATTCAATCAAATCCTATAAAAAACAAATTCTTAGTTAGTAATCATCGTAAGTTTTTGTAAATCAAATCACTATTCTGTTGATTACAACGACAAATAATATTTTCTACAAAATTTCAATACTAGAAATGAGACAAATATTTGACGTCAAATTGCAATTCACGCCATCTAATTTCTTTCATTGATAAATTCAAGCAGCTTTCATCTTAAAAGTTTGTTTGTACATCTTAGTAATAATTTTGGAATTAATTTATCGACACATAGTCGATATCAAAAAATAAAATTTTCATAGTTTTTTGCGAAGTTGAAGAATGACTAACGTTCTTGGTTATTAAAACTTCTTTTGATCTAGTATTTGTCCGGAGAAAAAATATTTTTCAAAAATTAAAATTCATTTCATAAATTTGATTTAATCATAATCATAAGAATAATTTTTCTTGTTTCAGCAAATATTAAAAACAAATGTTTCTACTAATTATAATAATAATAATATGTTATTATATAACACGTAGAAAAATATCTAAAGCTATTACATCATATCTAATAAAAGGTGTAACATTATAATATTGTAAACAATAAAATTAATTATTTTGTCAAGAACTTTATATAGAAGTCAAAATTTACATAAAAATTTTTTCACATCATGTTAGTAATAATGCTGACTATTTGAAATACCTTTTCAGATAAATTAAGAGATTGCTTAAACAAATTCGGCCATTTTAACGACTGCGTTATAAGACAAGATCCAAGAAAAAAACGTTCTTCAGGTTTCGGTATAATGTTATTTGCTGAGCCTGATTCTGTTAAACAAGCAATCGTGTTTGTTTGAAAAAGATGATATGAGTTACTATAAAAAACATTTTTATAGACAGTTGGAAACAATTTGATTAAATATCGTTTTAATTGTTCTACTTTAGAGGTGTTTATATTAATATTAATCATACGAATTATTCGAAAATTTATAATCTAAAAAGTAAAAAAAGTAAAGTTAATATAGAATTTTTGTCAAAAAAAGCAACTTTCTCACAGTATAAAATAAAAAGAAAACTTTTAATTAAAAATTAAAATTCTGAATTGATTTTTGTCCGGACAAACTCTAGATAAAAAGAAATTGTTAAATCGAAGATGTAATACTGAGTTTTAAATTCTTAGAATTTTAATTTCCAAAAGCATTTTGAAATCGACAACTTGTTAGTGATGTATTTGTTAATTTGAACTTAGTTGGTAATCTCATTAAATAAAATCTTATAAAAAGTCAAACCACATTTACTTCATTATAAAACAGATTTTAAAAGGTTTTAATCAAGCACTTTCAAAGAGCAAGTAAACAACTTTTTTGAAAATTGAAGATAAATATATAATTCTAATTCAAACCTACTATCCAACATCAGCAAATCGATATCCGCTAAATTGAAAAAAATTAAATCTGAATAAGGAAGATGCAAATATACTTCAACTAAAAGATTTTAAGAGATAAAAATAAAACTTTTTTTAAAAGAACCTAAAGAAACATTTTGATGGTGATTGAAAAGTGAAAAGTAAAATTGAAAAAGAAAATATAAAGTTATTTTCAAATATTCAGAATCATTTATTAAAATTATTTAAGGTATTTTACATGAAAAGTATTTTTATTATTTTTAAAACATTAAAAGTAAAATCCAAAAAGTAGCAGTAAGTAAAAAATAAATTAGTTTGAAATTTAATTGTTCGAGGATCTTTTATTTCTTATGATTTCTTAAAAACAAAATAGTTTTTAAATAATCTCTTCAAAAACAGAATTAATAGTTTTCTACAAGATCTCACTGCGAAGTGGAACACGATTTTTGACTAGGATGTATAAGCCGGAAGTTGATGAGTTCAAAAGAATATCTGGTGTCGATCGAAGGTGACTTCATCAGCGTATGACGTCATTAGTGACTGATTTGTTTATTTTTAGTTTGAAAGAAGACTTTTTGAAAGAAGAAGATGAGGATAAGATGCAGATGTTAATGGTAAGATGTTGATCTTACTGATGTTGATCTTAAAGATCAACGATGATTAATGATGAGTGCTTATAAACAAATTATTAAAGAAACGTAATTATTTTTTTAATAATCTTTCAGAAAACAGATTTAATAGTATTCAATAAGATATATAAATTAAAAAAAGTTCTTAAATTACTTTTTCTCCTTTTTTGTTTAGTTTTAATTCAACAAAAGTAGAACAATTTTATCTGCTGATAAAAAGTATTTGTTAAAAATAAAAATATTAATTTTTATTCTACAATTTTATTAAAGTAAATTTTATTGAAAACTTAGATTTATCCAAAGCTCGAAATTTGAATGTGAAATATTTTGAAGTAAATTTAATGTCGGAAAACTATTAAAGGAGAAAAACAAAACATGAAAAAATATGGATTATTTTCAAAAATACTATTTGGTTTTATGAAATTTTAGTATTTACATAATTTTAAGTTTAAGTTTGCTAATAAAAGCTACTGTTTTTATTTCTTAATAACTTTCCTTATTTTGTTTATTTCTACTTTTTCATAATATTATCATTCTTGAAAAACATTGAAAAAGATTTTTTGTAAAACAACAATATTGAGGTAAATATAATACCAGTACTATAAATACATATATACATACATATATTTATATTCATATATTATTATTATTTATTATTTAGGTAAAGTAGTTTAATAGAAAGTTCTAGCTTTATAATTAGCTAATAATAATATGCATTCAGCAGAGTGGCGCAGCGGAAGTATAAAAACTGGAATCTGTAAGTCACTGAGCAGCACTATTTGTCAAGTAGAAATAAAGGTAGAATAATAATAATCTCGAAAATTATGAAAATAAAACTATTATAAAGACATCTTGTGGCTGAAAAAAATAAATTAATAAATTTAACTTCTATTAATCTAAAGTTGTTTCATAAATCGCTGGAAAATTTTAAAAGAAAAGAAAAACTATAAGTATAAATTGAAAAAAATATATTTTCTAACTTACTACTGCAAGTTTATAATGAATTTATTTATTGACTATCTTGCTACTCACTAAGATCAATCATATTCTGTTCAAATAAAATATTTTTAGGTAGTAATCATCTTAAGTTTTCTGTAAATCGAATCACTATCCTGTTGTTTACAAAGACAAATAACAAACTATACAAAATTTCAATACTAAAATTTAGAGAAATATTTGACGTCAAATTGCAATTTACGTCATCTTATTGTTAATTGAAACATTCAACTAAAAAGCAGGTTTGTTTATATTTCTTAGTTTTGATTTTCGGATTATTTTATCGACCCATGGTCGATATCAAAAATATATCCTGTAGACATACAAGTTGTTAAATGATTTTGGATAAACGTCTTTATATAATAACTTCTTATCATCTAGTATTTGTCCGGAATAAAGTTATTTTTCGATTATTATTTTTTTTAAATTTGATTTATACTTAATCATAATATTTATTTGCTATATAAACAATGGAGATAAAAACAAATTGCTTTTGGTAAGTATGATTACTTTATTTGAGATTTTTATAATTTTGAACGAAACTGTTTCCGGAAAATATTGTAAATTTGTTTTCGAAGTTTGAAGTCATTGAGTTGAGTCAATTTTTTGTAACCTACTATTAAATTTTATTTACAAATCGCGATAATACGACTCTTCTAATTTTGTTGAAATTTTCAGAAATAAGGTTATTACCCAGCTGCTACTTATCTCATTTTGAGTTATCGACAAGTTGTCAATTTCAAATTGTTAAATGCATAAAAGTGATGATCAAATTTTCGCTGAGAGATAATTTTTTATACTTATTAATTTCTTTCAATCTAGCATTTGTCCAAACAAAACTAATTTTCAAAAATTAAGTTTTTTTTATAAGCTAGATTTATTTTAAACAACAAAAACTTTTTTTTTTATTTTGACAACCATTGTAAATTATGTTTTTAATATTTCCTATAAATCAATTTTTCTAAAATTAGTTTCAAAAGATTTATTTTTACTATAAATATAAAAGTATGTTTTATGTAAAAATGATTGTAATAATTTTAAATGAATTTTTTTCTAAATGTTGTATAGAAATTCTTTTCAAATTTATAATCAGAGTTTAGTTTAAATTATAAACCAGTTTTATCTAAAGTTTTAACATTGTCCAAATTACTGTTAACAAAAAAAATTCTTATAAAAGTGAAAATAAACTAAACAATTATGTCGTTGGCTCAACAATTTTAAATTTAAAGTTTAAGTTTAAAACTTTTTTGGAAATGAAATTGATTAGTTCCGAGCTTGAAGTGAAAAAAATCTAAAAATAGAGTATTGTTTACTATTATGTCAGAAAAAGTTATATTTAGATTGTCGTCGAATGTTGTAGATTTATATAATAAAAAGTATTTTACTAATATTTACCTAATGTTTTTTATTTTGTTCGACTTTTTAAGTAATAAGTTTTATAGATTCGATCAAATAAACTTTGTATTTCAATAAGTTTTATATTGAATAAAAGTCAAATAAACTTTTACAAAATTCTTCATTCTTAAACAAAACAAAAATTCCATGATAAAACCACTTAATGAAGAAATCAAATGGGTTCAACAATGAATCAAATTGTAATTGTAGTTCTGGTTTTTACTGGTAAACTTCTAGCAAAAATTGTGATAAGAACATTTACATATCATATGATTATACAACTTTATGAAAAATTACCGATAAGATTGTCTATGGTTTAATTTTTGTTTAACGGTTTTATTAAGTGTTTGATATACTAAATGCATAGAAATGAAAAGAAGTTTTATTCATATATTTTAAAGTTTATTTCAATCAAATCAAATGAAGTGTAGTGTATTATTTATTCTATTTAGTCGAGTATTTCAGTTTTTTTGTCTTAGTATGGTTATGTATTAAACAAGTTTTCCTTATTTACATTTAATAAAGATCTTCTGTATACAACTATATTAAAAAATATTAATTTGTCTATATTTATATTGATTAAGCAAGTTTGGGAACTTTACTTTTCAAATAGGTTTTTCTATTTGATTTTATCAAAATTCTCTTTTTATAAATCATTGATAAATTTTAGAGTCAAATAATAGTCCAAGTTCAACATTATTACAATGTATAGATTGTGAACGTTACAAAGTGTTGATTGTCTAAAATATCAAAATGCAATTATACGTATTATATCTTTAACACAATTTTCAAACTTTTCATTATTAAAGTATATAAAAAACTTAACTATGAAATTAACAGCTTTTAGACTTTAATGACAACTTTTTTAAACTACTTTATTTCTGTCTATAAATATAAAGATTTTTATTAAGTTAAATAAAAACATTTGCTAAACAAATTAAATTTTTTTTTTTTTTTTTTTTCATTAAGTATGTTTTTGTAACTCAAATCACTATCCTGTTGAAAATAACTTTTAAAAACTTGAATTTTGACAAATATTTGACGTCAAATTGAAAATCCTACTAATTAAAATTATTAAATAAAACATCCAAGTTGTTTTATATTTAACATTTTCTATATTTTGTCAAATTATTCTATCGACTAATAGTCGATATCAAAAATTTACTCAGGTGTTTAAGTTCTTTCCAAAGGTTAAAGAACATTTCTTTATCTAAAAAAATCTTCTCATCTAGTATTTGTCATGAAAAAGTGCTTTTTAAAATTTTTGATCTATCTTTAAAAGTTTGATTTATGTAAAACTGTGAGACGATATTTATTTCTTTTGCTATCAGTCTTATAAAAACATATTAGGTACTTGTTAGTGTATAAAACATTTTAGTTTTAAACTATTTAATGATTCTGTAAAACTAAGACTTTTAGAAATACGATTTATAAAAAGCTAATTGTATGAGTATGAATAAACAATGTTTGGTAAGCTCATAGTCACTGAGTAACACTATATGTCTGACAGATAAGAGGAAACAACGTTTATAAAATTATAAAATATAAACATACAACTTTTATAGTGACATCTTGTGACTGAAAAATAAATAGTAAAATGCAATTAAATTTTACAAAATGTTGTAAATGTTTAATGTACTAAATTTTAATAAGAGTGAGACAAATCGCAAATATTTTGTTTAAGACAGGTTTACTCTGAATCTTAATGAATTGACAAGGTAGAATTTATTTAAACTTTTTTTTTGTATAATTTAAGAAATGTTTTTTTAACTCATTTAAGTATTATAAAAATAATTGATTAATATTACTTTGTGTTTACTTTTAAAGATTATATTTTAAATAAACACAAAAAAAAACATTACACCACTTTTTAAAAAGTTATTATCAAAAATATAACATTGCAGTGTTTCTATGATAATAATAAAACAAAAAGTTTATAAGACTACTCATATTTTTAAACTTTTTTTCTAGTAAACAAAAAAATTATGTTTATATACTGATTATTTTTTAGAAATTTTGTAGTAAAATGCGACTATAAATATTTGAAACTTAAAATATTAAAAGAGAAGCAGTTATTAAAATTCAAAGTGAAAATCATAAAACAAAGCAACAAAAGCTTTATAAAAATAAAACAGTAAAACAAATGTTGTAATTAAATAACTTGAAACTGTATGTTGAAATCTATCAATAGCTCAGAAATTTCATGATCATTATAATTTCAACAAATTTATTATAATGACTTTCGGCGTTGTAAAATGCTCAAAAGCTTTTGTCGAAAGAGGTAAACAAACACCAACAGAAATTGTTCCTTTTATAAAAATTTTATTAATCAAAGTTTATGCCAAGAAGCAAACCACCAATGTTTAAGAATTAAAAAATACAAAAAAAATTACATAAAAGTGGGAAAGATTTGCAATGAGTTGTAACAAAGTTCATGATAGATATTTACATCAGAACTGAATTCCAAGAAAAAGCTTCTAGTCTTCAATAGCTTGGTGATTTCAGTAATGTCGTTGAGCTTAAATATTGTTAACTAGAGATTAAATGAAAAGGTTAAAATGGATAATTAGATAAAAATTATCATAAAATAAGAAACAGTATACTTGCGCAAAATATTCTACTTACAATAAAGTTTCAAATGAATTTCATAGATAAAAAAAGTGATTTATTTGTTATAAAAGTGTTGTGATCACGGCAACTTAGGTTCGAATCTTGGCTACAGCATGATTTTTTAATGTTTGAGTTATTCTTTTTCTCACCTTTTTTCATATATTTAATCCAATTTGTTTATATCTATCAAACTTTAAGCTTATATACCAATATTTTTGTATTTACTTGTAAATGGTGCTCTCAGCGTAATATAAATTTGACCTTATGCTTATTTGGATAGAACAACTTACAAATAAGTTCTTAATGATTTAGTTAACTTTTAAAATTATGTTTATTAACTTCAATATTATATAATTCAAATTAAATTAAAATTTATTTGACTACAAATTTGAGCAGCTAATATTTGTTGGTCTATAAATGTAAGAAATATTCGATACTTTGAGTTATAAACTCTAATTAATATTTAGCTTTTTATTAGAAGTTGGTTTGATAAATGCAACAACAAGTATTTTACCTAACTTTAAAAATATTCTCATATATTTTAACTAACAAAAGTTTTCCATTTTCAATAAACACATCAGTTTTACTAGAAAGTCCCCAAAACATTTAGCGAATACCCAAGTTATAAGACTGTTATTTGAAAAATGATTAATGACATGCAATATCGTGCTGCAAAAAAAAAAAACTTTATAGATCGAAAAGTCAAATGGAAATTGTAAAATTGTATTTAGAATTCAACTTCTTTTGAATATACAAAAATTAGAATTGCTTTCTTTATTTCCAAAAATCCTTGGAATAAAAAAACAAATTGGAAATAAATTTCCTTTATTTTTGTTTAGTTTCTTTTCAAAAATGTTATTTTTATATCAATAATAAATTCAAGTTTACTAAATCCATATTTAATAGTTTTGAAGTATCACATTTATAAACATTATATCAAATATTTCTCTGACTAATTACTCCAAGCTTTTGTTAGATTGTGAGTACTTTTCTAAAATATTAAAGTAAAAATTCTGTAGTGACTCTCGATTGAAATTTAAATAGCAAAATAATCTAACAAAAATATTGTAGAACTTTAAATTTTTCTTCTATAAATCTTATTTCTTAGTTTAACTAATTTTAACTAACTAATTATCATCTCTTGGTAGAATGGATTCAATTAATTAGTTACATAGGTACCAATTGTATCTTAAAACTAAGTACTTATTACTATCACTAATTTTAATAAAACTTTCTATTTGAACCCTATAAATTTTCTTCCTCAATTTAACATTAGCAAATGAAGCAACTCAAACTGTTTTTTTTAAACAATAATAAAAGAAAAATAAGCGTTTTAATTTGCTTTACAGTCACAATTTTACGTTAGAATTTAGTATTTCCAACTAATGAAAGTTGAAACCAAAACATGAGGTTAAATAAACTTCAAAAGAACTTTTTAATCATTAACAAATATAAGAATGATTCAAATAGTTATTACCAGGAGTTAAGATTTGAATGATTATTTAAACACTATAAATAATGAAAAATCTGAAAGCCAGTTGTTGACATTTTAAATGTTGAACTGCATTTGCTGACAAAATAAAAAAAATATTTTTTTTTGCCGAAGCGAATAATTAAATTGACAAAATAAACTTTTTTCAAAATACTTCTAAGGTTAGTTATCAACTTCTGTTTCAAGTAGTTTTAGATTTACAGTAAAAGTTTGCAATATTTTTTTGTAAATATTGTTTCATCCTCGTTTGTTGTTTAAATTTTTTAATATAAAATATTTTTGATTTATTTTATTAAATAAAGTTAAAAAAACAGAGAATGGACATAACCAAATAACTCTATTCAAATAAAATTATAACTAATAACAAATGATAAGAATAACAAATTAAAATGATACCTTCTTAAATGGCTCTATTCAAAAATAGGAGAGAGTTAGATTTTAAACTGGTTAATTACTAAATCTAAGTTACATCTTTCCAACTACATCACCGACAAGTTATCGGTACAATTGTTATTCTAAAGTAGAAGAAAAAAGTTTTAGCTTACTATCGTTAGTTTATAGTAATTTTACTTTTAATCATTTTGATACCCAATAAATTAATTGATATTCTAAGAAACAAATTCCTTTAGTTAGTAATCACCGTAGATTTTGTAAATCAAATCACTATCCCAATGAATACAACGACAAACCACAGTTTCTTGAAAATTCAAAAATTATAATATCGACAAATATTTGGTGTCAAACTGAACATGACGTCAAGTAATTTTATTATGTAAAAAAATCAAAAACTTTTAAATTTGAAAGTTTTCTGTTATTTCTTAGTTGCAATTACCAGGACAATCTATCGACACATAGTCGATATCAAAAATAACCAAAAATACAAGGACACTTTAATCTCGTAGACCAAAACCCAAAAACTTGATATAAAAATATCTTTCCATCTAGTATTTGTCAGGAGGAAAACCAAATTATAAATATTCATTTATCTTTAAAAGTTTGATTTATTTAAAACTGTGCGACGCTTTTTATCTACTTTAGATATCAATCTTATAGAAAAATTATTTCCTACTTTTAGGTGAGAAATACATTTTAGTTCTAAACTTCCCATAACTTTAACAAAACATATAAATTTTATACGAACATTAAATATTTTTCTAAATTTATCCTAGGCATGACTTTCTATATTAGGAAATTAAAGTGTCAAAGAAGAAGCAATTATGAAAATTCATAGTACTAAGTATAAGACAAATCGAAAAAAGATTTTCAAAAAGGAAACAGTATATCAATTGTTATTTCTAAATAATTTGCTATCTTAAGATACAACCAAGCAATATTTATGAAATTTTATGATCACTATAATTTCAACAAACATATTATAATTACGGCGTTAAAAATTACGTAAAAGCTTCCAGTAAATAGGAAAACAAACATCAACGAAAATTCTTCTTTTTTTTCAAACATCTATCAGTCAATGATTTACGACTAGAAGCAAATTACTATTATTTTTCAATTAAAAAATACAAAATGTTTTGGAAGTTTCAAATCACTAATTTAAGTTACAATTTTGTAAACGACCCTAAAATACAAAAATTAAACGAAATAAGGAATGTTTTTAGTAATTTTAATTATCTTATTCGAGATTTTTCTAATTTTGGTCGAAACTATTTCTGAATATTTATGAAAATGTGTTTTTTGAAGTTCGAAATTTAAATTAAGATTTATTCGGATTAATCTATCGACAAATGGTCGATATCAAAAATTGTTACAGTTATAAAGTCTATGTATATGCGTACTGAGGAATATTATTCATAATAAAAACTACTTTATATCTAGTGTTTGTCCGGAGAGAAGATATCTTTCGTAAATAATTTTTCCTCATTTCGTAAGTTTGCTTATTCATAATCGTAAGTATTAATTTGTATGTTCCCAAAAAAGATAAAAACAAATTGCTTTTGCTAATTTTGATTAGCTTATTTGATATTTTTCTAATTTTTGCCGAAACTTTTACTGGATATTTTTCAAAATATGTTTTGGAAGTTCGAAGTCACTGAGTTGAGTGTAATATTGAACATTTTTCAATTCCAATATTATGTTTCGAGAAAAATGTAAGCTAATTGTATGATTATACATAAAATTGTATAAATTTAAATAAACAATCTTTGGTAAGCTCAAAGTCATTGAGTAACACTATTTTTCTGAAAGGTAGGAGAATACAACGTTTATAAAATAAAAAAATATAAACAAACGACAAATATAGTGACATCTCGTGGCTGAAAAATAAATAGTAAAATATAAATAAATTTTACAAAAGTTTTAATTTAAAGTTTAATGTACTAAACTTTAAAAAAAGTGAGACAAATCGCAAATAATTTGTTCAAGTCAGGTTTACTCAGAATCTGAATGAATTGAAAAGGTAGAATTTGATTAAAATTTTTTCTTAGTATATTTTAAGTAATGTTTTTTTTTAACCTATTTATGTAACATACAAACAGTTGATTAAAATTAGTTTGTAAGACTGAAAAATATTTGGTTTTAATTTAACACAACATTTAACAACTTTTAACAATCATTCCACTACATTAAAAATGTTATTAAGTAGATAACAGCGCATTGCTTCAATAAAAAAAAAAATGATAATCTATTAGAACTTTAGATCGTATTTTTTATTGTTTTTTTACAGAGCATAAATTTTATTATATACACTAGAAATTTTTCTAAAATTGTGGTAAAACCAGAATGTAAATATTTTAAAAATAAAATCCTAAAAGACATGCTGTTATTACAATTCATCTTAGAAATCATAAAACAAAGCAAACGACGCTTTACAAAGAGAAAACCTGAAAACGCCAAAATCCCCTCATTTGATCCATTAAATAGGTACTAATGGTGGCTAAAAACTAAATACTCAGTATAATCAACAATTTTATTGAAACTTGCTTAATTGCTAAAAGTAATTTTTTTTTAATAATTTAACAAATAAAATATAGTCTTATTACGGTTTTCATTATTTTGTGTATTTAATCTTTCTAATGGTTGTTACTGACTGCTGTTTTAAAGTGTTTAATGATTTTGTAAAACTAAGACTTTTACAAATACGGTTTATGAAAAGCTTTTTGTAGGATATAAATAAAACTTGTATAAATTTTACTACACAGTGCTTGGTAAGCTCAAAGTCACTGAGTAACACTATTAGTCTGAAAGATAGGAGAATGCAACGTTTATAAAAATTATAAAATATAAACATACGACTAATATAGTGACATCTTGTGACTGAAAAATAAATAGTAAAATACAAATAAATTTTACAAAAATTTCAATTTAAAGTTTTATCTACTAAACTTTAATAAAGGTGAGACAAATCGCAAATATTTTGTTCAAGTCAGGTTTACTCAGAATCTGAATGAATTGAAAAGGTAGAATTTGATTAAAATTTTTTCTTAGTATATTTTAAGTAATGTTTTTTTTTAACCTATTTATGTAACATACAAACAGTTGATTAAAATTAGTTTGTAAGACTGAAAAATATTTGGTTTTAATTTAACACAACATTTAACAACTTTTAACAATCATTCCACTACATTAAAAATGTTATTAAGTAGATAACAGCGCATTGCTTCAATAAAAAAAAAAATGATAATCTATTAGAACTTTAGATCGTATTTTTTATTGTTTTTTTACAGAGCATAAATTTTATTATATACACTAGAAATTTTTCTAAAATTGTGGTAAAACCAGAATGTAAATATTTTAAAAATAAAATCCTAAAAGACATGCTGTTATTACAATTCATCTTAGAAATCATAAAACAAAGCAAACGACGCTTTACAAAGAGAAAACCTGAAAACGCCAAAATCCCCTCATTTGATCCATTAAATAGGTACTAATGGTGGCTAAAAACTAAATACTCAGTATAATCAACAATTTTATTGAAACTTGCTTAATTGCTAAAAGTAATTTTTTTTTAATAATTTAACAAATAAAATATAGTCTTATTACGGTTTTCATTATTTTGTGTATTTAATCTTTCTAATGGTTGTTACTGACTGCTGTTTTAAAGTGTTTAATGATTTTGTAAAACTAAGACTTTTACAAATACGGTTTATGAAAAGCTTTTTGTAGGATATAAATAAAACTTGTATAAATTTTACTACACAGTGCTTGGTAAGCTCAAAGTCACTGAGTAACACTATTAGTCTGAAAGATAGGAGAATGCAACGTTTATAAAAATTATAAAATATAAACATACGACTAATATAGTGACATCTTGTGACTGAAAAATAAATAGTAAAATACAAATAAATTTTACAAAAATTTCAATTTAAAGTTTTATCTACTAAACTTTAATAAAGGTGAGACAAATCGCAAATATTTTGTTCAAGTCAGGTTTACTCTGAATCTTAATGAATTGACAAGGTAGAATTTGATTGAAATTTCTTCTTAGTATATTTTAGTATATTTTACTTAGTATATTTTAAAATTAGTTTGTAAGACTGAAAAAGATTTGGTTTTAATTTAACGCAACATAAACATCCTTCTACAACGTTAAAAATGTTATTAAGTAGATAACAGCGCATTGCTTCAATAAAAGTTAAGAAATGATAATTTATTAGAACTTTAAATCGTATTTTGTATTGTTTTTTTTTACTGAGCATAAATGTTTTTTATATACACTAGAAATTTTTCAAAACTGGTGGTAAAACCTGAATGTAAATATTTTAAAAATAAAATCATAAAAGACATGCTGTTATTAAAATTCATCTTAGAAATTATAAAACCAAGCAAAAGACGCTTTACAACGCTAAAGCCTGAAAACGCCAAGATCTACTTATTTAATCAGTTAAATAGGCACTAATGGTGGGTTAAAACTAAATACTCAGTATAATGAACAATTTTATTGAAACTTACTTAATTGCTAAAAGTAATTTTATTTAGATAAATAATTCAACATATAAAATATAGTCTTAATAGGGTTATATTATTTGATTTATTTATTATTTAAGATTTATAATTTTATACTGACAACCATGTTAATATATAAATAAATCACTTTTTCACTTAAGAATTATTAACAAATTTGAAATTTCATTATGTGGAAAATGTTTCACGCAAGTATATAAGTTTGTATCTGATTGATAACTTTTCTATAATTATCCTTTTAAACTTTTTATTTAATTTTTCTTGTCAATTCAGTAAGATTCTGAGTAAACCTGACTTGAACAAACTATTTGCATTTTGTCTCACTTTTATTAAAGTTTAGTATATTAAACTTTAAACTGAAACTTTTATAAAATTTCATTGGATGAAAATGAAAAGATTTGTTCATATGTGAAATGTTCTTTGACCTTTAAAAGTAATGAATAAAGATTTAGTTTTTATTAATAATTCTTAATTGAAAAAAGTGATTCGTTTATATATTAACATGGTTGTCATTATAAAAAGATAAAGCTTAAATATTATATAAATAAATCAAATAATAAACAAAATGAAAAAACAAAATTGACAAATATTTGATGTTTAAATGATATTCACGCCATGTAATTCTATTAATTGAAACATCCAAGCAGATTTAAATTTGAAAGTAAACTTAATTTTGTTAGCTTTTATTTTCGGATTAATCTATCGACGAGTAGTCGATATCAAAAATTAATGTTTCATCACTGTTAAGCAATGATAACTAAACATTTTTAATTATAAAAGCGTTGTTTCATCTAGTATTTGTCCGGAGAAAAATTATTTTTGAAAATTATTAGTCATTAAAAAAATTTAAATTATTTAGAATCATAAGAATAGTTTTATATATGTTGACAATAAAAACAAAATAAATTGCTTTTACGAATTTTATTTAACTTATTTGAGATTTTTCTAATTTCGGTCAAAATTTTTTCAGGATATTTTTTAAAATTTATGCTTTGGAAATTCATAGTCGCTAAGTTGAGTCAAATTTTTGTAACCGTCCATCAGTTTTTATTGACAGATTTCAATACAAGGATTATTGAGAAAAGTGTTTGAATGTTTTGTAAGGTCTGAGTCATTGAGAAAAATTATTTGTCTGACAGATAAGAGGAAGAAAGTATGTTAAAAAGTTTAAATTTACTTTTAAATTCAAAGCTAAATAAATAATTTGTTTTTAAAGTTTTAATTTTGTTTGATACGAAAAGTTACTAGTTAAAATAATTTTGTTTTGAATTTAAACTTAAATATTAAAAATTTTAACAAAGTTTAAAAGTAAGCCTAAAAATTCAAGTTTTCAAATATCACTTACAAAACATAGCCTGAAGCAATGCAAGGATTTCAAAATTATTTATCTTCAGCGAAGTCTAGCGTCAACTTTTTCTATTATAGAAACCTAAAACGCTAAAATCTTTAATTAGATTTTTTGAAAAACATTTTTACTCACACAAAACTATCAATTTTGCTTTAATTTAATATATTTTATGTTGTTCTCAATAATTTTATCTAATCATTTCTAATTACACAAGATGTTTAGGTTATAATTTTAACTCTTTTTAACTACATCTGATTAGCTGAAGATTTTATTCTAATTGTCAAACTCAACAATTATGGCCATTTAATTATTTTTAAATATAAGTAAAAACGTCGAAAGCTTTTAGAAGAAATAAATTGTATGTATGATTCCATAAATATTTAGTGATATCAAAATAATTTGCAATTTAACAGAACCATAATATTTCATGAATAAAACTCTATAGAAAAATCAAAGCAAGTAAGATCTTAAGATAAAAATATTCAGTTATTTACGCTATATTTTAAAGATATAATATATTTGATCATTAATTGAAGTTTTTTACAAGTTAAACAATCTTTTTTATTTTACAAATAGTTAAAAACAACAAAGATTTATTATTTCCTTTGTACGATATCTAAGAGCGAATATTAATATTTCAATATTTTAAATTTAGTTAAATTTTTACTAAAATTTATAACTTTTAGTTCAATTTCAAACCTGTGATTGACTTTTAATGTCGAATGGAACTTTATATAAATGCCTCGTGACATAATAAAGTGCAAAAGAGTAGTGGCGAGACCCAGTTATCTTTGAAAAGTCTTTAATTAATAGTAAGTTTAAATAATATAATATCTTAAGATACAAACGAGAAATAGCTATGAAATTTTATGATCACCATAGTTTCAACAAACTTATTATAATTACGTCGTTAAAAATTACGTAAAAACTTCTAGTAAATAGGAAAAGAAACATCAACGAAAATTCTTGTTTTTTTCAAAAGTCTATCAGTCAATGATTTACGCCTACAAGCAAATTACTATTATTTATGAATTAAAGAAACACAAAAACTTTTACAAAAAAGTGAGGGAAATATCTGTTATTCAAGTAAGAATAAAGAGTTTTGATATATTTCAGTAAATGATTTTTTTATATTTGTTTATATGACAAAAGTGATTTGTTGATATATTAACATTTTCGTCTCTACAAAAATAGAAAGCTTAAAATGTTTGAAATAAAAAAAAAGTTGGTTAAAAACGTTTTTAATTAGCAGCATGTGATAAAAATGAATAATATTTAGTTTGATAATTTTTTATTACACAAAAATGTGGATTAAAAAGTGTCAATTTACTTTAAATTTAAAAGTTAAAATAATAGTTTGTTTTTAAAATTTTATTTTGCTTTGAAACGAAATTCTACTTGTTAAAATAGTTTTGTTTTCAATTTAAATATAATTATTCATAATTTCCACAAAGTTTAAAAGTAAGCCTTAAAATTCATGTTATTAAATGTCACTTACGAAAACATAGCCTGAAGCAATGCAAGGGTTTCAAAATTATTTATCTTCAGCGACGTCTAGCGTCAACTTTTTCTATTATAGAAAAATAAAACTCAAAAATCTTTAATTAAATTTTTATTATTTTTATTAAAACAATTTGCTTACACAAAACAATCAATTCTGTTTAATTAAGTTTTATGAAGTAAACTTTAAAATTTTCTGAAAACTACTTAGGTTAAAAAGTAAACAATAAATGTTATCCAAAAGACGAATTTATAGATATAATAATCATTACAGTAAAAGAAAAGCAAAAAAACCAGAAAGAAAAAATCTCAAATGATTTTTCTCTGTAATCAGTGTAAGTCAAGATTTAAAGTTTGAAATTTTTCTACAAAAACTTCAACTTATTCGCAATTTAGTTGTAAAAATTTCTACATTAAAAGCATTTTTATCGTTTTTATTAAATATGGTGAGTAAAAATGTTTAGTAAGTCCTTAAGTGGTTTTTATACAGTAAGTTCAGTACTAATTTTTCTGTAACGCTTTTACCCGCCTGGTATTTTTTCTAATAGTTTACATAAAAAAATGCAGAAGAGTAGTGGTGAGACTCAGTTATCTTTGACAAGTTGTTGATTGATAGTAAGTTTTAGTGATTCTTCGATCTTGCAATTTATTTAACTAATAATTTTAAATTTGTTTTTCATGGATTGCAGGATAGTTTGAATGGATATAAAAATATTAAAAGTAATTTTAAAGTAGAAATTAAGTTTTGTTTAATTCACTATTTACAGTTACTTTGTTTATTGACTACTTTGCTACCAACTAACTCTATTGATCTTCTATAAAAAACAAATAAAAAAAATATTTTCAGGTAGTTATTCTCGTAACTTTTAATTATTCAAATTATTATCCCGTTGAATACAACAACAAATAACAATTTCTTTAAAGTTTCGAAAGTATAAAATCGACAAACATTTGATGCCAAATTGCAATTCACGGAGTTTAATTTTATTAATTGAAACAATCAAGATGTTGTAACTTTGAATATTTGTTTGTGTTTCTCCGTATAAATCTTCGCATTAATTTATCGACAAATGGTCGATACCAAAAATAAGCATCTTAATAGAAAGTCCAATCTTATACAGAAGAACTTTCTTCATAATAAAAACTCCTTTTAATCTAGTTTTTGTCCGGAGAAAAGTTATTTTTCGAAAATTATTCTCTTTCTCACAAATTTGACTTATTCATAATAAAAAGAATAGTTTTGTATGTTGACAAAAATAATTACAAACAAATTGCTTTTGCTAATTTTGAATACCTTATTTGATATTTTCTAATTTAGACTGAAAGTATTTTTGCATATTTTTAAAAACGTATTTTGGAAATTCGAAGTCACTGATTTAACTTAAAATTTGATAACCGACAGTAAGACGCAACATTTAAAAAAATTTTATAAATAATTTAAAAATGAATTTATAGTAGAGAAATCTTATGATTATAAATTTAATATTAAAACAAAACCATTTTCTTAATTGTTTTAAATTCAAAGGTTAAATAAACTAATTTCAATAAAAATTAAAACAAATTACAAATATTTCTTTTAGTTTATATAGTTTAAAGTTTAATTTTAGAATACTTCATATCAATAGAAAACATATAAAATAAACCTTCAAAATATACCTGATAATAAATATCGAAATAATTGATAACTTCAGCAAAATGAAATCTTTTGTTTAAAATCCTACAATTTGTTACATCAAATTTAAAAAAACAATTTGAGTTTAAAAATTTGCGAACGAGAAAGTTGTAGTTAGATGTTTTTGCTTATATTAGCAACACAAAAAATTATTTTAGTTTTAATTTTATAACTGTGTAAGTCATCTAACAATAACAGTAAAACCTTTTAATTTTTTGATCAAAATCAACTTGTTCGATTACGTCACTATAAATTAAGACATTGTTGAGTAATGAAATAGTCTTTAGCTAAATTCATATTTCAAAATTATGCTTATAATTCAAATGAGATTATCAGATTTAAAAATGACGCAAGAGATACAAATTTCTTATCCAGGCCAACGTAGGAAAAAACAACCTTATAAATTAGCCTTTCTAAGACTTGCAGTTTTTGGTTCAATTAGAACAAAGAAAAATTCTTAAAGCCAAACACAATTTTGTACAAACTTTAATTTGAAATTAGCTATATGTTGATTATCAGAAAGTTTAACTATAAAAAGTTACTAATTAACTCATGATATAGCTTGCAGCTTTAAAATTACATCTTAACGGTTAGATCTTTGGCAAATGTCAATAACAAAAATATTATAATGATACTTAGTTTAAGATATTTTATAATATCCACACATATTATTTATTAATTTTCACCCAAAGTAACTAACTAAATACAATAATTATATTTTAAACACTTTCTAAAATACTTTTAAATTTATTAGCTAACAAAATTACCAATAAATAAAAGTTACAAAAACTAGCTATTCAAATTGTTTAATTCCTTTTATCTATAATCAAAGTTTTCATTGTTTGTTGAAATATTGTTTGAACTTATTAAAAAATCCTAAGCTATCCTATCGACAAAATACATGTTTTCAGCGGTTATACAATTATTCTGAATTTCATGAAGTTTTCAGAGACAAGGTTACTAACCAATTACAACTAATTTGTTTTAAGGACATCGACACGTTTGTCGACTTCAAATGGGTGATTTTGGACTAGTGACTAGACCAACAAGTCGCTAATTGATATTTCTTTATATATATATTAATTAAGTTCAATCTAGTATTTGTCCGGACAAAACTGACTTTTCAAAATTCAATTTTCTGTATAAGCTTCTTTTTTTTTTGGGACAACGAAAACATGTTTTGTATTCTAAAAAAATGTCAATTATCTTTTTACTATTTGGTAATTCTTAATTTCTCTAAAATTAGTTTCAAAACTAAGTTTTAAGAGATTTCTTATCACTAAAATGAGTTAAAAGTATTTTCGTTGTGAAAAAAATAAGATGATTTTAGATAAAACTGTTTCTTAAAATTTAAATATAGTTTCTTGTAAGCTCAAAGTTAGTAAGAAAAACTAAATGTCTACAGATCTCAACACAAAACACTAATTCTATAAGATAAAAAAATCGATTGTGATGATGAAACAGAGACATCTTGTGACTGAAAAAAAGTAGTGAATAAAAGGTTTTTATTTATTTCACTGACATATAATAGTATATTTAACATTTATAAAAATTTTTAAAAAACAACATTACTGATACATAATTTGCATGAAAATAAAATAGTAAATAATAATGTTTGATTAAAATATTAAAAGTTTTAAAGAGAAAATTAAATTAATCTTAATTTGATTTTTATTATTATTCGTTTTTTCAAATTTAAAAATCTAGAAGATTTCTAAATAATTGTTCTTATTGTTCTTTTTACTTTAAGTTGAAACACTAGAATGTCTTTAAAATTGTTTTATTCTTCAACTTTATTACAATTGCATCCTCTTAAATATTTCTAAAATTAATTTCTATTACATACAGAGGTGAAAACTAAAGTTGTTAATTCTGCTATTTTAATAAAAGTTTGATATCTTAGTTTTGATGTGATTACAATTTTAGATAGTTCATAAACTTCTTGATACAGTAGTTTTTAAGCCAAATGTTTTATTTTCATCTCATATTTTATTTATCAAATCAAATTAAACTTCATACCAGACGAAAAGTTCCAGTTCACTGAATTTGCTTTAGAGACTTGTTTTTATTTTAAGTATAGCGTCGATATGTTGTTGTTATGATTTGAATGAAACTGTCTTCAACTTTCTATTTAAACTTTTTAAATTTTCATCCGTAATGTTTTTCTTTTCACAAAATTTCACATTAGCAAATAAAGCAACTCAAATTATAATTTTTCAGTTGAAAACAGTAATTTAACAAAATAAAAAGCTTTTAAATTTGTTTGACATTCGCAAGAATAACGTTAGAATATTTTTAAATTTGCAGTTTAAGTTTGCAATAATTATGTAAAGATAGTTTCTTCTTCGTTTGTTGTGTAAATTTTCTAAGATAAAGTATCTTTGATTTATTTCATTGAAAGAAGTTAAAACAACAAAGAATGAAAAAAAAACGAATTAACTCTACTCAAATAAACCATTAATAACTAATAGTAAGACTAAACAAATTAAAATATTACCTTCTTTAATGGCACTAATCAAAAATAGGAGAAAGTTTGATTTTAAACTGGTTAACTACGATAAACAAACTACAACTTTCTAATTACATCACCGACAAGTTATTGGTACAATTATAATTCTAAAATTGAAAAAAGGAATTTCATTTAATATCGCTATTTTATGAAAATTTTATCGTTTTACTTTGCTACCCAATAAATTAATTGATATTCTAAATAAATCATTTAGTTAGTAATCATCGTAAGTTTATTAAATCAAGTCACTATCCAATTGAATGCAACGACAAACCACAATTTTTTCAAAATTCAAAAACTATAATATTGACAAATATTTGATGTCAAATTGATCATCACGTCAATTAATTATTATAATTAAAACATTCAAGTAGTTTTAAATTTTAAGTTTGCTGTTCTTTGTTAGTTGTATTTGTCGGATTATTCTATCGACAAATGGTCGATATTAACAATTAGATCTGTCTTAAATTCTTTCATAATAAAGACTAATTTTTTTATGTGACTTTCAATGTTTAATAGGTTCTTAATTAATTTTTAGTTATCTTTGACAAGTCGTTGATTGATGATTATTTTTAGTAATTCTTCGATCTTGTAATTTGACTCATTAATATTTTTAAATTCTTTTTTTTAAATTGCAGGATAGTTTGAATGGATATAAAAATATAAACAAATAACTATATAATTCAAGCATATAATTAAACATTTGTTTTCTGGTGCTAATTTCTTTATTAAAATGTAATATCATTTCTAATGAATGTTTAGTGTGCTTTAAGCTAACAAGCCTTTGTTTATGCTAGATAAGAAGACTTTCTAAAAGTAAAACTAATTTAAACTTTGAATTCACTAACTTCATAGTAAAAAAGTATTATATCATTAGAAGCTGTTTTTTCAGGAGAAGAAATCATTTGAATGATTACCAAACTAGTAAAGTCTTAATTTATGCCTTTGGTATGCATTTGGAAAAGGTTTGCTAATTCATAATCTGTTTTTTTTGTATTTAAATTTAGGTAGATTATTGAATAAAATCGTTCAAAAACTTTTCACAAAAACCAAAATGTAGATGGCATGCCTGAGAAAGTTGAATCTCAATGTACAGCTTCGAAATTCTTTAAAAAGAATTTTACGGTGGCACTTGTTCAAGAATTGAATAAAGTTTTTCTGATGATCAACATTCGTTAAACAAAGTTTTATTAAAAGTCATAATTATATCGAATAGTGAAATTATGGAAAATTTATTATTAATATTTTGTGATAAAAATGTTAAAACTGAAAAGCGTTTTGTGAGAGTTGAAATGAATATCTTTCGGTCTGCTTGTAAGAACTAACTTTTTGTAAAAACATTTTGTAAAAACATTTTGTAAAAACATTTTGGTAACAAATTTGGAATAAGATTGAAAAACTAACTTACTATATGTTTTAAAAGAAAACCCAAATTATTTAAGTGAAAAGACGCGTCTTTAAATGATTTGCTCAATTTTTTTTTTGCTTTTTTTACCTGCATTGTTCTAATTGCAACCCAAATAAGATTTTTTAACAGTTTAATTTAATCTTTTACCAGTTGCATAGAATATGAGTTTAAACAACTTTCCACAGATTACTAATCTCAATTGAAAATAAAATGTTTTTCTTATTACTGTCACAATTATTATAAACATAAATTCGTCTTTTCGAAAATGTTTCTTGTTTTCTTCATAGCTTAATTTTTTGTGATAAAATATTAAACTTTATTTTATAAAATGTATTGATCTAAAGTATTAATATAAAAACTTGATGTACAGAAAAGGGCTTTACCTAATAATAAAATTGTTTGTTTAACTAAAAGCAGTTTTTTATAAAATTAGAAAAAAAAATGTTTTAGGTTTTTCTTTTTTAAGTCGAAAATTTTGACGCTAGACGTTGCTGACGATAGATAATTATAATAATAAAACCTTCTATTGTTTTAGGCTATGTTTTTGCAAATATTTTCCAACTCATTAAATTTATTAAATTCAGAAAGAAAGTAATACGACAAGATCTGTATAGATGACAAAATTTAAGTATAATTTTCAGTTACGGCAACTTTCATTAAACTTGATTTTATAATTATTTAATCTAACAACGTTGATTTTGATCAGAATTTATAAAGTCTTATTGTTGGTCTAGGATGGTTAGCAAAGTTAGCAAATTAATGGATAATTTTATTTAGATCTGTTAGATGAATAGTCTAGCCCAAATACGTTGAACTTACAAAACATTATTTTGTGTATTTTTGTAAGTTATATTCAACTTCATAAAAGTAGCTTCAGATAAAAAGTACTTTAAATAGATTTAGTTTTCAAGAATTATATGAAAAATTAAATCTAAAAAGTATTTTGCAACTACAGGTAAGATAAAATCTTCTATAAGACTGATGTCAAAGATATAAATATTGTCTAACAGTTTTTAATAAATGAAACGTTTGGAAAAAAATAAAAGATAGAAAATAACTTTTCTCCTGACAAATACTAGATCGAAATAAAATGATAAAAGAGAGATATAATATTTCGAATGGTCACTACTTTCTTCTGTTAGTGAACCTCCGCAATAGCATTTGTTAATTTTGAAATCGGCAATGTGTCGATTAATTTTATCAACAAATTGACATTCTGCAAATAAATTATTTTCAACTCTTGTCATTAATGCTAACATTTGAAGATATAATAATTAGCACAACGTATTTAATAGATGAAATATATCATATTTTCTTGTTCTAAACGGTGGTTTCTTCTCGGAAATAAACTGAAGAGAAGAAAAACTATTTTCAAAAAAAGAGAAAAACTTTAACAGCTTTTTATTTTGCATTTCACTTTGTGTTGCTCGATTAGTTTCTTTCGTCTCATTTTCTCTTACATTTTTTTAATATCATCACTCATAGCACATCCTATATCACCGTTTTCGGCCGAGCTTTTAAAATAAAAGTTTACCATTTGTAATTTTGTAATAAATTTATTATTTCAATTAGTTGTTTTATAAAAGTTTTGTTATTTCTAAACTTCAATAAACTGTTTATAAAAAATAAATTAATGTTTATTTTGCAGTAAATCAAAAGCTATTTTTTAAAAACGAATAGAAACTAGATTCAATGAGTTGTTTTTACAATACTTCACTACGTTTTGATTAAAATTATTCAGAATTGAAAAATATATTCACAGCAACTTTTGATCTTGTCCTTTGAAAATTATAATCTAAAAAGTAATAACCATCCAAATGTAAAAAAAAATATTTAAAAATTGTTGTCAAAGGAAAACATTTTCTAACAGTTCTAAGTAAACCAACCTTATAAAGGAGAATGTAATTGATAAAATTGACTTTTCTTTTGACAATTATTAGATCGAAAGAGATGATAGTAAAAGAAATATTATGAAACATTATTACTTCTTTGAAACGCAGAAGATTTGGAAATAAACAATTTGCAGATATATATTGATTAACCATCTTGAAAATTTAACTTTATCTATTTTTTTATTAATGCCATTGAAGAAAGTATCATTCTATTTTGTTAGTTTGTAATAATGGTTATTAGTGATAATTTTATTTGAATTATCTTATTTTCTTTTGTCCATTTTTTGTTATCTAAACTTTTTTTCTATCAAATATTTTTCGAAACCAAAAAATATTAATTATTTAATAATGACTTCAACGGAACATGGGAACTAAGTGACGTTATGAAGCAAGAATAAAATGATGAAGAAAATAAAGCAAAGATGTGGGAATAATCACATGTTTTAATAGTGGCAATAATGATGCTGATCACAAAAGATACCATGCAGCTAACTAATAGCCAATCAAGCTTTTTATTTTAAAGTTAAAATTTTTGATTAAGATGAAAAAAATATTTTTTTTAGATATTGAAAATCATCTGCTATAAACGAATCAACAATTGTATTCAATTTAAAATATAATAGTAATTAGAATTGATTATCATTAACTGGAAAAACTGAAGTGAAAGGTTTTTATATTTTATAGTAATTTTTTCAACAAAATATGAAAAAATGTTGAAATTTTTTAGGAAAAAATATTATTTGAATATAAAAGTTAATCTACCTTTTTCTGTAACCATCATATTTATCTTTTATCCAACCTAACTTGGTATACTATAATGATCTTTTAATTTTAGGTATTATAACAGTAAAAGTTAATTCAAGCAAAATACAGCTGTTATCAAAACTTCCTTAGAATAATTTATATATTTAAACCTAATTTACAGTAAGAGATTCTATGAGTAAATCGGTTTATTATATTTATACTAAACTATAGATTTTAATAAAATATTTGTTTATACTTTAATCGAAAACTTTATTAAAATACATGAAGTAAACTAACCAGCAGTTGGAAATTAACTTCATAGAAATGGACTTTTTTGATTCCGAGTGATCTTAATTTGAAACACAAACTTTAACTACTTATTGTAATAAAAAATAACTTTACGCTTGTGCTAAAAGTTGATGAGTTTAGAAATAATGAAAAAATTTATCTGAGATATGAAAAACAAAACAAAAAAGAATTTATCATTATAAAATAATATTATAAAAACCAAAATTATTTTTAAAATAATGATATTTTTCCAAATAAATTGATCTACAAAATATTATTCCAATAAAAACTTTTCAGTATCTAGTTGCAAAAATTATATTTTTTGGAGTTTTTTGATGAATTATTTTAATAATTTTTAGTTACAACTGCAAATAATAGAAATATTGTCTAACACCAAGTGGTGTCATTTGTAAAGACATTTGAATTTCTTTAAATTTTCATCTTTTCTTTTAAACGTTTTTAAAGCACTTTTTTTAAAAGCACTATTTTGAAATTACTTTGTCGTGCTGGTGGATAAATATTTGATGATTTAAAAAAAAGATTATTAAATTGTATTTTCAAACTTTTATTAATAAAGCTGTAGTAATTCCTATTTGTAGATATTCTACTATGCATCTAAAATATTCTGAATCACCAAACTGGAAAGTTGCAACTCATTCTAACATTTTAACATTTTGTTTATTTTAATCAGCTAATTTTCTGCAGCTTTTATATTTTTTAGTTCATAGATTTACAAACTTTAATTCCTTTTTTCGATTTGTAAACTTTTTAAAAATCTTTTTTTACCTAGCTGAATCAACATTAGGTTGTTATGAATCTCGGAATGTTTTCAAGTTTAAAATTGCTTTAAAAAAGTTTGATGCAGAAATTTACTTAAAATACTTGTACCATGAAACTAATATTCTATAATATAATAAAATAATAAAATAGCGAAAATCAGTTGTTTTATTTACAGTATGGTTTGAAAAAATAATTTTCTTTCTGATTATTATGAGCCCTTTGATGGTACGAAAGATGTGCTTTATGACGAAATTGTTTTCCACAAGCCATGCATTCATATGGTTTATCGCCAGTATGAGTTCTTTCATGTTTTGTGAGATTTGATTTTTGATTAAACCTTCTTCCACAAACAATACAATCATATGGTTTCTCACCAGTATGAGTTCTTTCATGATTGACAAGTTGAAATTTGAAATTAAATTGTCTGCAACAAATCAAACATTCATATTTGTATTTCCAATTTGAAACTTTTTTAACCAAACATTTTTTTTCTTCAATTACTACTTCTGCTGATTTATTACTTTTGGTTGACGAATTACTCATCTTTGTTATATTTTCTCTTTCATTGTTACAAGTAATTTCATCAACGATACATTCGTGCCAACCATCCTCTCCACTAAATAATTTATTTGAATGTTGCTTTTTTGAAGTCTTATGGTCGATGTTACTTTTAGTTGATAACAACTTTCGCTTCCGATAAATTTGTTTGTTGTCCATCAAATTTAGTTTCAATCTAATTAGATACATGCATACTTCACTTAAAAAGATGACAAACAAAAAAAGTATTTTATAAAAAGCAAACAGTTGCTAATATTAATATATATTGGCTAAATATATGATTTTAATTTGATGAAAAACAAAAAATAGGTTTTTTTACTAAAACAGTTTCTTAAAATTCTTTTAACAAAAAAAATAATTTAGAAAATTTTAAAAAATATATTTTGTTTCTTTGTTCAAATCCTGCAAAATACATTAAATAAAAAAAAAATTTACTGAAGCTTCTTCAAGAACTTTCTACCAAACAACATTTCACAAAAAGTGTTTAACATTAACTTTTATTTCTAAAGTTTTCTGTTGAATATTTTTCGAAATTAATCACTTGAACTGCTGACCTTTCTGTCCTTCTTTTAAGTTCTTTGCCTTTATATATTACAATTCGAGCATGATGACATATTTTTTTTAGATTCGTAAATAAATACCAAAAAAATACAATTTTTAAATTACTAAACAATGTTCTTAAACAAGTTGATCAAAATTTAGCAACAAGCGCTTTCTTGAACAAAAAAAATTATGTTTTAATAATACAATAACAGAAAATTATTTTCTGAGCTAAAAACGTTGTTTTCTATTTAAAATTGATTCTTTTAAGAAAAGTTTTTTAAAACAAAAACTTTGAAAAATAATAGATATTTTTCGGTCTATTTAATTGTAGAAACCAACTTAGTCAACTATATTTTCCAAAAAAAACATTTATTCTTATAATACTGATTGCAAAATTACGCAAATAGCTCTATAGAACAAATATTATTAAAGAAAAATTAAGAAAATAGAAAGTTTGCGAAATCATAAGCAAATCTTAGTTATTATTTTATAGTTCAAAATCAATAGGGAAAATGAATAAAATATCGCAATTATATTTTTCTTGCTAAAGAAATTATTCAATCACTTTCATACACTTCAGATACTTCATTCATATTTTTTCAACAGAAATTGTATAGCAGTTAGTGATTCTAAAGTTTTGAACTTTTACACTTTTCACATCCATTACTAACTGATCAAAATTGATTAACAGCTAAAATTTCTGAAAATAGGTTTTTTTTTTTAAGTTTAATGTTTAAAATTTACTCAAAACTATTTTTCAATTAATTTTATTACACTATTTGTTAATATTTATTTATCAAATTTAATGAAATTACAAAATTAATGAAATAAATCAGTTCTGATAAATTATATTAAGAAAAAAAAAGTTGATCATTTTATTATTTGAAGGAAGTAAAAGTTTTTGCAAAAATTAAGTAAATTATTTTGTTGCAGGGAATATTAAAAAATATATTTTGATAACCAGGTTTAGTAAATTTAAGTTGCACGTGTTTACTGTCATGTTGAGCGAAATCTTAATTTATGTGGTAATTGATTAAGTTGTTAATCTCTTTACTTTTAAAATTCCAGTTGTTGTTAACATGAATATTGAAAACACGGCCTTAGTCTTCTGAGTAAAAATATTTCTAAATTAAAATATCAATACCAACTTCGAAACTAAGACCAAGTGTTTTAATAATGCATATTTTCAAAATGAATATATTTAAGTGTTAAATATACTTTAATATTCATCTTGACAAGATTGGGACTCTATAATCACACTTATGACGGATTTAATTGAAGTTCTTTTAATGATGCAACATTATTCTTTTTATTAATTATATCAAGTTAACTATATTAATAAATAATTGAAATATCAAATTAAAGTGAAATATTAGCTACATATGTAATGTATCAATTATTGAAAAAAAAATTTACAATTCACAATTCAAATGGATTAAATTTCTCCACTTTTGTTTATAAGTTTGGTAACTAATAAAAAAAATTTATTAAAAAATTGTAACAACTAGAAAAATGCTATTTTAAAAATTAATTTGGCCGTTTTAACTGTTTCTGCTATGTGGCGCTAATTGCCTTTTTATTGATTCAATAACTAGGATTATCTTTTTAGTTGGTAGATTAATATGATCAAACTGGTTGTTAATATAAATGTTGACTAATAAAGCAACTTGGCACCGGTTTAATCATGTTTAATCATAACATTACTAAAACTCTGTTATTGAATAAAATAACATTTTAAGATATAATTTGTAGATACCAAACTTTTGAAACTTTATTAAAAATAGTAGCCCATGATACTTAATTATCTGACACCAATTTACAAACTAATTCAATACTTCATTATCCTTTAAAATACAAATCAACAAAATATTAATTGTAAATTGGTCTACAAGCTCATGTATATGAAGATAGAACAATAAACTAAGTTTAGAATTTGACAAACAGATCCTATGTAACACAGGTTTTGTTTGTTAATCAAATAATTTTGCTGAATTTTACCGTTTGTTTTTATCTTATCAGCAGCTTTCTCTTATTTTGTGTTATTAGTGAAGTTTTCATTAAACGAATAAACTTTTGTATCTAAGGTGTTTATTAATTGCTCAACTGTTATAAAAATTGAAGAAGTAAGTAAAAGTTTACTACAAAAAGCTTTAAAAGATTTACTACTTTAATGTAAATGGAGAAAAATGTTATTTAAAACAAAGTTTAAAAAAAGTAATTTTTGAAATGTATTCTTAAATTAAAAATACACTTTTTAGTCAACATATCATTTAGAAAAAACTGAAAAATCATTGTAGAAACCGATAACAGGGAATAATTTTAATAAATCCATCAATTTTTACAACCTTTTATAGTTTATTTTTACTGTACATGAAACTAATCAACTGTTTTACATAAAAGTAGTATAAAACATTGAAGATATTTACAAACACTTTTATGTTGGATTTTACAGTTGGATCTTGTTTTTTTCTAATTTCTGTTAGCAACTGTTTTTTCTCATATTTTGTATATTTTTTCAACAATTTGTGTTAAACTAAAAATCAATATTGTAATATCTTTAGGTATTAGTTTAAAACTAAGCTTTGTAATTACTTTGCAAGCTCTAATAAATAAATAACTTTTAGTAATAATTTAAAAATATTTTCAAGTGTTTCTAGACGTTTTAATTTTTTATTTACTATTCTTTATTTACATATCAACAATGTTGATGTCCTTTTTGTAGTAATTGTTAATTTTAAGTCTATGAAGTAATTAAAGAGAAGTGCAAAGATATATGTTGAAAAGTTCTCATCTTCGCTATTATTTAAGATCTAACTAATTTGAATTATTCATGCTTTTATGTAAGGCTAAGCAAATTAGTATAAGATATTATCTTTATATACTTCTGCATATGTTAAAGATGTACATATCATTTTTACAGACTGATAATCCATAAAAATGTCTAGTTTTAAAGCTGATAAGTTTTTCGAGTTTGTAAAACAGTACAAGATAAAAGAAAACAAGTTCTACATTTTGCAAGGTAGAATGTTTCAATTTATTTTTACAAATGAAGTATTCAAAAATAATTTAGAACTTCAACATAAATACAATCATGATAATTTTGATACCGATAAACTTGATTGCATGTCTCATCTTTTTCTGAGAAACAAAATTGCTTTACCTGGATGCATTTATTGGATATCTCAAGATGATAATTTTGTTAGGGTATTTAAGCTAAAAGATTTCAATGTTAGTAACTTTTCATATGAAATGGTTTTAGTAACACTATTTTTTCACTTTGGAGTGGCATATTCCTTAAATAAAGATAAATCAGTGAAAGAACATTTTGTTTGTTTGGAACTTTTGAAACATTGTTTGATAATTGCTGAAGGTTTGGATTCATCTAAAACTTTGCTGAACTTGAAGACAATTGCTTTTTCATGTTTCTTGTCGCAAATTCTAAACGTGTTTATAACAACTTCAAAAACAAACTTTAAACAAACTAATAAGCGATTTGTTGAGTTGATAAAATACTTTTCCTTCTCTTCATCCCCGACAAATACGTCATATTTTCAATATGGGTTAAATGAATTGCAAACATATCTGTCATTTTTAGATGGGTATGCTCACAAAACTATCTGTTTTCATCAGTGCCAAATTTATTACTCTTCAGCTTATGAGAAAGCAGCAACATTTATTAGAGAACTTATAATGTATTGTGACTTGCTTTTATTTGTCCATTTATCAAATGGAAATCAAATATATGTTCCTAGACAAACTTTTTGCTCAAACGAGATTCACAAATTATGCAAAACTGAGTTTACCAAGCATGTAATTGAGACTGAGAAATCATTGATTACTACGCTTTCGTCAGCTTTAGTTTGTTTTGATTGGTTAATACAGTTGGTTTGTTCTTACAAATTAATTCCAGGCTTTAAATCTAATGAATTGAAGAAGATTGCAAACGGTTTATATGTAAACAAAACTATCTATAAGAGATTACAGTTCAATCATTATGAGTTCGAACTGGGAGAAAGTCTTAAAGAAAAAGAAAAACAAGTTTATCTTAGCGATGAATTTATAATTTCTCTTACGAGTGATGTTTTTTTGTTTTCAGTATTAAACTCAACGGTTTTAAAATGCTTTAGAGATCAAAACACATACCGGTCTATTTCTAAAAGTCTGAGGATTATATTCTTGTTAGTTACTCTAGCTTTTGCTCTAAAGAAACAACTGAATATTTGTTTAGTAAAATTGCTGAATAATAATGCTAGCAACAAGTCGCAAGATTGCTTTTTAAATAGAAAACATACAAAGGAGTACTCAAGTGGTGAAAAATGTCAACTTTTAGATAAAATGTTTTATAAGATTCTTGATAAAACAAAGAAATATGACAACTTGTTTGTAAAAGACGTGATGCTTAAAACGTTTTTTGATTGTTTATTGCATCAATTGCTTTTATCACCATCTAAAAGTTCACTAGAGTTTTTTGCTTTTGTAGAATTTCCGTTTGAATACACAAATTTTCAAATTGAAAAGCCAGAATCATCACAAAACTATTTAGACTTTTTTATATACTTTGATAAAGAAAAACATCGTGTAATTGGTCTTATCAGTTCTATCTTACAGGATGATTTCTTAAGATTGCCTGTAGATTTTATTACTACAGAATCAAAAAAGATAAATGATTTGAAAAAGGATATAATCCTGAAATTTCACCAGCATTCACGAATTCAGAAGGAAGAAGTTGAGCCAATTTTTAAATCAATATTTTTACTAAAACGAAAAGTTTGGTTGTTTACTTTGCTAGCTCCTAAGTTTATCGATTATACAAAAGAACATAAGAGAGCTGTAATACAAAAGTTAAAATTTTTTCTTACCGGAACGTGTTTCCATTATTATATTGGATGGAATAATTTAAGTATGATAAATTTTGAAGGATGGCTGATAATGATAAGAAGTTTGATGATAAATAATTCAAATTCTGCTAAATTAATAGTAGAAATATTACAAAACTTCTTCATTTTTTTGAAGATTTTGCCTACCTTGTTGGATGATAGAATTACTCCATCTAATGAGGAATGTTTTTTTAAACTAATAACTTGCATTCAAGTAACTGTTGCAAAAGTATGCAGAAATTTTAATCAAAGCTATGCTCTCAATTTGAAGACCAATTTGTTTAATGAATACTTATCAATCTTAGAAAATATCTCTAAAATAAATAGAAAAAAAATTACCTTTAAAAATATTTTAAGTAAACTCAACGAACTACCTACAATGCCATTTTTATTTGTCTAAAATTGATTTGTGTCTCTTTTAATGTTTATCAAAAGTAAAATTTGTTGTCTGTTTTTTATAAAGTGTTTTAGTAGTATATGCTTATAGCGTAACATAAGTATAACATGTATGAATGTCATACTTCTTTTCCAACGTTTGTTTGTTTTGTGTTTCAGTTTTAGTTTTCTCTAAGTGACCCTCCTTTTGCCACTTAATATAACAAAATGTACTGAAAAATAAAATAAAACAATATTGCTTACTTTAAGTAGTTATAAAACTTTGTTGAAATGATCAGGTAAAAGGTTAAAATTATGTTTTAATGAAAATCAAAACGATAATAGAAATGTGTTGAATACAACATTTTAAAATCAATGTATAAATGTTTGGAACATTATAGAGGCATAGTTAAAGTATAAACCATCAATGAAAATAAGATAATATATAGTAAAAGAAAACATAGGAAAAGTTAAATGATGTTTTTATTCATCTTCAGTTACTTAACATTTCCAGTGGTCGTCATAATAGTCTTAGGATTGTTTTAAATAATAATTAACTAAATAAATAAAATTTCTAATAGTAAATGTTTAGAATGACGATGACAGCAGTTAGTTTGGAGATATTAGATATATTGATAGCTGATTGCGTATTGAGGCATCAATTAAGAATTTATAATTCTATTTGTAAGTTTTTCCGAAAAATGTAATTTTTAATTTTTAAGTCTTTTGAATAAGTATAAAATAAATCAACCAGTAGCTGGTGTGCTTGTGAAATGTTTGATCAGAAAATAAAAAAATAATAAGAACAAACTTTTGATCGGAAATGATATAAAAAAGAATAAGCTAGACATAATGCTAGAATGAGAATTGTTCAATAGAATTTCGAAGAAAAAACATAATTGTAAATCTGTATAGAAGAACTAAGTGAGTGTTTATGGTTTCAAATGACAAATCTTCAACATCTAAATTTCTATGTAATTTGTAAACAATCTCATATTTATTAAAATATAACTTTTTCTAGATTTGTTTTGTTAAATAATTATTTCAACTTTGAATTTAGAGTTTTCATCAAAATTTTGACTTTTTTGTTACAGAGCTATTCATAATAATGTTTGATTTTCATTCATTATTGTTGTTTTAAAATTACTTGAAGTCATTCCTAATATTAAGTTAGAGAATACAAGTTTTGTCTTCCTGTGCTAAGTCCAACCTTGTGTTTGCCGTTAGACTTGACAATTTATCTTTAATCATATAACTTTTAAAAGTATAAAACTTTCAACGTAAGTATTTTAAACAAGTAAGCTTTGTTTGAATTACTAAGACTTTAATTTTTTTTAATGAATTAATTTTTAATTAATTAGGTTATGAATTAAGTAAAAATGTTGGTTAAAAAATGTTAGTAGAAAACTTTAAATTTGATATTACATCCATCTTAAACAATTTCATCTTAATATTTGTGGAAGTACATGATTTTAGTTTGTTTTTCTTCGTTAAGCAAATGAAAATCGTATAATCAAAATTAGGTTTATTAACAACCAATATCAAAACACAAAAAACTTAAAGTACCAAAGAAGATAATGGTTAAAAAATTATAAATTTTATTATCGATGAAAAAAGTCATTTTGAATTCTCAAACCTTTTAGTAGAATGATATTATGGAAAAGTTGAGATAAGGAGTTCTTCAATCAGGAAAACTATAAAAAATGAACAAATATCAATATAGTTTCTTATGATCTAGTAAAAGAACATAACTATTATTTTGTATTTTGGAACCAAGTGAATATTTAGAGTTTCAAATGACAAGCTTGTATAAATCAGATTTAAATCATTTAAAGAAATCTGAAAACAGCCAACCAGTAGATGAGGCAATTAAGAAAGATTTTTTTTTAATTGAAATTTCAACCCTTATTTTGAAACAAGTAACGTGTTTACAAGCAAACAAGTTTTTTTGTAGTTTTTTTAGTATTCTGTACGTCACAATAATGTTCAAACCTTAAATTTCATTGACTTTGTTTTTCAAGAGCTACTTAATCTCAAGTTGATTTATTTTCTGTTTTAATTCAATTAAAGTTATTTATTTTTTATTTTATATTTAATGAGTTTTCAGATAGCAATTGTATTTTACATACAAACTCAACATAGCTAATAAAAAAATATTGATAAATAAACTAATACACTTTGATTTAAATTTGAATCAATTAAAATAGAAATAAGTAAAGATAATTTATAGTTGCTTAAATAAACTAATAAACTTTGTTTAGACAACCATTCAGAAGTAAATACAAAAATATTGCATGATAAGCTCAAGCTTTTTTGATATCAACAGATTGGGGTAGAATATATGAATGAATTGTAAGAAAACCAATAAATCAAACATTGAAAAAGTCATATTGTAACCAGGATTCGAACGTAGGTTAGCATGATCACAACACTAGGTAACTGTCATTAAATGATTACAATGTACATAGCATACTATGGTTTCGATCCATCGACTTCTGGGTTATAAGCCCAGCACGCTTCCGCTGCCCAACTCTGCTGAAAGCAAAATTTATACTAGCTGATTATAAAACTAGAACTATTTATAAAACTACTTTACTTAAAATTATGTAGCTTCGGAACGAGAAACCTGAGTCGGCGACAAAATCAAAAGTCACATTTTCGGCGTCAATTTAATTATTGTTTTAGGATTTTTTGAAAACTATTTCAGTTCATTGTTATGCAACTTTATAATTCTTACTATGCCAGTAAACTATTTTATCAATATTAGAGTTATCAATGAAATTATTTTGAAGTTATTATGATTAACTGTGATGAAATTTATCACTGCTTTAATAGTTTCAAAAATAATGACTTCATCACAATATTTAAGAGGAGTTTTAATGGCCTCGATACAAATGACGTCACTCAAGCCTTTTATTACAGTTGTTATTAATAAAAAAGTTATTAAGTATAATATCCTCATTGGTTTTTGTCTTCTAATAGAATGATGATGATGATGATGATGATGATGATGATGATGATGATGATGGTGATATACTAATCTGATAAATAGCATTATCAAAATAGCAAATATCAGATAAGCATAAGTTGTTTCAATTTTATCACGAACATTTTATACTAGAAACCCCTTTTCAAGTACTTGCATAAAAATTCATCGGTAGAATTTTAAAATAAGGAATGAAAATTAGGATCATATCAAATCTTTCATCTTTTAAAACAATTTCTACTTTGTCAATTAATTAATAGTCAGACTAAAGTTGACATCAACCAATTACTTGCAGTTTGACCCAATTTTAATACAATTTCTTTTATTAAACTTTAAATTAAAAATTTTGTAAAATATAATTGCATTTTTCTATCTAGTTTTTCAGTCAAAAGATGTCGATAGAGCTGTTTGATTCTCATTTTTGATAAAATTATAAATGCTGTATCCTTAGATCTGTTAGACAAATAGTGTTATTCAATGACTTTGACCTTACAAAACATTCTATTACTTTTTTCAATAACACTTGTATTGAGATTTGTAATTAAAAATTAATAGTCGGTTACAAAAAATTTACTCAACTTAGTGATTTCAAACTTACAAATCATACCTTAAAAAATATCGAAAAATAGTTTTAATGAAAATTAGAAAAATCTCAAATAAGTTAATCAAAATTAGCAACAACAATTTGTTTTTATCTTTTTTTTCGACACACAAAATTTTTCTTCTTATTATAAATAGTTCAAATTTATGAAATGAATAATAATTTTCGAAAAATATATTTTTCTCCGGACAAATACTAGATGAAGGAACGTTTTTATAATGAAAAATATTCCTTAATTTCAGAAACCATAAAAATTTGTTGTAAATTTTTGACATCGACTATATGTCGATAGATAAATCCAAATATAAGAATTAATTCGAACAAACTTTCAAATTTAAAACTGCTTGAATGTTTTAATCAAAAAATTAGGTTTCGTGAATTATAATTTGTCATCAAAGATTTGTCGATCTTATAGTTTTTGAATTTTAAAGAAATTGTTATTTGTCATTGTATTCAACAGGATGGTGATTTGAATTAATAAAAGTTACAAGAATTACTATCTAAAAATATTTTTTATATTTGTTTTTTAGAGAAGATCAATAAAATTAGTGGGTAGTAAAAAAGTCAATAAACAAAGTAACTGTAAGTAGTGAGTTTAATAAAACTTTATTTCTAGTTTATATTACTTTTTCTATTTTTATATCATTTCAAATTATCCAGCAATTCATGAAAAATGAATTTGAAAATATTTGTTAAAATCTGACAAACTCAATTGAATTTTAAGCATAATTTTGAAATTTGAATTTAGTTAAAACTTATTTCATTACTCAATAACACTTCAATTTATAGTGACGTAATCGAACAACCACAATTTTTTCATAATTCAAAAACTATAATATCGACAAATATTTGATGTCAAATTGATCATCACGTCAATTAATTATTTCAATTGAAACATTCAAATAGTTATAGTTTTTAAGTTTGCTGTTTTTGTTAGTTGTATTTATCGGATTATTCTATCGACAAATGGTCGATTTTAAAAATTAAGTTTCTTTTAAATACTTTCATAATAAAGTTTAATTTTTTTTATGTGACTTTCAATATTTAATAGGTTCTTAAGTAATTTTTAGTTATCTTTGACAAGTCGTTAATTGATGCTTTTTTTAAGTAATTCTTCGATCCTGTAATTTAACTCACTAATATTTTTAAATTCTTTTTTTAAATTGCAGGATAGTTTGAATGGATTTAAAAATATATACAAATAAATCTATAATTCAAGCATATAATTCAACATTTATTTTCTGGTGCTAATTCCTTTATTAAAATGTAATATCATTTCTAATTAATGTTTAGTGTGTTCTAAGCTAACAAACCTTTGGTTATGCTAGCTAAGAAAACTTTCTAATAGTAAAACTAATATAAACTTTTAATTCACTAACTTCATAGTAAATAAAGTATTATATCATTAGAAGCTGTTTTTTCAGGAGAAGAAATTATTTGAATGATTACCAAACTAGTAAAGTCTCAATTTATGCCTTTGGTATGCATTTGGAAAAGGTTTGCTAATTCATAATCTGTTTTTTTGTATTTAAATTTAGGTAGATTATTGAATAAAATCGTTCAAAAACTTTTCACAAAAACCAAACTGTAGATGGCATGCCTGAGAAAGTTGAATCTCAATGTACAGCTTCGAAACTCTTTACAAACTCTACGGTGACACTTGTTCAACAATTAAATAAAGTGTTTTTGATGATCAACATTTGTTAAACAAAGTCTTATTAAAAGTCATAACTATATCGAAAAGTCAAATTATTGAAAATTAATTATTAATATTTTGTGGTGAATCTGTTAAAACTGAAAAGCGTTTTGTGAGAGTTGAAATGAATATCTTTCTGTCTGCTTGTAAGAAATAACTTTTTGTAAAGACATTTTGTTCAAAAATTTGTAATAAGATTAAAAAACTAAGTTACGAATATAATTTAAAAGAAAATCGAAATTATTCAAGTAAAAAGACGCGTCTTTAAATGATCTGCTGAATTTTTTTTTGGCTTTTTTTACCTGCATTTTTCTAATTGCAACCCAAATAAGATTTTTTAACAGTTTAATTTAACCTTTTTCTAGTTGCATAGAATATGAGTTTAAACAACTTTCCACAGATTACTAATCTTAGTTGACAATAGAATGTTTTTCTTATTACTGTCACAGTTATTATAAATATAAATTCGTCTTTTCGAAAACATTCTTGTTTTCTTCTTAACTTAAGTTTTTGTGTGAAAATATTAAACTTTACTTTATAAAATGTATTGATCTAAAGTATTAATATAAAAACTTGATCTACAGAAAAGGGCTTTACCTAATAATAAAATTGTTGGTTTAACTAAAAGCGTTATTATATAAAATTAGAAAAAAACTGTTTTAGGTTTTTGTTTTTTCTACTTGAAAAACTTGACGCTAGACGTCGCTGCCGATAAATTATTTTAAAAACCTTCTATTGCTTTAGGCTATGTTTTTGCAAATTTTTTCCAGCTGATTAATTTTAGTAATTTCAGAAAGAAAGTATTACGACAAGATCTGTATAGATGACAAAATTTAAGAATAATTTTCAGTTATGGCAACTTTAATTAAACTTGATTTTATAATGACTTAATATAACAACGTTGACTTTGATCAGAAATAATAAAGTCTTATTGTTAGTCTAAGATGGTTAGCAAAGTTAGCAAATTAATAGATAATTTTATTTAGATCTGTTAGATGAATACTCTAGCTCAAATACGTTGAACTTATAAAACATTCTTTTTTGTATTTATATAAGTTATATTCAGCTTCATAAAACTAGCTTCAGATAAAAAGTACTTTAAATAGATTTAGTTTTTAAGAATTACTTGAAAAATTAAAACTAAAAAGTATTTTGCAACTACAGGTAAGATATAATCTTCTATAAGACTGATGTCAAAGATATAAATATTGTCTAACAGTTTTTAATAAATGAAACGTTTGGAAAAAAATAAAAGATAGAAAATAACTTTTCTCCGGACAAATACTAGATCAAAATAAAATGATAAAACAGAGAAATAATTTCTTCTGTTAGTGAACCTCCGCAGTAACATTTGTTAATTTTGAAATCGACAATGTGTCGATTAATTTAATCAAAAAATTGACATTCTGCAAATATATTATTTTCAACTCTTGTCATTAATACTAACATATGAAGATATATTAATTAGCACAACGTATTTAATAGATGAAATATATCATATTTTCTTGTTCTAAACGGTGGTTTATTTTCTGAAATAAACTGAAGAGAAGAAAAACTACTTTCAAAAAAAGAGAGAAACTTTAACAGCTTTTTATTTTGCATTTCACTTTGTGTTGCTCGATTAGTTTCTTTCGTCTCATTTTCTTTTACTTTTTTTTAATATCATCACTCATAGCACATCCTATATCACCGTTTTCGTCTGAGCTTTTACAATGAAATTTTACCATTTGTAATTTTGTAATAAATTTATTATTTCAATTAGTTGTTTTATAAAAGTTTTGTAATTTCTAATCTTCAATAAACTGTTTATAAAAAATAAATTAATGTTTATTTTGCATTAAATTAAAAGCTAATTTTTAAAAACGAATTCAACTAATTTCAATAAATTGTTTTTACAATACTTCACTACGTTTTGATTAAAATTATACAGAATTGAAAAATATATTCACAGCAACTTTTGATCTTGTCCTTTGAAAATTATAATCTAAAAAGTAATAACCATCCAAATGTAAAAAAAAATATTTAAAAATTGTTGTCAAAGGAAAACATTTTCTAACAGTTCTAAGTAAACCAACCTTATAAAGGAGAATGTAATTAATAAAAAAGACTTTTGTTTTGACAGTTATTAGATCGAAAGAGATGATAGTAAAAGAAATATTATGAAACATTAGACGTATTACTTCTTCAAAACGCAGAAGATTTTGAAATAAACAATTTGTAGATATATATTGATGAACCATCTTAAAAAACTAACTTTATTTATTTTTTTATTAATGCCATTGAAGAAAGTATCATTTTATTTTGTTAGTTTGTAATAATGGTTATTAGTGATAATTTTATTTGAATTATCTTATTTTCTTTTGTCCATTCTTTGTTATTTAAACTTTTTTTCTATCAAATATTTTTCGAAACGAAAAAATAATAATTATTTAATAATGACTTCAACGAAACATGGGAACTAAGTGACGTTATAAAGCAAGAATAAAATGATGAAGAAAATACAGCAAAGATGTTTTAATAGTGGCAATTATGTTGCTGATCACAAAAGATAACATACAACTAACTAATAGCCATTCAAGCTTTTTATTTTAAAGTTAAAATTTTTGATTGAAATGAAAAAATATTTTTATTAGATATTGAAGATCATCTGCTATAAACGAATCAACAATTGTATTCAAATTAAAACATGATTTTAATTAGAATTGATTATCATTAACAAGAAAAACTGAAGTGAAAGGTTTTTTTATTTTATAGTAATTTTTTCAATAAAATATGGAAAAATGTTGAAATTTTAAAGGAAAAAATATTATTTGAATATAAAAGTTAATCTACCTTTTTCTGTAACCATCTTATTTATCTTTTATTCAACCTAACTTGATAGACTATAATGTTCTTTTAAATTTAGGTATTATAACAGTAAAAATTAATTCAAGCAAAATGCAACTGTTATCAAAACTTCTTTAGAATAATTTATATATTTAAACCTAATTTACAGTAAGAGAATCTAAGAGTAAATCGGTTTATTATATTTATACTAAACTAAAGATTTTAATAAAATATTTGTTAATACTTTAATCGAAAATTTTATTAAAAAACATGAAGTAAACTAACTAGCAGTTGGAAATTAACTTCATGGAAATGAATTTCTTGATTCCGAGTTATCTTAATTTGAAACACAAACTTTAACTACTTATTGTAATAAAAAATAACTTTACGTTTGTGCTAAAAGTTGATGAGTTTAGAAATAATGAATAAATTTAACTGAGATATGAAAAACAAAAACAAAAAAGAATTTTTCATTGTTAAATAATATTATAAAAATCAAAATTATTTTTAAAATAATGATATTTTTCTAAATAAGTTGATCTACAAAATATTATTCCAATATTAACTTTTCAGTATCTTGTTGCAAAAATTATATTTTTTGGAGGTTTTTGATTAATTATTTAAATAATTTCTAGTTACAACAGCAAATAATAGAAATATTGTCTAACACCAAGTGGTGTCATTTATAAAGACATTTGAATTTCTTTAAATTTTCATCTTTTCTTTTAAACGTTTTTAAATCACTTTTTTTGAAAGCACTATTTTGAAATTACTTTGTCGTACTGGTGGATAAATATTTGATGAGTTAAAAAAAAGATCATTAATTTGTATTTTTAAAATGTTATTAATAAAGCTGTAGGAGTTCCTATTTGTAGATATTCTACTATGCATCTAAAATATCCAGAATCACCAAACTGGAAAGTTGAAACTCATTCCAACATTTTAACATTTTGATTATTTTAATCAGCTAATTTTCTGCAGTTTTTATATTTTTTAGTTCATAGATTTACAAATATTAATTTCTTTTTTGCAATTTGAAACTTTTTAAGCAAACATTTTTTTTTCTTCGTTTACTACTTCTGCTGATTGATTACTTTTGGTTGACGAATTACTCTTCTTTGTTATATTTTCTATTTCATTGTTACAAGTAATTTCATCAACGATAATTTCGTTCCAACCATCCTCTGCATTAAATAATTTATTTGAATGTTTCTTTTTTCATGTTACATTGTCGATGTTACTTTCAGTTGATAACAACTTTCGCTTCCGATAAATTTTTTTGTTGTCCATCAAACTTTACAAAATACAAAATTTATGAAATAAATCAGTTCTGATAATTTTTATTAAGCAAAAAAAAGTTAATCATTTTATGATATGAAGGAAGTAAAAGTTTTTTCAAAATTTAAATAAATTATTTTGTTGCCAAGAATATTAAAAAATATATTTGAATAACCTGGTTAAGTAAATTCAACTAACCTTATAGTAGCATACGTTGAGTGTCAATGCTTCAATATTGTAATTGTTGTTTGGTAGGACATTTCTATTTTACAGTTTAATTAACAATTAATTTAGGTTTTCTTTCTGTTTTCGCTGACTAGCTCTATAATTTTTTGAAATAAGCTATTTTTAAAAAGTTTAAAACTGAATTCATTTAAAACACATTTTATTAATTACAAATGTTAAGTTAGTTTTTGCTATTACAAACAAATGAAGATTTCAAAGAGCTTAAAAAAACAAAATTAAATTCTTAAATTGAAATTTGATTAGTTACAAAAAGTCTTAAGACAACATATAGTTATTATATTTTAATTCCTGATAAAAATAAGTTTAATCGAACAAAATCGTAATTTTTGTGGTAATTGAATAAGTTGTTAATGTCTTTATTTTTAAAATTCCAGTTGTTGTTAACATGAGTATTGAAAACAAAGCCTTAGTCTTCTGAGTAAAACTATTTTTAAATTAAAATACCAATACCAAGTTCAAGACTAAGACCAATTTTTTCAATAATGCATGTTTTCATTAATTAAGATATAATTTGTAGATACCAAATTTCTAAAACTTTATTAAAATAGTAGCCAAAGATATATTCTTTTTTATAATTTAATTATTAAAAAATTTGTTATTTTTATCTGACACCAATTTACAAAAATAATTCAATACTTCATTATCCTTAACAAATACAAATCAACAAATTATTCATTGTAATTTAATCTACAAGCTCATGTGTATGAAGAAAGAACAATAAAATAAGTTTAGATTTTGACAAACAAAACCTGTTTGACAGAGATTTTGTTTTTTAATAAAATAATTTTGCTGAATTTTAGTGTTTGTTGTTATCTTATCAGCAGCTTTCTCTTATTTTGAGCTAATAGTAAAGTTTTCATTAAAAGAATAAACTTTTGTATCTAAGGTGTTTATTAATTGCTCAACTGCTATAAAAATTGAAGAAATAAGTAAAAGTTCACTACGAAAAAGCTTTAAAAGATTTACTACTTTAATGTAAATAGAGGAAAATGTTATTTTAAAACCCAGTTTAGAAACAGTAAGTTTTAAAATGTATTCTTAAATTAAAAATACACTTTTGAGTCAACATATCATTTAGAAAAAACTGAAAAATCATTGTAGAAACCAATAACAGGGAATAATTTTAATAAATCTATCAATTTCTACAACCTATGATAGTTTATTTTTACTGTACATGAAACTAATCAACTGTTTTATATAAAAGTACTATAAGACTTTGGAGATATTTACAAACACTTTTATGTTTGATTTTACAGTAGGATTTTATTTTTTTCTAATTTCTATTTAGCAACTGTTTTTTCTCATAATTTGTATATTTTTTCAACAATTTGTGGTAAACTAAAAAACAATATTATAATAAGTTTAGATATTAGTTTAAAACTAAACTTTGAAAATTTTTTACAAGTTTTTATAAATAAATACCTTTTAGCAATAACTTAAAAATATTTTCAAGTGTTTGTAGAAGTTTTAATGTTTTATTTACTATTATCTATTTACACATCCACAACTTTGATGTCCTGTTTGTAGTTATTGTTAATTTTAAGTCTATGAAGTAATAAAAGAGAAGTGCATAGATGTATTTTGAAAAGTTCTCCCATTATCTATTATTTAACATTTAACCAATTTGAATTATTCATGCTTTAGGTAAAGCTAAACAAATCAGTATAAGATACTGATTTTTATATTTTCCTTATAGTTTCCTTATATACTTCTGCATATGTTAAAGATGTACAAATCATTTTTACAGACTGATAATCCATAAAAATGTCTAGTTTAAAAGCTAATAAGTTTTTCGAGTTTGTAAAACAGTACAAGATAAAAGAAAACAAGTTCTACATTTTGCAAGGTAGAATGTTTCAATTTATTTTTACAAATGAAGTTTTCAAAAATAATTTAGAACTTCAACATAAATACAATCGTGATAATTTTGATACCGATAAACTTGATTGCATGTCTCATCTTTTTCTGAGAAACAAAATTGCTTTACCTGGATGCGTTTATTGGATATCTCAAGATGATAATTTTGTTAGGGTATTTAAGCTAAAAGATTTCAATGTTAGTAACTTTTCATATGAAATGGTTTTAGTAAAACTATTTTTTCACTTTGGAGTGGCATATTCCTTAAATAAAGATAAATCAGTGAAAGAACATTTTGTTTGTTTGGAACTTTTGAAACATTGTTTGATAATTGCTGAAGGTTTGGATTCATCTAAAACTTTGCTGAACTTTAAGACAATTGCTTTTTCATGTTTCTTGTCGCAAATTCTAAACGTGGTTATAACAACTTCAAAAACAAACTTTAAACAAACTAATAAGAGATTTGCTGAGTTGATAAAATACTTTTCTTTCTCTTCATCCCCGACAAATACGTCACATTCTCAATCTGGGTTAAATAAATTGCAAACATATCTGTCATTTTTAGATGGGTATGCTCACAAAACTATCTGTTTTCATCAGTGCCAAATTTATTACTCTTCAGCTTATGAGAAAGCAGCAACATTTATTAGAGAACTTATAATGTATTCTGACTTGCTTTTATTTGTCCATTTATCAAATGGAAATCAAATATATGTTCCTAGACAAACTTTTTGCTCAAACGAGATTCACAAATTATGCAAAACTGAGTTTACCAAGCATGTAATTGAGACTGAGAAATCATTGATTACTACGCTTTCGTCAGCTTTAGTTTGTTTTGATTGGTAAAAACAGTTGGTTTGTTCTTAAAAATTAATTCCAGGCTGTAAATCTAATGAATTGAAGAAGATTGCAAACGGTTTATGTGTAAACAAAACTATCTATAAGAGATTACAGTTCAATCATTATGAGTTCAAACTGGGAGAAAGTCTTGTAGAAAAAGAAAAACAAGTTTTTCTTAGCAATGAACGTTTAATTTCTCTTATAAATAACATTTTCCTTTTTTCAGTATTAAACTCAACGATTTTAAAATGCTTTAGAGATCAAAAAACATACCGGTCTATTTCTAAAAGTCTGAGGATTATATTGTTGTTAGTTACTCTAGCTTTTGCTCTAAAGAAACAACTGAATATTTATTTAGTAAAATTGTTGAATAATAATGCTAGCAAAAAGTCGCAAGATTGCTTTTTAAATAGAAAACATACAAAGGAGTACTCAAGTGGTGAAAAATGTCAACTTTTAGATAAAATGTTTTATAAGATTCTTGATAAAACAAAGAAATATGACAACTTGTTTGTAAAAGACGTGATGCTTAAAACGTTTTTTGATTGTTTATTGCATCAATTGCTTTTATCACCATCTAAAAATACACTAGAGTTATTTGCTTTTGCAGAATTTCCGTTTGAATACACAAATTTTCAAATTGAAAAACCAGAATCATCACAAAACTATTTAGACTTTTTTTTATACTTTGATAAAGAAAAACATCGTGTAATTGGTCTTATCAGTTCTATCTTACAGGATGATTTATTAAGATTGCCTGTAGATTTTATTACTACAGAATCAAAAAAGATAAATGATTTGAAAAAGGATATAATCCTGAAATTTCACCAGCATTCACGAATTCAGAAGGAAGAAGTTGAGCCAATTTTTAAATCAATATTTTTACTAAAACGAAAAGTTTGGTTGTTTACTTTGCTAGCTCCTAAGTTTATCGATTATACAAAAGAACATAAGAGAGCTGTAATACAAAAGTTAAAATTTTTTCTTACCGGAACGTGTTTCCATTGTTGTATTGGATGGAATAATTTAAGTATGATAAATTTTGAAGGATGGCTGATAATGATAAGAAGTTTGATGATAAATAATTCAAATTCTGCTAAATTAATAGTAGAAATATTACAAAACTTCTTCATTTTTTTGAAGATTTTGCCTACCTTGTTGGATGATAGAATTACTCCATCTAATGAGGAATGTTTTTTTAAACTAATAACCTGCATTCAAGTAACTGTTGCAAAAGTATGCAGAAATTTTAATCAAAGCTGTTTTCTCAATTTGAAGACCAATTTGTTGAATGAATACTTATCAATCTTAGAAAATATCTCTAAAATAAATAGAAAAAAAATTACCTTTAAAAATATTTTAAGTAAACTCAACGAACTACCTACAATGCCATTTTTATTTGTCTAAAATTGATTTGTGTCTCTTTTAATGTTTATCAAAAGTAAAATTTGTTGTCTGTTTTTTATAAAGTGTTTTAGTAGTATATGCTTATAGCGTAACATAAGTATAACATGTATGAATGTCATACTTCTTTTCCAACCTTTGATTGTTTTGTGTTTCAGTTTTAGTTTTCTCTAAGTGACCCTCCATTTGCCACTTAATATAACAAAATGTACTGAAAAATAAAAGAAAATAATATTGCTTACTTTAAGTAGTTATAAAACTTTGTTGAAATTATCAGGTAAAAGGTTAAAATTATGTTTTAATGAAAATCAAAACGATAATAGAAATATGTTGAGTACAACATTTTAAAATCAATGTATAAATGTTTGGAACATTATAGAGGCATAGTTAAATTATAAACCATCAATGAAAATAAGATAATATAAAGTAAAAGAAAACATAGTAAAAGTTAAAAAATGTTTTTATTCATCGTCAGTTACTTAACATTTCCAGTGGTCGTCATAATAGTCTTAGGATTGTTTTAAATAATAATTAAATAAATAAATAAAATGTCTAATAGTAAATGTTTAGAATGACGATGACAGCAGTTAGTTTGGAGATATTAAATATATTGATAGCTGATTGGGTATTGAGGAATCAATTAAGAATTTATAATTCTATTTGTAAGTTTTTTCCGAAAATGTGATTTTTAATTTTTAAGTCTTTTGAATAAGTATAAAATAAATCATCCAGTAGCTGGTGTGCTTGTGAAATGTTTGATCAGAAAATAAAAAATAATAAGAACAAACGTTTGATCGGAAATGATATTAAAAAGAATAAGCTACACATAATGCTAGAATGAGAATTGTTCAATAGAATTTCGAAGAAAAAACATAATTGCAAATCTGTATAGAAGAACTAAGTGAGTGTTTATGGTTTCAAATGACAAATCTTCAACATCTAAATTTCTATGTAATTTGTAAACAATCTCATATTTATTAAAATAGAACTTTTTCTAGATTTGTTTTGTAAAATAATTATTTCAACTTTGAATTTAGAGTTTTCATCAAAATTTTGACTTTTTTGTTACAGAGCTATTCATAATAATGGTTGATTTTCATTCATTATTGTTGTTTTAAAATTACTTGAAGTCATTCCTAATATTAAGTTAGAGAATACAAGTTTTGTCTTCCTGTGCTAAGCCCAACTTTGTGTTTACCGTTAGACTTGACTATTTATCTTTAATTATATAACTTTTAAAAGTATAAAACTTTCAACGTAAGTATTTTAAACAAGTAAGCTTTGTTTGAATTACTAAGACTTTAATTCTTTTTAATGAATTAATTTTTAATTAATTAGCTTAATAAGTAAGTAAAAATGTTAGTTAAAAAATGTTAGTAGAAAACTTTAAATTTGATATTACATCCATCTTAAACAATTTCATCTTAATATTTGTGGAAGTACATGATTTTAGTTTGTTTTTCTTCGTTAAGCAAATGAATATCGTTTTATTCAAAATTAGGTTTATTAACAACCAATATCATAACACAAAAACTTAAAGTACCAAAGAAGATAATGGTGAAAAAATTATAAATTTTATTATCGATGAAAAAAGTCATTTTGAATTCTCAAACCTTTTAGTAGAATGATATTATTGAAAAGTTGAAATAAGAAATTCTTTAATCAGGAAAACTATAAAAAATGAACAAATATCAATATAGTTTCTTATGATCTAGTAAAAGTACATAACTATTATTTTGTATTTTGGAACCAAGTGAATATTTAGGGTTTCAAATGACAAGCTTTTATAAATCACATTTAAATCATTTAAAGAAATCTGAAATCAGCCAACCAGTAGATGATGCAATTAAGAAAAATTCTTTTTTAAATTGAAATTTCAAACCTAATTTTGAAACAAGTAACGTGTTTACAAGCAAACAAGTTTTATTGTAGTTTTTTTAGTATTCTGTACGTCACAATAATGTTCAAACCTTAAATTTCATTGAAATTGTTTTTCAAGAGCTACTTAATCTCAAGTTGATTTGTTATTTGTTTTAATTCAATTAAATTTTTTTAGTTTTTATTTTATATTTAATGAGTTTTCAGATAACAATTGTATTTTACATACAAAACTCAACATATCTAATAAAAATTTATTGATAAATAAACTAAAAAACTTTGATTTAGATTTGAATCAAATAAACTAAAACAAATAACTAAAATTTTGTGGCTTCAGAACAAGAAACTTGAGTCGGCGACTAAAGAGAAGTTCAATTTTTCGGCGTCATTTTAATTACTGTTTTAAGATTTTTTTAAAAGTATTTCCGTTCCTACTATCTAATTTAGAAAATCTTACCATGCAAGTTTATTAAACTAATCAATACTTGAGTTGTCAATCAAACAAGCATAAACATTTAATTATAACTTTGAAAGTTAACTAATTTTTTAAGTAAAAAATCAGTTCAAACAGTTTTCCCATATTGTTTTTCTCGCTTGACAACAAATTTATTTATATTATACAGTCTTTAAAAATAAATCTATAAATTCATCTTTTCAAAAACATTCATTATTTATTTTGTAAATTTAGTAGTTTTAAGAAAATATTAAACTTGACTTCATAAAATATATTAATTTTAAGAAAGATTGTTTCTTTTGTGTAAATAAAAATGTTTTTATAAAAATCAACAAAACTAATTAAAGATTTTTGACTTTTATGTTTCCATATTCGAAAAAGTTGACGCTAGACGTCGCTGAAGATAAATAATTTTGAAATCCTTGCATTGCTTCAGGCTATGTTTTTGTAAGTGATATTTGATAACTAGAATTTTAAGACTTATTTTCAAACTTTGTTGAAATTACGAATAAATATGTTTAAATTGAAAACAAAACTATCTTAACAAGTAGTTTTTCGTATCAAACAAAATTAAAATTTTTTTAGGAAATTATTTTTTTTATTTTAAATGTAAAGTAACTTAACACTTTTTAACATAAATTTTTATGTAATAAAAATCTATCAAACTATCTACTATTTTATTTTGGTAGATGCTGCCGATTAAAAACGTTTTTAATTTTCATTGTATTTGAGTTTATTTAAAAATATAAAGGAATAATTTCGATCAAAATTAGAAAAATCTTAAATAAAGTAATCAAAATTAGTAAAAGTAATTTGTTTTTTTCTTTATTGTCAACATACAAAATTAATCTCATGATTAAAATTTATTCAAATTTATGAAATAAAAAATAATTTTTGAAAAATATTTTTTTCAGACAAATACAAGATGAAAAAAACGTTTTTATAATGAAAAATATTCCTCGGTTACAAAACATTCGCTAATCAATCATTTATAAATTTTGGACATCGACCATTGTCGATAAATTAATTGAAAATTAATTCAAACTAATTTTCAAATTTAAAACTGATTGGATATTTCAAATAATAAATTAGATTTCGTGAATTACAATTTGATATCAAATATTTGTTTGTAGAAAAAATAATAATGGAGATTTGAAGAAATTGTTTTTTGTCGTTGTATTCAACAGGAAAGTGACTCGAATTACAAGAACTTACAAAGATTACTCCTAAAATTATTTTTTTAATTTGTTTTTTTAAAGAAAATGAGTAAATTTAGTGGGTAGCAAAATAGTCAATAAATAAATTTAGTAAATTAGCAATAATTATTAATAGAATTTTTATTTGTTTATTTTTATGCTTATAAATTTTACTTTTAACTTTTTCAAATTATTAAGCGATTCATGAAAAAACTTAACATTAATAGAAATTAAAAATATTTTTTTATTTGTCTAATTTTTCAATCTTCAAACACAACATCTATACTTTATAATAGTTTTATCTTTATATCTAAAGAAATTGTGAATTCTTGTACTCTTATGTCTACTAGACAAATAGTGTTGCTCAGTGACTTTAGGATTCCAGTACATTCCTTTTTAATATTTATATCAGTTTTATTAAAAGTCAAACAATGAGCTTCACATAGAAACTATTTGTAATAATTTTACTTTTAAAAAATTCTTGGAAAGTTGAAAACTAATTTTGAATAAGCACTATGTAGTAGACAATAGTTTATAAATAATGTATAAAATTATTGTATATATATAAGTTATTAATTCATTTAAATTCATTAAATTAAATGAAAACGTTAATTTTTGTAAATTCAATCCAAGTAAATTTTGTGTACAATTCTATCATTTCTATTTAGAATTTTGTATCTATCTAGCAAAACTTCCTTTTTTAAAATTCATTCAAGGTTTTTTGATACTCATACAATAAAATCAACATAAAAAGGTATTTGTAATAGTGTTAGTTTGAAATCATTTTAAATTTTAAAACTGAAATGTATTATGTAATAAGAAGTAGGAAATAATTTTTTTATAATATTGATATCAAAAGAAAAAAAAATATCACACAGTTGTTAAAAATCTAACTTTCAAATATAAGTCTAGATTTTAAATCTTTTCTAGACAAATACAAGATGAAAATCTATTACTATATCAAGAAGTGTTTCCTAACTTTCATTGCAAGATCTGAAACAGATTTCTATTTTTGATATCGACTATGTGTCTATAAAGTAATCCGATAATTGTATCAAAAAAATAACTGCAAACTTTCAATTTTAAAATTGCTTTGAATGTTTCATTGATAATATTACTTGACTTGATTTTCAATTTTCATTTGATTTTTAATTATAACATCTTTGTTCGCATTATGCTATTGTGTGTCAGTGAAACATAAAAAATCTTTTATCTACTACTTTTTCCAGTGACAAAATGTCTCTGTTTCATTTTTATGTTTGATTTTTTTATTTTACAGATTTTATAGATTTATTTTATTTTATAAATTTAGGTAGATTATTGAATAAAATCGTTCAAAAACTTTTCACAAACACTAAACTGTAGATGGCATGCCTGAGAAAGTTGAATCTCAATGTACAGCTTCGAAATTCGTTAAAAAGAATTTTACGATGATACTTGTTCAACAATTGAATGAAGTTTTTTTGATGATTAACATTTGTTAAACAAAGTGTTATAAAAAATCATAACTATATCGAAAAGTCAAATAATTGAAACTTAATTATTATTATTTTGTGGTAAAAATGTTTAAACTGAAAAGCGTTTTATGAAAGTTGAAATGAATATATTTTTGTCTGCTTGTAAGAACTAACATTTTGTAAAAACATTTTGTCGAAAAATTTGGAATAAGATAAAAAAAACTAACTTACTATATGGTTTAAAAGAAAACCCGAGTTATTTAAGTGAAAAGACGCGTCTTTAAATGATCTGCTGAATTTTTTTTGGCTTTTTTTACCTGCATTTTTATAATTGCAACCCAAATAAGATTTCTTAACAGTTTAATTTAATCTTTTTCTAGTTGCATAGAATATGAGTTTAAACAACTTTCCACAGATTAATAATCTCAGTTGACAATAAAATGTTTTTTTTATTACTGTCACAACTATTATAAATATAAATTCGTCTTTTCGAAAACATTCTTGTTTTCTTCTTAGCTTAAGTTTTTGTGAGAAAATATTAAAATTTACTTTATAAAATGTATTGATCTAACATATTAATATAAAAACTTGATCTACAGAAAAAGGCTTTACCTAATAATAAAATTGTTGGTTTAAGTAAAAGCGTTATTATATAAAATTAGAATAAAACTGTTTTAGGTTTTTGTTTTTTTAGTCGAAAAATTTGACGCTAGACGTCGCTGCCGATAAATAATTTTTAAAACTTTCTATTGCTTTAGGCTATGTTTTTGCAAATTTTTTCCAACTCATTAAATTTAGTAAATTCAGAAAGAAAGTATTCCGACAAGATCTGTAAAGATGACAAAATTTAAGTATAATTTTCAGTTAAGGCAACTTTCATTAAACTTGATTTTATAATGATTTAATCTAACAACGTTGATTTTGATCAGAATTTATAAAGTCTTATTGTTAGTCTAAGATGGCTAGCAAAGTTAGCAAATTAATGGATAATTTTATTTAGATCTGTTAGATGAATAGTCTAGCTCAAATACGTTGAACTTACAAAACATTATTTTTTGTATTTATATAAGGTTTATTCAACTTCATAAAACTAGCTTCAGATAAAAAGTACTTTATATAGATTTAGTTTTCAATAATTACATGAAAAATTAAATCTAAAAAGTATTTTGCAACTACAGGTAAGATATAATCTTCTATAAGACTGATGTCAAAGATTTAAATATTGTCTAACAATTTTTAATAAATGAAACGTTTGGAAAAAAATAAAAGATAGAAAATAACTTTTCTCCTGACAAATACTAGATCGAAATAAAATGATAAAAGAGAAAAATAATTTTTCGAATTTGTCACTACTTTCTTCTGTTAGTGAACCTCCGCAGTAACATTTGTTAATTTTAAAACCGGTAATGTGTCGAATAATTTTATCAAAAAATTGACATTCTGCAAATATATTATTTTCAACTCTTGTCATTAATACTAACATATGAAGATATATTAATTAGCACAACGTATTTAATAGATGAAATATATCATATTTTCTTGTTCTAAACGGTGGTTTCTTTTCTGAAATAAAATGAAGAGAAGAAAAACTACATTCAAAAAAAGAGAGAAACTTTAACAGCTTTTTATTTTGCATTTCACTTTGTGTTGCTCGATTAGTTTCTTTCGTCTCATTTTCTTTTACTTTTTTTTAATATCATCACTCATAGCACATCCTATATCACCGTTTTCGGCCGAGCTTTTACAATGAAATTTTACCATTTGTAATTTTGTAATAAATTTATTATTTCAATTAGTTGTTTTATAAAAGTTTTGTTATTTCTAATCTTCAATAAACTGTTTGTAAATATAAATTAATGTTTGTTTTGCATTAAATCAAAAGCTAATTTTTAAAAACGAATTCAACTAATTTCAATAAATTGTTTTTACAATACTTCACTACGTTTTGATTAAAATTATTCAGAATTGAAAAATATATTCACAGCAACTTTTGATCTTGTCCTTTGAAAATTATAATCTAAAAAGTAATAACCATCCAAATGTAAAAAAAAATATTTAAAAATTGTTGTCAAAGGAAAACATTTTCTAACAGTTCTAAGTAAACCAACCTTATAAAGGAGAATGTAATTAATAAAAAAGACTTTTGTTTTAACAATTATTAGATCGAAAGAGATGATAGTAAAAGAAATATTATGAAACATTAGACGTATTACTTCTTCAAAACGCAGAAGATTTTGAAATAAACAATTTGTAGATATATATTGATGAACCATCTTAAAAAACTAACTTTATTTATTTTTTTATTAATGCCATTGAAGAAAGTATCATTTTATTTTGTTAGTTAGTAATAATGGTTGTTAGTGATAATTTTATTTGAATTATCTTATTTTCTTTTGTCCATTCTTTGTTATTTAAACTTTTTTTCTAATAAATATTTTTCGAAACGAAAAAATAATAATTATTTAATAATGACTTCAACGAAACATGGGAACTAAGTGACGTTATAAAGCAAGAATAAAATGATGAAGAAAATACAGCAAAGATGTTTTAATAGTGGCAATTATGTTGCTGATCACAAAAGATAACATACAACTAACTAATAGCCATTCAAGCTTTTTATTTTAAAGTTAAAATTTTTGATTGAAATGAAAAAATATTTTTATTAGATATTGAAGATCATCTGCTATAAACGAATCAACAATTGTATTCAAATTAAAACATGATTTTAATTAGAATTGATTATCATTAACAAGAAAAACTGAAGTGAAAGGTTTTTTTATTTTATAGTAATTTTTTCAATAAAATATGGAAAAATGTTGAAATTTTAAAGGAAAAAATATTATTTGAATATAAAAGTTAATCTACCTTTTTCTGTAACCATCTTATTTATCTTTTATTCAACCTAACTTGATAGACTATAATGTTCTTTTAAATTTAGGTATTATAACAGTAAAAATTAATTCAAGCAAAATGCAACTGTTATCAAAACTTCTTTAGAATAATTTATATATTTAAACCTAATTTACAGTAAGAGAATCTAAGAGTAAATCGGTTTATTATATTTATACTAAACTAAAGATTTTAATAAAATATTTGTTAATACTTTAATCGAAAATTTTATTAAAAAACATGAAGTAAACTAACTAGCAGTTGGAAATTAACTTCATGGAAATGAATTTCTTGATTCCGAGTTATCTTAATTTGAAACACAAACTTTAACTACTTATTGTAATAAAAAATAACTTTACGTTTGTGCTAAAAGTTGATGAGTTTAGAAATAATGAATAAATTTAACTGAGATATGAAAAACAAAAACAAAAAAGAATTTTTCATTGTTAAATAATATTATAAAAATCAAAATTATTTTTAAAATAATGATATTTTTCTAAATAAGTTGATCTACAAAATATTATTCCAATATTAACTTTTCAGTATCTTGTTGCAAAAATTATATTTTTTGGAGGTTTTTGATGAATTATTTAAATAATTTCTAGTTACAACAGCAAATAATAGAAATATTGTCTAACACCAAGTGGTGTCATTTGTAAAGACATTTGAATTTCTTTAAATTTTCATCTTTTCTTTTAAACGTTTTTAAATCACTTTTTTTGAAAGCACTATTTTGAAATTACTTTGTCGTACTGGTGGATAAATATTTGATGAGTTAAAAAAAAGATCATTAATTTGTATTTTTAAAATGTTATTAATAAAGCTGTAGGAATTCCTATTTGTAGATATTCTACTATGCATCTAAAATATCCAGAATCACCAAACTGGAAAGTTGAAACTCATTCCAACATTTTAACATTTTGATTATTTTAATCAGCTAATTTTCTGCAGTTTTTATATTTTTTAGTTCATAGATTTACAAATATTAATTTCTTTTTTGCAATTTGAAACTTTTTAAGCAAACATTTTTTTTTCTTCGTTTACTACTTCTGCTGATTGATTACTTTTGGTTGACGAATTACTCTTCTTTGTTATATTTTCTATTTCATTGTTACAAGTAATTTCATCAACGATAATTTCGTTCCAACCATCCTCTGCATTAAATAATTTATTTGAATGTTTCTTTTTTCATGTTACATTGTCGATGTTACTTTCAGTTGATAACAACTTTCGCTTCCGATAAATTTTTTTGTTGTCCATCAAACTTTACAAAATACAAAATTTATGAAATAAATCAGTTCTGATAATTTATATTAAGCAAAAAAAAGTTAATCATTTTATGATATGAAGGAAGTAAAAGTTTTTTCAAAATTTAAATAAATTATTTTGTTGCCAAGAATATTAAAAAATATATTTGAATAACCTGGTTAAGTAAATTCAACTAACCTTATACTAGCATACGTTGAGTGTCAATGTTTCAATTTTGTAATTGTTGTTTGGTACGACATTTCTATTTTACAGTTTAATTAACAATTAATTTAGGTTTTTTTTCTGTTTTCGCTGACTAGCTCTATAATTTTTTGAAATAAACTATTTTTAAAAAGTTTAAAACTGAATTCATTTAAAACACATTTTATTAATTACAAATGTTAAGTTAGCTTTTGCTATTACAAACAAATGAAGATTTCAAAGAGCTTAAAAAAACAAAATTAAATTCTTAAATTGAAATTTGATTAGTTACAAAAAGTCTTAAGACAACTTATAGTTATTATATTTTAATTCCTGATAAAAATAAGTTTAATCGAACAAAATCGTAATTTTTGTGGTAATTGAATAAGTTGTTAATGTCTTTATTTTTAAAATTCCAGTTGTTGTTAACATGAGTATTGAAAACAAAGCCTTAGTCTTCTGAGTAAAACTATTTTTAAATTAAAATACCAATACCAAGTTCAAGACTAAGACCAATTTTTTCAATAATGCATGTTTTCATTAATTAAGATATAATTTGTAGATACCAAATTTCTAAAACTTTATTAAAATAGTAACCAAAGATATATTCTTTTTTATAATTTAATTATTAAAAAATTTGTTATTTTTATCTGACACCAAATTACATAAATAATTCAATACTTCATTATCCTTAACAAATACAAATCAACAAATTATTAATTGTAATTTAATCTACGAGCTCATGTATATGATGAGAGAACAATAAAATTAGTTTAGATTTTGACAAACAAAACCTGTTTGACACAGATTTTGTTTTTTAATAAAATAATTTTGCTGAATTTTAGTGTTTGTTGTTATCTTATCAGCAGCTTTCTCTTATTTTGAGCTAATAGTAAAGTTTTTATTAAATAAATAAACTTTTGCATCTAAGGTGTTTATTAATTGCTCAACTGCTATAAAAATTGAAGAAATAAGTAAAAGTTCACTACGGAAAAGCCTTAAATATATACTACTTTAATGTAAATAGAGAAAAATGTTATTTTAAAACCCAGTTTAGAAACAGTAAGTTTTAAAATGTATTCTTAAATTAAAAATACACTTTTGAGTCAACATATCATTTAGAAAAAACTGAAAAATCATTGTAGAAACCGATAAGAAGGAATAATTTTAATAAATCTATCAATTTTTACAACCTTTGATAGTTTATTTTTACTGTACATGAAACTAATCAACTGTTTTACATAAAAGTAGTATCAAATTTTTGGAGATATTTACAAAAACTTTTATGTTGGATTTTATGGTTGGATATTCGTTTTTCTTAATTTCTATTTAGCAACTGTTTTTTCTCATGTCTTGCATATTTTTTCAACAATTTGTGGTAAACTAAAAAACAATATTATAATAAGTTTAGATATTAGTTTAAAACTAAACTTTGAAAATTTTTTACAAGTTTTTATAAATAAATACCTTTTAGCAATAACTTAAAATTATTTTCAAGTGTTTGTAGAAGTTTTAATGTTTTATTTACTATTATCTATTTACATATCCACAACTTTGATGTCCTTTTTGTAGTTATTGTTAATTTTAAGTCTATGAAGTAATAAAAGAGAAGTGCATAGATGTATTTTGAAAAGTTCTCACATTCTCTATTATTTAAGATTTAACTAATTTGAATTATTCATGCTTTGGGTAAAGCTAAACAAATCAGTATAAGATACTGATTTTTACATTTTCCTTATAGTTTCTTTATATACTTCTGCATATGTTAAAGATGTACAAATCATTTTTACAGACTGTTAATCCATAAAAATGTCTAGTTTAAAAGCTGATAAGTTTTTCGAGTTTGTAAAACAGTACAAGATAAAAGAAAACAAGTTCTACATTTTGCAAGGTAGAATGTTTCAATTTATTTTTACAAATGAAGTTTTCAAAAATAATTTAGAACTTCAACATAAATACAATCGTGATAACTTTGATACCGATAAACTTGATTGCAAGTCTCATCTTTTTCTGAGAAACAAAATTGCTTTACCTGGATGCGTTTATTGGATATCTCAAGATGATAATTTTGTTAGGGTATTTAAGTTAAAAGATTTCAATGTTAGTAACTTTTCATATGAAATGGTTTTAGTAAAACTATTTTTTCACTTTGGAGTGGCATATTCCTTAAATAAAGATAAATCAGTGAAAGAACATTTTGTTTGATTGGAACTTTTGAAACATTGTTTGATAATTGCTGAAGGTTTGGATTCATCTAAAACTTTGCTGAACTTTAAGACAATTGCTTTTTCATGTTTCTTGTCGCAAATTCTAAACGTGTTTATAACAACTTCAAAAACAAACTTTAAACAAACTAATAAGAGATTTGCTGAGTTGATGAAATACTTTTCTTTCTCTTCATCCCCGACAAATACGTCACATTCTCAATCTGGGTTAAATAAATTGCAAACATATCTGTCATTTTTAGATGGGTATGCTCACAAAACTATATGTTTTCATCAGTGCCAACTTTATTACTCTTCAGCTTATGTGAAAACAGCCACATTTATTAGAGAACTTGTAATGTATTGTGACTTGCTTTTATTTGTCCATTTATCAAATGCAAATCAAATATATGTTTTTAGACAAACTTTTTGCTCAAAAGAGATTCGCATATTATGCAAAACTGAGTTTACCAAGCATGTAATTGAGACTGAGAAATCTTTGATTACTACGCTTTCGTCAGCTTTAGTTTGTTTTGATTGGTTAATACAGTTGGTTTGTTCTTACAAATTTCCAGGCTTTAAATCTAATGAATTGAAGAAGATTGCAAACGGTTTATATGTAAACAAAACTATCTATAAGAGATTACAGTTCAATCATTATGAGTTCGAACTGGGAGAAAGTCTTAAAGAAAAAGAAAAACAAGTTTATCTTAGCAATGAATTTATAATTTCTCTTACGAGTGATGTTTTTTTGTTTTCAGTATTAAACTCAACGATTTTAAAATGCTTTAGAGATCAAAACATAAACCGGTCTATTTCTACATGTCTGAGGATTATATTGTTGTTAGTTACTCTAGCTTTTGCTCTAAAGAAACAACTGAATATTTGTTTAGTAAAATTGTTGAATAATAATGCTAGCAAAAAGTCGCAAGATTGCTTTTTAAATAGAAAACATACAAAGGAGTACTCAAGTGGTGAAAAATGTCAACTTTTAGATAAAATGTTTTATACAATTATTGATAAAACAAAGAAATATGACAACTTGTTTGTAAAAGACGTGATGCTTAAAACGTTTTTTGATTGTTTATTGCATCAATTGCTTTTATCACCATCTAAAAATACACTAGAGTTATTTGCTTTTGCAGAATTTCCGTTTGAATACACAAATTTCCAAATTGAAAAACCAGAATCATCACAAAACTATTTAGACTTTATTTTATACTTTGATAAAGAAAAACATCGTGTAATTGGTCTTATCAGTTCTATCTTACAGGATGATTTCTTAAGATTGCCTGTAGATTTTATTACTACAGAATCAAAAAAGATAAATAATTTGAAAAAGGATATAATCCTGAAATTTCACCAACATTCACGAATTCAGAAGGAAGAAGTTGAGCCAATTTTTAAATCAATATTTTTACTAAAACGAAAAGTTTGGTTGTTTACTTTGCTAGCTCCTAAGTTTATCGATTATACAAAAGAACATAAGAGAGATGTAATACAAAAGTTAAAATTTTTTCTTACCGGAACGTGTTTCCATTATTATATTGGATGGAATAATTTAAGTATGATAAATTTTGAAGGATGGCTGATAATCATAAGAAGTTTGATGATAAATAATTCAAATTCTGCTAAATTAATAGTAGAAATATTACAAAACTTCTTCATTTTTTTGAAGATTTTGCCTACCTTGTTGGATGATAGAATTACTCCATCTAATGAAAAATGTTTTTTTAAACTAATTACCTGCATTCAAGTAACTGTTGCAAAAGTATGCAGAAATTTTAATGAAAGCTGTTTTCTCAATTTTAAGACCAATTTGTTGAATGAATACTTATCAATCTTAGAAAATATCTCTAAAATAAATAGGAAAAAAATTACCTTTAAAAATATTTTAAGTAAACTCAACGAACTACCTACAATGCCATTTTTATTTGTCTAAAATAGACTTGTGTCTCTTTTAATGTTTATCAAAAATAAAATTTGTTGTCTGTTTTTTATAAAGTGTTTTAGTAGTATATGCTTATAGCGTAACATAAGTATAACATGTATGAATGTCATACTTCTTTTCCAACGTTTGATTGTTTTGTGTTTCAGTTTCAGTTTTAGTTTTCTCTAAGTGACCCTCCATTTGCTACTTAATAAAACAAAATGTACTGAAAAATAAAAGAAAATAATATTGCTTACTTTAAGTAGTTATAAAACTTTGTTGAAATTATCAGGTAAAAGGTTAAAATTATGTTTTAATGAAGATCAAAACGATAATAGAAATGTGTTGAGTACAACATTTTAAAATCAATGTATAAATGTTTGGAACATTATAGAGGCATAGTTAAAATATAAACTATCAATGAAAATAAGATAATATATAGTAAAAGAAAACATAGTAAAAGTTAAATGATGTTTTTATTCATCGTCAGTTACTTAACATTTCCAGAGGTCGTCATAATAGTCTTAGGATTGTTTTAAATAATAATTAACTAAATAAATAAAATTTCTAATAGTAAATGTTTAGAATGACGATGACAGCTGTTAGTTTGGAGATATTAGATATATTGATAGCTGATTGCGTATTGAGGAATCAATTAAGAATTTATAATTCTATTTGTAAGTTTTTCCCAAAAATATGATTTTTAATTTTTAAGTCTTTTGAATAAGTATAAAATAAATCAAACAGTAGCTGGTGTGCTTGTGAAATGTTTGATCAGAAAATAAAAAAATAATAAGAACAAACTTTTGATCGGAAATGATATAAAAAAGAATAAGCTACACATAATGCTAGAATGAGAATTGTTCAATAGAATTTCGAAGAAAATACATAATTGTAAATCTGTATAGAAGAACTAAGTGAGTGTTTATGGTTTCAAATGACAAATCTTCAACATCTAAATTTCTATGTAATTTATAAACAATCTCATATTTATTAAAATAGAACTTTTTCTAGATTTATTTTGTAAAATAATTATTTCAACTTTGAATTTAGAGTTTTCAACAAAATTTTGACTTTTTTGTTACAGAGCTATTCATAATAATGGTTGATTTTCATTCATTATTGTTGTTTTAAAATTACTTGAAGTCATTCCTAATATTAAGTTAGAGATTACAAGTTTTGTCTTCCTGTGCTAAGTCCAACCTTGTGTTTGCCGTTAGACTTGACAATTTATCTTTAATTATATAACTTTTAAAAGTATAAAACTTTCAACGTAAGTATTTTAAACAAGTAAGCTTTGTTTGAATTACTAAGACTTTAATTCTTTTTAATGAATTAATTTTTAATTAATTAGCTTAATAAGTAAGTAAAAATGTTAGTTAAAAGATGTTAGTAGAAAACTTTAAATTTGATATTACATCCATCTTAAACAATTTCATCTTAATATTTGTGGAAGTACATGATTTTAGTTTGTTTTTCTTCGTTAAGCAAATGAATATTGTTTTATTTAAAATTAGGCTTATTAACAACCAATATCAAAACACAAAAAACTTAAAGTACCAATGAAGATAATGGTGAAAAATTATAAATTTTATTATCGATGAAAAAAGTCATTTTGAATTCTCAAACCTTTTAGTAGAATGATATTATTGAAAAGTTGAGATAAGGAGTTCTTCAATCAGGAAAACTATAAAAAATGTATAAATAGCTACAAATATCAATATAGTTTCTTATGATCTAGTAAAAGAACATAACTATTATTTTGTATTTTGGAACCAAGTGAATATTTAGGGCTTCAAATGACAAGGTTTTATAAATCAGAATTAAATCATTTAAAGAAATCTGAAATCAGCCAACCAGTAGATGATGCAATTAAGAAAGATTTTTTTAAATTGAAATTTCAAACCTAATTTTGAAACAAGTTAAGTGTTTACAAGCAAACAAGTTTTTTGTAGTTTTTTTAGTATTCTGTACGTCACAATAATGTTCAAACCTTAAATTTCATTGAAATTGTTTTTCAACAGCTACTTAATCTCAAGTTGATTTAGTATCTGTTTTAATTCAATTAAAGTTATTTAGTTTTTATTTTATATTTAATGAATTTTCAGATAACAATTGTATTTTACATACAAAACTCAACATATCTAATAAAAAAATATTGATAAATAAACTAAAAAACTTTGTTTAGACAACCATTCAGAAGTAAATACAAAAATATTGCATGATAAGCTCAAGCTTTTTTGATATCAACAGATTAGAGTAGAATATATGAATGAATTGTAAGAAAACCAATAAATCAATCATTGAAAAAGTCATACTGTAACCAGGACGCGAACGTAGGTTAGCATGATCACAACACTAGGTAACTGTCATTAAATGATTACAATGTACATAGCATACTATGGTTTCGATCCATCGACTTCTGGGTTATGAGCCCAGCACGCTTCCGCTGCGCCACTCTGCTGAAAGCAAAATTTATACTAACTGATTATAAAACTAGAACTTTTTATAAAACTACTTTACTTAAAATTATGTGGCTTCGGAACGAGAAACTTGAGTCGGCGACAAAATCAAAAGTCACATTTTCGGCGTCAATTTAAATATTGTTTTAGGATTTTTTGAAAACTATTTCATTTCCAAGTTATGTAACTTTATAATTCTTGCTAAGCCAATAATCTATTTTATCAATATTAGAGTTATCAATGAAATTATTTTGAGGTTATTATGATTAGTTATGATGAAATTTATCACTGCTTTAATATTTTCAAAAATAATGACTTCATCACAATATTTAAGAGGAGTTTTCATGGCCTCGATACAAATGGCGTCACTCAAGCCTATTATGACAGTTGTTATTATTAGAAAAGTTATTAAGTATAATATCCTCATTGGTTTTTGTCTTCTAATAGAATGATGATAGACTAATCTGATAAATACCATTATCAATAATAGCATATATCAGATAAGCATAGGTTGTTTCAACTTTATCACGAACATTTTATACTAGAAACCCCTTTTCAAGTACTTGCATAAAAATTCATCTGTAGAATTTTAAAATAAGGAATGAAAATTAGGATCATATCAAATCTTTCATCTTTTAAAACAATTTCTACCTTGTCAATTAATTAATAGTCAGACTAAAGTTGACATCAACCAATTACTTGCAGTTTGACCCAATTTTAATACAATTTCTTTTATTAGACTTTAAATTAAAAATTTTGTAAAATATAATTGCATTTTTCTATCTAGTTTTTCAGTCAAAAGATGTCGCTAGTGCTGTTTGATTCTCATTTTTGATAAAATTATAAATGTTGTATTCTTAGATCTGTTAGACATATAGTGTTATTCAATGACTTTGACCTTACAAAACATTCTATTACTTTTTTCAATAACACTTGTATTGAGATTTGTAATTAAAAATTAATAGTCGGTTACAAAAAATTGACTCAACTTAGTGATTTCAAACTTACAAATCATACCTTAAAAAATATCGAAAAATAGTTTTAATGAAAATTAGAAAAATCTCAAATAAGTTAATCAAAATTAGCAACAACAATTTGTTCTTATCTTTTTTTTCGACACACAAAATTTTTCTTCTTATTATAAATAGTTCAAATTTATGAAATGAATAATAATTTTCGAAAAATTTATTTTTCTCCGGACAAATACTAGATGAAGGAACGTTTTTATAATGAAAAATATTCCTTAATTTCAGAAGCCATAAAAATTTGTTGTAAATTTTTGACATCGACTATATGTCGATAGATAAATCTAAATATAAGAATTAATTCGAACAAACTTTCAAACTTAAAACTGCTTGAATGTTTTAATCAAAAAATTAGATTTCGTGAATTATAATTTGTCATCAAAGATTTGTCGATCTTATAGTTTTTGAATTTTAAAGAAATTGTTATTTGTCATTGTATTCAACAGGATGGTGATTTGAATTAATAAAAGTTACAAGAATTACTACCTAAAAATATTTTTTCTATTTGTTTTTTAGAGAAGATCAATAGAATTAGTGGGTAGTAAAAAAGTCAATAAACAAATGAACTGTAAGTAGTGAGTTTAATAAAACTTTATTTCTAGTTTATATTACTTTTTCGATTTTTCTATCATTTCAAATTATCCAGCAATTCATGAAAAATGAATTTGAAAATATTTGTTAAAATCTGACAAACTGAATTGAATTTTAAGCATAATTTTGAAATTTGAATTTAGTTAAAACTTATTTCATTAATCAATAACACTTCAATTTATAGTGACGTAATCGAACAACCACAATTTTTTCATAATTCAAAAACTATAATATCGACAAATATTTGATGTCAAATTGATCATCACGTCAATTAATTATTTCAATTGAAACATTCAAATAGTTATAATTTTTAAGTTTGCTGTTTTTGCTAGTTGTATTTATCGGATTATTCTATCGACAAATGGTCGATATTAAAAATTAAGTTTCTTTTAAATTCTTTCATAATAAAGGTTAATTATTTTTATGTGACTTTCAATGTTAAATAGGTTCTTAAGAAATTATTTGAATGATTACCAAACTAGTAAAGTATCAATTTATGCCTTTGGTATGCATTTGGAAAAGGTTTGCTAATTCATAATCTGGTTTTTTGTATTTAAATTTAGGTAGATTATTGAATAAAATCCTTAAAAAACTTTTCACAAAAACCAAACTGTAGAGGGTATGCCTGAGAAAGTTGAATCTCAATGTACAGCTTCGAAACTTTTTAAAAAGAACTCTACGGTGACACTTGTTCAAGAATTAAGTAAAGTTTTTTTGATGATCAACATTTGTTAAACAAAGTTTTATTAAAAGTCATAATTATATCGGAAAGTCAAATTATTGAAAATTAATTGTTAATATTTTGTGGTGTAAATGTTTAAAATCAAAAGCGTTTTGTGAAAGTTGAAATTAATATCTTTCTATCTGCTTGTAAGAAATAACATTTTGTAGAAATATTTTTTTAAAATTTGGAATAAGATTATAAAATTAACTTACTATATGGTTTAAAAAAAAACCCAAATTATTCAAGTGAAAAGACGTGTCTATAAATGATCTGCTGAAATTTTTTTGGCTTTTTTTACTAGCATTTTTATAATTGCAACCCAAATAAGATTTCTTAACAGTTTAATTTAATCTTTTTCTAGTTGCAAAGAATATGAGTTTAAACAACTTTCCACAGATTACTAATCTTAGTTGACAATAAAATGTTTTTCTTATTACTGTCACAATTATTATAAACATAAATTCGTCTTTTCGAAAACATTCTTGTTTTCTTCTTAGCTTAAGTTTTTGTGAGAAAATATTAAACTTTACTTTATAAATTGTATTGATCTAAAATATTAATATAAAAACTTGATCTACGGAAAAGGGCTTTACCTAATAATAAAATTGTTGGTTTAACTAAAAGCGTTATTATATAAAATTAGAAAAAAACTGTTTTAGGTTTTCATTTTTTAGTCGAAAATTTTGACGCTAGACGTCGCTGCCGATAAATTATTTTAAAAACCTTCTATTGCTTTAGGCTATGTTTTTGCAAATTTTTTCTAATTCATTAAATTTATTAAATTCAGAAAGAAAGTATTCCGACAAGATCTGTATAGATGACAAAATTTAAGTATAATTTTCAATTAAGGCAACTTTCATTAAACTTGATTTTTAATGATTTAATCTAACAACGTTGACTTTGATCAGAATTTATAAAGTCTTATTGTTAGTCTAAGATGGCTAGTAAAGTTAGCAATTTAATGGATAATTTTATTTAGATCTGTTAGATGAATAGTCTGGCTCAAATACGTTGAACTTACAAAACATTATTTTTTGTATTTATATAAGTTATATTCAACTTCATAAAACTAGCTTCAGATAAAAAGTACTTTAAATAGATTTAGTTTTCAAGAATTACATGAAAAATTAAATCTAAAAAGTATTTTGCAACTACAGGTAAGATATAATCTTGTATAAGAATGATGTCAAAGAAATAAATATTGTATAACAGTTTTTAATAAATGAAACGTTTGGATAAAAATAAAAGATAGAAAATAACTTTCCTCCTGACAAATACTAGATCGAAATAACATGATAAAAGAGAGAAATAATTTATCGAATTAGTCACTACTTTCTTCTGTTAGTGAACCTCCGCAGTAACATTTGTTAATTTTGAAATCGGCAATATGTCGATTAATTTTATCAAATAATTGACATTCTGCAAATATATTATTTTCAACTCTTGTCATTAATACTAACATTTGAAGATATATTAATCAGCACAACGTATTTAATAGATTAGATATATCGTATTTTCTTGTCTTAAACGGTGGTTTCTTTTCTGAAATAAACTGAAGAGAAGAAAAACTACTTTCAAAAAAAGAGAGAAACTTTAACAGCTTTTTATTTTGCATTTCACTTTGTGTTGCTCGATTAGTTTCTTTCGTCTCATTTTCTTTTACTTTTTTTTAATATCATCACTCATAGCACATCCTATATCACCGTTTTCGGCCGAGCTATTACAATGAAATTTTACCATTTGTAATTTTGTAATAAATTTATTATTTCAATTAGTTGTTTTATAAAAGTTTTGTAATTTCTAATCTTCAATAAACTGTTTGTAAAAAATAAATTAATGTTTATTTTGCATTAAATTAAAAGCTAATTTTTAAAAACGAATTCAACTAATTTCAATAAATTGTTTTTACAATACTTCACTACGTTTTGATTAAAATTATTCAGAATTGAAAAATATATTCACAGCAACTTTTGATCTTGTCCTTTGAAAATTATAATCTAAAAAGTAATAACCATCCAAATGTAAAAAAAAATATTTAAAAATTGTTGTCAAAGGAAAACATTTTCTAACAGTTCTAAGTAAACCAACCTTATAAAGGAGAATGTAATTAATAAAATTGACTTTTGTTTTGACAATTATTAGATCGAAAGAGATGATAGTAAAAGAAATATTATGAAACATTAGACGTATTACTTCTTCAAAACGCAGAAGATTTTGAAATAAACAATCTGTAGATATATATTGATGAACCATCTTAAAAAATTAACTTTATTTATTTTTTTATTAATGCCATTGAAGAAAGTATCATTTTATTTTGTTAGTTAGTAATAATGGTTACTAGTGATAATTTTATTTGAATTATCTTATTTTCTTTTATCCATTTTTTGTTATTTAAACTTTTTTTCTATCAAATATTTTTCGAAACCAAAAAATAATAATTATTTAATAATGACTTCAACGAAACATGGGAACTAAGTGACGTTATAAAGCAAGAATAAAATGATGAAGAAAATAAAGCAAAGACGTTTTAATAGTGGCAATAATGATGCTGATCACAAAAGATACCATACAGCTAACTAATAGACATTCAAGCTTTTTATTTTAAAGTAAAAATTTTTGAATAAAACGAAAAAAATATCTTTTTTAGATATTGAAATTCATCTGCTATAAACGAATCAAAAATTGTATTTAAATTAAAACATAATTTTAATTAAAATTGATTATCATTAACGATAAAAACTGAAATGAAAGTTTTTTTTTTATTTTATAGTAATTTTTTCAATAAAATATGAAAAAATGTTGAAATTTTTAAGAAAAAAATATTATTTGAATATAAAAGTTAATCTACCTTTTTCTGTAACCATCCTATTTATCTTTTTTCCAATCTATCTTGGTATACTATAATGTTTTTTGAAATTTAGGTATTATAACAGTAAAAATTAATTCAAGCAAAATACAACTGTTATCAAAACTTCTTTAGAATAATTTATATATTTAAACCTAATTTACAGTAAGAGAATCTAAGAGTAAATTGGTTTATTATATTTATACTAAACTATAGATCTTAATAAAATATTTGTTTATACTTTAATCGAAAACTTTATTAAAAATCATGAAGTAAACTAACCAGCAGTTGGAAATTAACTTCATGGAAATTAACTTTTTTGATTCCGAGTGATCTTAATTTTAAACAAAAACTTTAACTACTAATTGTAATAAAAAATAACTTTACGCTTGTGCTAAAAGTTTATGAGTTTAAAAATAAAGAATAAATTTAACTGAGATATAAAAAACAAAAAAAAAGAATTTATCATTGTAAAATAATATTATAAAAATCAAAATTATTTTTAAAATAATGATATTTTTCTAAATAAATTGATCTACAAAATATTATTCCAAAATTAACTTTTCAGTATCTAGTTGCTAAAATTATATTCTTGGAGGTTTTTGATGAATTATTTAAATAATTTTTAGTTACAACTGCAGATAATAGAAATATTGTCTAACACCAAGTGGTGTCATTTGTAAAGACATTTGAATTTCTTTAAATTTTCATCTTTTCTTTTAATGTTTTTAAAGCACTTTTTTTAAAAGCACTATTTTGAAATTACTTTGTCGTGCTGGTGGATAAATATTTGATGAGTTAAAAAAAAGATTATTAAATTGTATTTTTAAAATGTTATTAATAAAGCTGTAGGAGTTCCTATTTGTAGATATTCTACTATGCATCTAAAATATCCAGAATCACCAAACTGGAAAGTTGAAACTCATTCTAACATTTTAACATTTTGATTATTTTAATCAGCTAATTTTCTGCAGTTTTCATATTTTTTAGTTCATAAATTTAAAAATATTAATTTCTTTTTTCGATTTGTAAACTTTGTAAAAATCTTTTTTTACTTTCCTGAATCAACATTAGGTTGTTATGAATCTCTGAATGTTTTCAAGTTTAAAATTGCTTTAAAAAAGTTTGATGCAGAAATTTACTTGAAATATTTGTACCATGAAACTAATATTCTATAATATAATAAAATAATAAAATACCGAAAATCAGTTGTTTTATTTACAGTATGGTTTGAAAAAATAATTTTCTTTCTGATTATTATGAGCTCTTTGATGGTACGAAAGATGTGCTTTATGACGAAATTGTTTTCCACAAGCCATGCATTCATATGGTTTATCGCCAGTATGAGTTCTTTCATGTTTTGTGAGATTTGATTTTTGATTAAACCTTCTTCCACAAACAATACAATCATATGGTTTCTCACCAGTATGAGTTCTTTCATGATTGACAAGTTGAAATTTGAAATTAAATTGTCTGCAACAAATCAAACATTCATATTTGTATTTCCAATTTGAAACTTTTTTAACCAAACATTTTTTTTTTCTTCAATTACTTCTGCTGATTGATTTCTTTTGGTTGACGAATTACTCTTCTTTGTTATATTTTCTCTTTCATTGTTACAAGTAATTTCATCAACGATACATTCGTGCCAACCATCCTCTCCACTAAATAATTTATTTGAATGTTGCTTTTTTGAAGTCTTATGGTCGATGTTACTTTTAGTTGATAACAACTTTCGCTTCCGATAAATTTGTTTGTTTTCCATCAAATTTAGTTTCAATCTAATTAGGTACATGTAATCTTCACTTAAAAAGATGACAAACTAAAAAAGTATTTTATAAAAAGCAACCAGTTGCTAATATTAATATATATTGGCTAAATGTATGATTTTAATTTAATGAAAAACAAAACTAAGGCTTTTTTACTAAAACAGTTTCTTAAAACTCTTTTAACAAAAATAATAATTTAGAAAATTAAAAAAAATATATTTTGTTTCTTTGTTCAAATCCTGCAAAAAACATTCAATAAAAAGAAAAAATTTACTGAAGCTTCTTCAAGAACTTTCTCACAAACAACATTTCACAAAAAGTGTTTAACATTAACTTTTATTTCTAAAGTTTTCTGTTAAACATTTTTCGAAATTAATCACTTGAACTGTTGACCTTTCTGTCCTTCCTTTGAGTTCTTTGCTTTTATATATTATATTTCGAGCATGAAGATTTTTTTTTTTTTGATTCGTAAATAAAAACTGAAAAATACAATTTTTAAATTACTAAACATTAATGTCCTTAAACAAGTTGATCAAAATTTAGCAACTAGCGTTTTCTTGAATAAAAAAATTTATGTTTTAATAATACAATACCAGAAAATTATTTTCTGAGCTAAAAAAGTTGTTTTCTTTTTAAAATTGATTATTTTAAGAAAAGTTTTTTCAATAGTGAGTGAGAAAATATTTTTTTTTCATTTTATACTTATAATTTTTGTTTTTCTTTCATTTCAATATATTCAGCAATTCATGAAAAATTTTAACCTAACAGAAGTTAAAAATATTAAAATATTTTAATTTTTTCAGTCACAAGATGTCTCTATAAAAATTTTGTTTTCATATTTTAAGAGATTATAATTGTTGTACCTTGTTACATACTAGAAAAATAGTGTTGCTCAGTGACTTTAAGATTCAAGTACAATGTTTTTTAATATTTTTATCGATTTTATAAAAAAATTGTTATAATTAGAAATATGTACAAGGTTTTTCTAATAATTTTATGTGAATAATTCTTGAAAAGTTTTTAATTAAATTGTATTATTCACTAAGAAGTTGTGAGTAATTTTTATGTAAGATGGAACAGAATAGAAATAAAACTTGTCTCAATGTTTTAAAAAAATCAAAGTTGTAATGAATTTCTTAAATCAAAAATTATTTTCTTCGGAAAAATAATAGATTTAAAGAAATTGCTAAAAGAAAAAATTAACTTCAAATTCCTCTCCATGTTGGAAACGTTAAGCAACAAATTTTTTTGAAATCGACAATATGTTGATAATCTTCATCAAATTATTAATATATGACAATTAAATTTTTTTCATTTATTCTCCTTGATATCCCTCGAGTATAATAATCGTAATATTCGTATTCTATATTAATATTAATATATTAATATTCTTACATATTACTTAATCATTCAATGAAATGAAATTTATTTGCTTATTTGTTTCGATATATTATTTTTCATAAAATTGTTTATTTTTACGATAATATAATTATTTTTTTGGTCTGCCAAGTTTGAGATAGCTTTAAATATTGAAGTTATTCGAACAACAAACATTTTACTTGTGAAATGTTTTCAGACTTAGATGATCGTAATTGTCGTAAATTAAATTTCATGAGTTAAATTGAACAATTATTTGTTAGATTCTTTTTTAAATAATAAATGTTGATAATTTAATTAAGAATTATTTTGATAAATTTAATTTTGTCAATTTAGTTCTTCGACAAATTTAATTTTTTAATTTTGTCAACAAATGCAGTTCAACATGTAGAATGCCAACAACCAGTTTTCAGACTTTTCAAAGTTTACATATTTTCTTTAAGGCTTAAATAATTATTTAAAATCCAAAAACTTGGTTATAACTATTTGAATCATTTCTAGATAAATAAATGATCAAGGAGTTATTTTGATGTTTATTTAACCTTCATCATATTTCCTTTTCATTTTCATTAGTAGGAAATACTAAATTATAACGTAAAATTTGTGATTCTAAAGCAAATTTAAAGGCTTTTGTTGTTAAATTACTGTTTTTAACTGAAAAATAATTATTTGTATTGTTTTATTTGCTAATGTGAAATTTTGTGAAAGGAAAAATATGTCAGAAGAAAATTTATAAAGTTTCAAATAGAAAGTTGAAAACAGTTTCATTCAAATCATAACAAGTAGTATATCGACGCTATATACTTAAAATAAAAACAAGTCTGTAGAGCAAAATCAGTAAACCGGAACTTTTTCAGTCTGATATGAAGTTTGATTTGATAAATAAAATATGAGATGAAAATAAAACAGTTGGCTGAACTGAGTTTTCAATTCAATAAAAAATGATTAACTTAACTTAACAAAGTAAAATAAAATACACAAAATAATGAAAGCCCCATTAAGACTATAATTTTTGTGCTAATTTATTTAATTTACTGTTAGCAATTAAGCAAGTTTTAATAAAATTTTTGATAATATTGAATACTTATTTTTAAGTCACTACTTGTAACTCTTTAATTAATTAATTGAGTCGAATATTGAGTTGAAGTTTTGATTTTTTAATATCGGCAATTTGTCGATAAATTAATCCAATAATTACAACTAAAAAATAACAGAAAATTTTTTGAATTTAAATTTTCTAAAAAGTTTCATTTGATCAAATTACTTGACGTGATTTTCAATTTGACATCAAATATTTGTCAATATTATAGTTTTGAAATTTTGAACAAATTGTTATTTGTTGTTGTATTGAACAGAATATTGATTTGATTTACAAAAACTTAAGATAAGTACTACTTAAAAATATTTTATTTATTTTTCTTGGAGAATATCACAAACATTTCCAATTGTTCCAGTAAATCTATGATGGAATTTAGTGGATAGCAACAGAGTCAAAAAAAAGTTTTAGCAAAAACTAGCAATATTGAGCTATAAAAATATTATTTTAAAAAATTTTAAACTATAATTTTTATTTCACTTTTTCATATTATTTAGCAATTCATGAAAAAAGCTTAATATTAACAGAAATTAAAAATTTCATTTTATTTTCAAATCTTCATTCACAAGATGTCTTTATAATAGTTTTATCTTTATATTATAAGAAATTATGAATTCTTGTACTCTTATATCTACTAGACAAATAATGTTGCTCAGTGACTTTAGGATTCCAGTATGTTCTTTTTTAATATTTATATCAGTTTTATTAAAAGTCATAGAATTAGATTATATGAAAAGTACCTGTAATAGTTTTACTTGAAAAATATTCTTAAAAAATTTAAAATAAAGTTTTGTGATGCACTAAGCAGTAGAAAATAGTTTGAAATTAATGTATAAAATATTGTATATATATAAAAAATCAAAGAATCTATTTAACATTTAATCTTATTAGGTTAGATAAATACCTAAGAAAATGCTTTTATTGGAAGATTTTTACAACAAGTTTGCAAATAAGTTCAAGTTTTTGTAAAAACATTTCAAACTTTAAATTTTTTCTTAAACTGATTAAAGAAACAAATCATTTGAACTTTTTTTTTAATTTCATCAAAATCTATATTTGTAAACTGAAAATAGAAACAAATGTTTTTTTGTAGTGTGAAATTAAATTTTATATAAAATTCTACAATTTAATTTTGATTTTTTCATCTATAAAGCCTTTCTTTGCAGTACGCTATTGTATGCTAAAACACATTTTATAATAATTATCAAAATGTTTGCGTATTTGTTAAATATTTATAGGAGACTGGTGTAAAACAATATAAATATTTATAGGACAGGGTGGTATTACAGATGTGTCTATTGAGAATTGAAAACTTTTGTTAAATTATTTGAGAGTATTTTTAAAGTTAGGTTAAGTACCTGTTGTTGCATTTAATAAACTAACTTTTAACATAAAGTTAAATTTAAATTAGAGTTTATAATTCTGAGTATTGAATATTTATGACATCTATAGACCTACAAAGCTTAGCTGTTTTATTTTGTATGCAGTTAAACTTTAATCTAAATTTAAATCAAATAAGATAGAAATAAATAAAGACAGTTTTAAAAGTTGTTTAAATCAATAGTAACTCGTTGGTTGTTTTATTTAATAGGCTTAACGTCAAATTTTCATTATGCTGAGACCATCATTTACAAGTAAATACAAAATAATTGTAATATAACCTTTGATTATATAATCTATTAAGCTTTGATAGACATAAACAGATTGGAGTATGAAAGAATAATGAGAAAGTCATTATAATAAACTTGAAATTAAAGTGATCATGACATTTCAGAACTATTGATAGATTTCAACATAAAGTTTTAAGTTATTTAATCACAACATTTTTTGTACTGTTTTATTTTTATAAAGCTCTTGTTGCTTTGATTTATGATTTTCACTTTGAATTTTAATAACTGCTTCTCTTTTAATATTTTAAGTTTCAAATATTTATAGTCGCATTTTACTACAAATTACTAAAAAATGATCAGTGTATAAACATAACTTTTTTGTTTACTAGAAAAAAAGTTTAAAAATATGAGTAGTTTTATAAACTTTTTGTTTTATTATTCTCATAGAAACACTGCAATGTTATATTTTTGATAATAACTTTTTAAAAAGTGGTGTAATGTTTTTTTTGCGTTTATTTAAAATATAATCTTTAAAAGTAAATAAAAAGTAATATTAATCAATTATTTTTATAATACTTAAATGAGTTAAAAAAACATTTCTTAAATTATACAAAAAAAAAGTTTAATCAAATTCTACCTTGTCAATTCATTAAGATTCAGTGTAAACCTGACTTAAACAAAATATTTGCGATTTGTCTCACTTTTATTAAAATTTAGTACATTAAACATTTACAACATTTTGTAAAATTTAATTACATTTTACTATTTATTTTTCAGTCACAAGATGTCACTATAACAGTTGTATGTTTATATTTTAAAATTTTATAAACGTTGTTTCCTCTTATCTGTCACACATGTAGTGTTACTCAGTGACTTTGAACTTGCCAAACATTGTTTATTCATACTCATACAATTAGCTTTTTATAAATCGTATTTCTAAAAGTCTTAGTTTTACAGAATCATTAAATAGTTTAAAACTAAAATGTTTTATGCACTAACAAGTACCTAATATGTTTTTATAAGATTGATAGCAAAAGAAATAAATATCGTCACACAGTTTTACATAAATCAAACTTTTAAAGATAGATCAAAAATTTTAAAAAGCACTTTTTCATGACAAATACTAGATGAGAAGATTTTTTTAGATACAGAAATGTTCTTTAACCTTTGGAAAGAACTTAAACACCTGAGTAAATTTTTGATATCGACTATTAGTCGATAGAATAATTTGACAAAATATAGAAAATGTTAAATATAAAACAACTTGGATGTTTTATTTAATAATTTTAATTGGTGGGATTTTCAATTTGACGTCAAATATTTGTCAAAATTCAAGTTTTTAAAAGTTATTTTCAACAGGATAATGATTTGAGTTACAAAAACATACTTAATGCAAAAAAACAAAAAAAAAAACAGTTTAATTTGTTTTGCAAATGTTTTTATTTAACTTAATGAAAATCTTTATATGTTTATTTATAGACAGAAATAAAGTAGTTTAAAAAAGTTGTCATTAAAGTATAAAAGCTGTTAATTTCACAGTTAAGTTGCATATATTCTTTAATAATAAATAGTTTGAAAATTGTGTTAAAGATATAATACATATAATTGCATTTTGATATTTTAGACAATCAACACTTTGTAACGTTCACAATCTATACATTGTAATAATGTTGAACTTGGACTATTATTTGACTCTAAAATTTATCAATGATTTATAAAAAGAGAATTTTGATAAAATCAAATAGAAAAACCTATTTGAAAAGTAAAGTTCCCAAACTTGCTTAATCAATGTAAATACAGACAAATTAATATTTTTTAATAAAACTGTATACTGAAGCAATTTATTAAATGTAAATAAGGAAAACTTGTTTAATACATAACCATACTAAGACCGAAAAAGGTAGAAATACTCGTCTAAATAGAATAAATAATACACTACACTTCATTTGATTTGATTGAAATAAACTTTAAAATATATGAATACAACTTCTTTTCATTTCTTTGCATTTATTGTATCAAACACTTAATAAGACCGTTAAAAAAAAATTAAACCATAGACAATCTTATCAGTAATTTTTCATAAAGTTGTATAATCATATGATATGTAAATGGTTTTATCACAATTTTTGCTAGAAGTTTACCAGTAAAAACCAGAACTACAATTACCATTTGATTCATTGTTGAACCTATTTGATATCTTCATTAAATGGTTTTATCATGGATGTTTTGTTATGTTTAAAAATGAAAATTTCTGTAAAAGTTTATTTGGATTTTTATTCAATATAAAGCTTATTAAAAAAAAAAGTTTATTTGATCGAATCTATAAAACTTATTACTTAAAAAGTCGGACAAAATAAAAAACATTAGGTAAATATTAGTAAAATACTTTTTATTATATAAATCTACAACATTCGACGACAATCTAAATCTAACTTTTTTTAACATAATAGTAAACAATAGTCTATTTTTAGAATTTTTTCACTTCAAGCTTGGAACTAATCAATTTCATTTCCAAAAAAAAATCAAACTTAAACTTTAAATTTAAAATTGTTGAGCCAACGACATAATTGTTTAGTTTATTTTCACTTTTATAGGAATTTTTTTTGTTAACAGTAATTTGGACAATATTAAAACTTTAGATAAGACTGGTTTATAATTTAAACTAAACTCTGATTAGAAATTTGAAAAGAATTTCAATAAAACATTTAGAAAAAAATTCATTTAAAATTATTACAATCATTTTTACATAAAACATACTTTTATATTTATAGTAAAAATAAATTTTTTGAAACTAATTTCAGAAAAATTGATTAATAGGAAATATTAAAAACATAATTTACAATGGTTGTCAAAATAAAAAAAAAAGTTTTTGTTGTTTAAAATAAATCTAGCTTATAAAAAAAACTTAATTTTTGAAAATTAGTTTTGTTTGGACAAATGCTAGATTGAAAGAAATTAATAAGTATAAAAAATTATTTCTCAGCGAAGATTTGATCAGTTACTTTTATGCAATTAACAATTTGAAATTGACAACTTGTCGATAACTCAAAATGAAATAAGTAGCAACTGGTTAATAACCTTATTTCTGAAAATTTCAACCAGATTAGAAGAGTCGTATTATCGCGATTTGTAAATAAAAATTAATAGTCGGTTACAAAAAATTGACTCAACTCAGTGACTTCAAACTTCGAAAACAAATTTAAAATATTTTCCAGAAACTGTTTCGTTCAAAATTAGAAAAATCTCAAATAAAATAATCATATTTAGCAAAAGCTATTTGTTTTTATCTCCATTGTTCATATAGCAAATCAATATTATGATTAAGTATAAATCAAATTTTAAAAAAATAATTATCGAAAAATAACTTTATTCCGGACAAATACTAGATGAAACGAAGTTTTTATATCAAGACGTTTAACTAAAATCGTTTAACAACTTGTATGTCGACAGGATATATTTTTGATATCGACCATGAGTCGATAAAATAATCCGAAAATCAAAACTAAGAAATATAAACAAACCTGCTTTTTAGTTGAAAGTTTCAATTAACAATTAGATGACGTAAATTGCAATTTGACGTCAAATATTTCTGTAAATTTAAGTATTGAAATTTTGTAGAGTTTGTTATTTGTCGTTGTAAACAACAGGGCAGTGATTCGATTTACAGAAAACTTAAGATGATTACTACCTAAAAATATTTTATTTGAACAGAATATGATTGATCTTAGTGAGTAGCAAGATAGTCAATAAATAATTTCGTTATAAACTTGCAGTAGTAAGTTAGAAAATATATTTTTTTCAATTTATACTTATAGTTTTTCTTTTCTTTTCAAATTATCCAGCGATTTATGAAACAACTTTAGATTAATAGAAATGAAAATTATTAGTTAATTTTTTCAGCCACAAGATGTCTCTCTAATAGTTTTATTTTCATAATTTTAGAGATTATAATTATTCTACCTTTATTTCTACTTGACAAATGGTGCTGCTCAGTGACTTAAAGATTCCAGTTTTTATACTTCCGCTGCGCCACTCTGCTGAATGCAAAATTATTACTAGCTAATTATAAAGCTAGAACTTTCTATTAAACTTCGTTACCTTAATTTTTGTAGGTTTTGAACGAGGGACTTGAAACCATTATTATTGATCCACGAAATTAAAAAAATAATTTTATTTAACTACATTAAGCAGCAAACTTATGACTAATTAACAAACTTTGCTTATAAATATTCAAAATTTAAACTTTAAACTGAAAAAAGTTTAAAAAAGTATTTGTAGATATTTTAGCAAAAGTACAAATTTACAAAATGCATTTGATGTTAGCTAAACAAACTCAATTAATTAAAAAGTTACTTTTGAAACTAAAATATGTATTTGAAATAAAACATTTGGCTTAAAAATTATTGTAGCCAAGAAGCTTCTGAACTATCTAAAATTGTAATCACATCAAAACTAGTAAATCAAACTTTTATTAAAATAACAGAATTAACAATTTTAGATTTCACCTCAGTATGTAATAGAGATTAATCTTAGAAATACTTAAGAGGATGCAATTGTAATGAAGTTTAAAAATAAAACAATTTTAAAGACATTCTAGTCTTTCAACTATAAGTAAAAAGAACAATAAGAACAATTTTCTTTCAAAAAAAGCAAATTTTAGAAATCTTCTAGATTTTGAAGTATAATATTAATTTGAAAATCGAATAATAATAAAAATCAATTTAAGATAAAATTATTTTTCTGTTTCAAATTTTTAAATATTTTTAGCAAACATTATTATTTACTATTTTATTTTCATGCAAATTAAGTATCAGTAATGTTGTTTTACAAAAAATATTTTTCAATGTTTTTCAAGAATGATAATATTATGAAAAATTAGAAATAAACAAAATAAATAAATTTATTAAGAAATAAAAACGGTAACTTTTAATAGCAAACTTAAACTTAAAATTATATAATTATTAAAATTTCATAAAAGAGTATGTTTGAAAATTATCCATATTTCTTCATGTTTTGTTTTTCTCCTTTAATAGTTTTCCGACAATAAATTTACTTTAGAATATTTCACATTCAAATTTCTAGCTTTAGATAAATCTCAATTTTCAATAAAATTTACTTTTAAGGAAATTTTAGAATAAAAATTAATATTTTAATTTTTAACAAATACTTTTTATTAGCAGATAAAATTGTTCTACTTTTGGTTGAATTAAAACTAAACAAAAAATAAGAAAAAGTAATTTAAAAACTTTTTTTGAGTTAGCTATCTAATTGAATACTATTAAATCTGTTTTCTAAGAGAAAAAATAATTTAGGTTTTTAGGAATAATTGTATTATTTTAATGGATAGATTTATAAGGACTCATCATCAAAATCATCAGCATTAAAATCAACATCTTACCAATATCTGCATTTGATGATCATCTTCTTTTTTCAAAAACTCTTCTTTCAAACTAAAAACCAAACAAATCAATCACTGATGACGTCACATGCTGATGACGTCATCTCCGATCGACACCATATGTTATTTTGAACTCGTCAACTTCTGGCTTATTCATCTTTGTCAAAGATCGTGTTCCACGTCGCTTTGAGATCTTGTGGAAAAAAATTAAATCTGTTTTAGAAGAGATTATGTAAAAACTATATTGTTTTTAAGAAATCATAAAAAAAGAAAGATCCTTTCATAATTAAACTTCAAATTAGTTTATTTTTACTTACTGATACTTTTTGCATTTTACTTTTAAAGTTTCAAAAAAAAAATACTTTTTGGTCAAAAATACCTTAGCTAATCTTAATGTAATAATTTTGAAGATTTAAAAATAACTTTTTGTTCTATTTTTCAATTTTACTATTTACTTTTCAATCACCATCAAAATGTTTATTTAGTTTCTTTTATGAATTTTATGAAATGAATTTCATTTTTATTCTTGAAAAAATTCTAATTTAAGTGTGTTTACATCTATTAAAAAAGAAATTCTGCTGAGTGATTTTAAACTTACAAAACAATCCTTTTAAATATTCCTAAATATTTAAATTATTTTCAATAAAATATTTTCATTTTAATCTTAAAATAAAATTTTTCTTTAGATTAAATTAAACTGTTAAAAAATCTTATTTGGGTTGCAATTATAAAAATGCAGGTAAAAAAAGCCAAAAAAATTTCAGTAGATCATTTAAAGACGCGTCTTTTCACTTGAATAACTCGGGTTTTCTTTTAAACCATAAAGTAAGTTAGTTTTTTAATCTTATTCCAAATTTTTTTAAAAATGTTTTTATAAAATGTTAATTCTTACAAGCAGACAAAAAGATATTCATTTCAACTTTCACAAAACGCTTTTCAGTTTAAACATTTTTACCACAAAATAATAATAATTAATTTTCAATTTATTGACTTTTCGATATAGTTATGACTTTTTATAAAACTTTGTTTAACAAATGTCAATCATCAAAAAAACTTCATTCAATTCTTGAATTTCTTGAATAAGCATCATCGTAAAATTCTTTTTAAAGAATTTCGAAGCTGTACATTGAGATTCAACTTTCTCAGGCATGCCATCTACAGTTTGGTGTTTGTGAAAAGTTTTTGAACGATTTTATTCAATAATCTAGCTAAATTTATAAAATAAAATAAATCTATAAAATCTGTAAAATAAAAAAATCAAACGTAAAAATGAAACAGAGACATTTTGTGACTGGAAAAAGTAGTAAATAAAAGATTTTTTATGTTTCACTGACACACAATAGCATAATGCGAACAAAGATTTTATAATTAAAAGTCAAAAGAAAATTGACAATCAAGTCAATTAATATTATCACTGAAACATTCAAAGCAATTTTAAATTTGAAAGTTTGCAGCTATTTTTTTGATACAATTATCGGACTACTTTATAGACACATAGTTGATATCAAAAATAGAAATCTGTTTCAGATCTTGCAATGAAAGTTAGGAAACACTTCTTGATATAATAATAGCTATTTATCTTGTATTTGTCTAGAAAAGATTTAAAATCTAGAATTATATTTGAAAGCTAGATTTTTAACAAATATGTGACTTTTTTTTTTCTTTTGTTATCAATATTATAAAAAAATTATTTCCGACTTCTTATTACATAATACATTTCAGTTTTAAAATTTAAAATGATTTAAAACTAACACTATTACAAATACCTTTTTATATTGATTTTATTGTATGAGTATCAAAAAACCTTGAATGAATTTTAAAAAAGGAAGTTTTGGTAGACAGATACAAAATTCTAAATAGAAATGATAGAATTGTACACAAAATTAACTTGGATTGAATTTACAAAAAATTAACGTTTTCATTTAATTTAATGAATTTAAATGATTAAATAATTTATATATATACAATAATTTTATACATTATTTATAAACTATTGTCTACTACTTAGTGCATATTCAAAATTAGTTTTCAACTTTCCAAGAATTTTTTAAAAGTAAAATTATTACAAATAGTTTCTATGTGAAGCTCATTGTTTGACTTTTAATAAAACTGATATAAATATTAAAAACGAACGTACTGGAATCCTAAAGTCACAGAGCAACACTATTTGTCTAGTAGACATAAGAGTACAAGAATTCATAATTTCTTAAAATATAAAGATAAAACTGCTATAAAGACATCTGGTGAATGAAGATTGAAAAATTAGACAAATAAAAAAATATTTTTAATTTCTATTAATATTAAGTTTTTTCATGAATCGCTTAATAATTTGAAAAAGTTAAAAATAAAAATTATAGGCATAAAATAAAAACAATAATAATTCTATTACTAATTATTGCTAGTTTACTAAATTTATTTATTAACTATTTTGCTACCCACTAAATTTACTCATCTTCTTCAAAATAACAAATTTTTAAAAATAGTTTTAGATAGTAATCATTGTAAGTTTTTGTTAATCAAATCACTCTCCTGTTGAATACAACGACAAAAAACAATTTCTTCAAATTTCATTACAATAATTTCTACAAACAAATCTTTGATGTCAAATTGTAATTCAGGAAATATAATTTTTTAATTGAAACATCCAAGCAGTTTTAAATTTGAAAGTTTGTTCAAATTAATTCGTATTTTTAGATTAATCTATCAACATACGGTCGATGTCAAAAAGTTATTATTGATTAGCAAAGGGTTTGAATTCGAAATTATTCCTTTATATTTTTAAATAAACTCAAAAGCAATGAAAATCAAAAACATTTTTAATCCGCAAAAGTAAAATACTAGATAGTTTTTTATCACAAAAATGTATGTTAAACATTTTTTATTTACTTTAAATTTAAAACAAAACAAATTATTTCCCATAAAAATTTTAATTTTGTTTGTTACGAAAAGCTACTTAAAGTAAACAATAAATGTTATCGAAAATATGAATTTATGGTTTTGTTTTTATTGACAGTAAAATAAAATACAAATTGTTGTCGAGCGATTGTTGTTAACAATGAGTGGTAAACTGTTTAAACTAATTTTTAATAATAAGTTTAGTTTCGCATTTGTTGAGTTTTTGTAAATTTTATATATATTTAAAAGTTTGACTTTTTAAAACTGTCCTAAGCATTTTATTTCTTTTACTATCAGCCTTATAGAGAAAGTATTTTCTTCTTCTTAGTATATAATACATTTTAGTTTTAAACTGTTTAATGATTTTTTAAAAGTAGGACTATTATAAATACTTTTTTCATTAAGTTAATTTTATGAGTATTGAGGTTAGGGTTAGAACTAAAAATTGTATTTGTAATTGTTCCTTTATACTAAAGATAAAAATCATATATATACACTGAATATTTTTATAAATTTGTTGTAAATCTAATAATAAATATTTGAAAATATTAAAAGCAAAAAGTTATCAAAATTCTTAGTGAAAATCAATAAACAAAGCAAAAAAATGCTTTACAAGAAGAAACCTGTAAATACTATTGACACAAATAAATAACTTGAACATTTTTTTCGATAATGCATTTAATCAGATGTTCATAATATTTTCTAAAAATGAGGTGATTAATTATTTAAGACTAATTTGATTTTTGGCTATCGACAAGATGTCGATTTCAAATTCTTTCAATTGAATTTACGGATGAAAAATTAATTGCCTATCAATACTTGCTTAGATTTATAAATATCCTTTAATCTAGTATTTGTCTGGACAAAACTCAATTTTCAAAATTCAATTTTTCATGTAAACTTAATTTAATTTTATCAACGAGAGTTTATTCTCTTATAATTTTAAATATTTTTGATGTAAAAAAAATTCAATGACTTTACTCGTTGATGTTTTTAAACATTTAAAAAGTGTTTGTTGTACGCTTGAGTTCAACAATAAAAAGTACTTGTCTAACAGATCCTAACCAAAAATATTGCTTCTATAAAATATAAAAATCAAACGTAAAAATGAAACAAAGAGATCTTATGCCTGAAAAAAGTTGTAAATAAAAGGATTTTTTGTTTCACTGACACACAATAGCATACTGCGAACAAAGATTTTATGATGAAAAAATACAATGAAAATTGAAAATCAAGTCAAGTAATATTATCAATGAAACATTCAAATCAGTCTTAATTATTGAATTAATCTATCGACAAATGGCCGATATTAAAAAAAAAAAATTTCTACTCAATAATCGACTCAATTAATTAGTTAAAGAGTTACCAGTAGTGGCTTAAAAATAAGTATTCAATATTATCAAAAATTTTATTGAAAATTGCTTAATTGCTAACAGTAAATTAAATTAATTAAATTAATTAGCACAAAAATTATAGTCTTAATGTGCTTTCATTATTTTGTGTATCTTATCTTACTCTGTTAAATTAAGTTAATCATGTTTGTATTGAATTGAAAACTCAGTTCAGCCAACTGTTTTAATTTCATCTCTTTTTATTTTTCAAATCAAAAAGTATATTATTGTAGTAATAAAAATGATATGAAAAATTATATATCGAAACAAATAAGCAAATAAATTTAATTTCCTTGAGTAATTAATTATTATTTAATTATAACAATTCCCTTAAATCATCTTTACTCATTTAAGATGAGGCTAAGTGACACGGATTAATGAGTTGGGATAGTGAAATTAACGAGAAGGACTATATTTTCTATCAGAGTTTACTTCATCAGCTTCTGATTTGTTAGTTGCAACTACAAGATAGTATAACTTTTACTATTGGTTTATAACGAAAGAACAAGAAAACATCTAGAAGGAAAACATTATGTATTTTAACTATCAAATAGGTTGTGTAGTTTAAAATCATAAAGAATATTGCGATTATTATATTCGAATGGTATAAAAGAGAATATTTAAAAAAATAATTGTCGTTTATTTAAAATTTAAAATTTTGATTTGTTTTGAAACGAAATTCTACATGTTAACATAGTTTTGTTTTCAATTTAAATATAATTATTCATAATTTTCACAAAGTTTAAAAGTAAGCCTTAAAATTCATGTTATTAAATATCACTTACGAAAACATAGCCTGAAGCAATGCAAGGGTTTCAACTTTATTTATCTTAAACTAGTTAATTACTATAACCAAATTTCAAGTGGTTGTTGTTGGTTGCTAATGGTTGTTACTGGTTAGTAGTGGTTGTTACTGGCTGCTAACGATTTCTGCTGGTTGGTAGTGGTTGTTGCTGGTTTCTAATGATTGTTGCTGGTTGCTAGAGGTTGTTGCTGGCTGCTACTGGTTGTTGCTGGGTGGTAGGTGTTGTTGCTGGTTGATAATGGTTTTTGCCGGCTGGTAGTGGTTGTTGCTGGTGGCTAATGGTTGTTGCCGGTTTCTAATGTTTGTTGCTGGTTGCAATAGGTTCTTGCTGGCTGTTAGTGATTGTTGCTGGTTGGTAGTGATTGTTGCTGGGTGGTATTGGTTGTTGCTGCTTCGAAGTTGTTGTTGCTGCTTCGAAGTTGTTGTTGCTGGTTGCTAGTTGTTCTTGACAGTAAAATACTGATGTTGAACAGTTTTTTAATCAAACAAAAGAAGTATTCATTCTGTCAACATATCGTTTTCTGCCACCAAGACACGAAATGAAAGCGAAAAGAAGCAGATGACGTCATGGAATAGAATCATCATTAAGTCCAACGATGACCACAAGAGGAGTTTGTACAAACAAAGTACAACTTCATTCCTATCTTCTCTCTAGCTGATTCAGACTGAAAGAACACTGCTTCTCTATGGTGACACCTAGTGGCAAAAATGAGTGTTGAAGAAATTAGAGAGCTGATGACTTACTTGGGGCAAGGATTATACTTTGTTCTAGGTAAGGTTGGATCCTGGGCTACATCAGGATTGATTTCAGACAATTCATCAACCTCATGTATAACTTTGTTGACATATACACAAGGATTATCTGCCTTGATTTGAAAACTACAATTGCGACACTAAAAAGAAATAATTTATAAAAAATGCTCCTTGTAACTATTTCAATTTTCAACCAGCTTTAAAAATGAATAACTCACAGCATACAGCAGCTCTTTTTTAATTTTATCTTCTTTTGGATACAGCATGTTATTACTAAAAAACACAATTATTTCAGTGAATAATAATCAAAAAATGTCACTGAAAACATAAAGTAGCAAACAATTTTGAAACAGTAGATAAGAAAACCATAATTTGTTTTGTTAATTAGTTTAGTATAAGTAATATTTCTATAACATGTTTACTGAAAAAGGATTTTTATTTGATTTTCAAACGAATGAAACAAAATTGCATATTGGAAAATAAAGAAAAAAAGAAAAAAGAAAATAATGTAGATAATAATATTTTATACTTTTATTTCCTACTCTTTAGCTAAGGTAAATTTTAAAAAACAAAATTAAAAAATGAACTTTTTAAAAAACTAGAATAAAAAATATATTTCAAATTAAATATACTAAAACACGAATTAATAATTTTAATTGACTGTTTTTTTATTATTATTTAATACTAATTATTATCATAAAATAATGAGAAAAATTATTACCAATTTTTATCTTGAATGGTCTTTTTATGTTATAGCAAACTTTTCAAGATAAATAAAAAAAATTTGAGTTAAGATAAAGCAAAAAGATTAATAAAATGGTTAGTACTTTATATAGATATATTTTTTAATAAATTAAAGTACTGAAAAACTAATAAAACAACTTTTACCATTCTGGACAGAATTTTATTCCAATAAAACTAGGCCCTTTGCTTGAGCTCATTTTTTCCACTAATGAAATAAAATCAGCAAATAAAAGATGTAGTTAAAAAGCTACAAAAAATTGTAATTCATAATTGATTTTGATAAGTTTAACATTCAGCATTCAAAATATAAATGAAAGCATTTTTTCTTCTTCATTAGAAAACCATACAACTGTAAATTGTTGGATTGTAGTTAATATTAAATACAAAAAAAAATCTAGATATTTATTTTGAAAAACTAAAAGTTATAATATAAAAGTAAAATAGATTTATTCACAAAGTTGCTCATAGCAGCTTACGCCCAACACAACTATAAAAAACTGATGTATAAAGACAAAAATGATCAAAAGACCCCTCTTTCTTTCACTTTCCTTTATTTTATCTTGCTATAAGTAACTAACATCACTGCATTCTTCTTTTGTCTTTATAAAGATAAATGTGATTAATCAATTTGATCTTAATTTTTAAGCAAATAGTTGATCATGTTCTTCAGGTGCATAAGCTTCACCATTAGACCATACATACTTGCCATTAATGAAATTTAATCCAACTTGCCAACATTGGTTTATAGAATCTTCCATATCATGAGACTCAGCTACTAAAACTGAATTCTTGTCAATTTTCTGTATAGTATTGAGAGGTGACAAAGCTAATCCAAAGTATTCACAATTATCAAACCATTCAAGCATGATAGGAGGTTTTACATCTAAATATTTCATTTTAGCTTTTCTAGCTATGAAAAAAATCATTATTAGAAGCATGAAAACTTTCAAAGTTGCATAAGCCTTTAAGTGTTTAAATATTAGTATTACTTCTTAATAAGGCTTCATTGAAGTCAAAAAACATACATTAACCAGTCTAAAATAAAAAAAAATAATCTTCGACATATAATACTATTTCTTGAAATTACAACAATAAATTTTAATAAGCATTTAAACCTGAAAAAATCATAAGCACAACAATCTCAAAAAAACAGTTTCGTTTTTTTAAAGACCCAGTTATTGCCATTTTATTTATAGAAAAATCCTAATTTATTGTTGCTGGTTTGTATTTAGACGCAAAGATTTAGAAATATATAACCGAAGAATGCAGAAAATGATTATCAAATACTTACATTTAGCAGGATGAATTCAAAGTGCTGAAAATAAAAAGATAATTCTTGGAAACAGTACACAATGTAATGTTTAGTTGTTTAATTCAATTTAACACTTTTCCTAACTTTTCTCCTCACTTATTGCTTACTTTTGATGTTTGAGATCATTTGCTACACTAGGCATTTCACCTTAACCAATTATTCACTGCTGTGCTATAATTTGCATTTTTTTATTTTTGTTGTTGTTTTAAATACTGTTTTTGACACGATACTTTATTAAACTTAAATTGCTGCGTCTGCAAATAAGTAGGATTATCTTTAGATTAAAGATAATTTAGTTAAAAAGATTTACAGCTTAAACATCGTTTATTTAATTACCAAACGACAACTTAGGATAAAATAATTAGAAAATTAGCATTTTGATAACAAAGAAAAGTTCACAAATCAAGAGCGTTCAAGATGACTCTGAACAATCGATTCTTGAATACTAACGTTAAAAGCAACTTGATTCTTTTTATTTTTACCTTTTTTGAGATTTTTAAGACCAAAAAACATCTGAATCACCAAAATATTTATCCTTATTCTGAAATTTTCCCTTTATAGCTTTATTTTTATTCAAATCAGCTTAATTATCTATTTTGTCAAAGGAATCATTATTTTCTTCAGGTTTGCTGTCATCTGGTTTTTTATAATTCCTGTTTACAATTCTACTATTACTTTCAGCAACATTTGAATGAAGTGGAATCATTTGAAGTACATTGTCATTTGTAGGTGAGTTTTGAAAAGCTCTCTGAAGACATTTTTGTAAGATTATCACAATTAAACAACAAAGAAAATCTACCAAAAACTCTAACAAGTAAACAGTAAAACAAAATTCAAGATCTGACATTTCAAAACTTTTCTTTCATCCAATAGTTTCTGATCTCAATAAATTTGATTGTAGTCTGTCAATTGTCGTTCTTTTTGAAGTTTATCTAATCTAACCAGCTGTGAGGAACTTGAAGTGAGACAATGTCTTTTAAAGCTGAAGTCTTGTGAAATTTCTAAATTTTATGATCATTGCAAAAGCAGCTTTGTTTGGAATTTAAACTGTTTTGAAGAGCTTCTTAGCAGTTTGTAATGATTAAAAAGAAAAATATTGAGCTTCGTAATTGCTGTAATGCTCTAACCTTAACTTTATAATAAATTATTGAAAACAAGTATAATTTGGTTTTTCCAATAGTTTAGATAAGAACTAAACTCAACATTATTATTTTAAAAATTCAAGTTTCAAATTAAATATATAAATTTTTAAAGGTTGGTGTTTAGTGATTAAACAGTAGTTACAACTTGGCAAAATAAATCGTTAGTTTGCTGATTTTATAAACAATTTATAGAATATATTTTTGAAATGTTGTCAAATTCTTGGAAGTTCTTAGAGAGATCATACTATATTAAACTGGTATTGGAATCTTTTTCGAACACCAAGATTAGAATACTAGAATTCTACCAAGTAGTGCAAAAAGTTTAACATATGGTTACTTCTTTTGCATCTGTTTTCTTAACCATCCTGCGTTGACCAGAAAGTTTTTTTAAATCTTCATTTAAAGATAACTTTCATATTTCATTAGGAAGCTACAACGTTGGTGATTTTTGTTTTGCTTTAAAAGATAACTTTATCACTTCAAAATTAACACATTAATGAAAATTTCTTTATTTTTAGAACATTTACACAAGTTTCGAACTGATTAACCACAGTTACAAATAATTATTCAAACTTGTAATGTTTATCCTTAATTACTGAGCCAACAAATTATTTGGTTAGGTTTTCCTAATTTTTTAGAGAATTCTTTTTTGTAAACAGTAAATCTGACAATAGTAAAATTAACAAACTAAAATATTTAACAATACTAAAATTGATAAGTACCAAATAATAGAGAATTTAAACTAATTTAATTTTTTGGAAAAAATATACCCAGCTTACTATCTAATTGAGTATATAGAAACATAAATTTTTATTATTAATAAATATAATTATCTACTTAATAAATACTATTTGTTGGACGGTGGTTTAAACAATATATAAACAGTCCCAACATAAAATAAATTACAAGTGTATTTATGTACAATAGTATAATTTGAATACAATTGTTGATTCGTTTATAGCAGATGATTTTTAATATCTAAGAAAAATATATTTTTTTTCATTTTAATCAAAAATTTCAACTTTAAATATTTGAGGTCAAATAAATAAACACGCAAATTAATATTATTAAATCAAACAATCAATCAGTCTTAGGTTTAAAAGTTTGCTGTTATCTGTTAGTTGTACTTGTTAGATTATTCTATCGACAAATGGTCGATATCAAAAATTAGATCTTATGAATCTAAATACCAATTACTTATAACTAAAGGAACATTTCTTAATATAAAAAATCTACACATCTAGCAATTGTCAGGAAAAATAGAATTTTTGAAAATTTTTATTTCACTTTAAAAGTTTGATTTATGTAAAACTTTGATACAAATTTTATTTCTATTACTATCAATCCTATAGTGAAGGTATTTTCTTCTTCTAAGTGCATAAAATATTTTAGTTTTAATCTGTTTATTGATTTTTCAAAACTAAAACTAATACAAATACTTTTTATATACAGCTAATTGTATAAGTATGAATAAACCTGGTATGAAAATTGATAAACATTGTTTTGTAAACTCCAAGTCACTGAGCAACACTATTTGTCTGACAGATAGGAGGTTACAATGTTTGAAGTTTCTAAAAAGTAAACCTAAAACGTATATAGTGATATCTTGTGACTGAAAAATAAATATTAAAATGCATTTAAATTTTTAAAAAAAGTTCCAAATTATAGTTTAATGTACCTAACAGTTGTTACAAATAAATTACTTGAAACGTTATGTTGAAGTCAATCAATGGCTCTGAAATTTCATGATCACTATAATTTCAACAAATTTATTATAATGACTTTAGGCATTGGAAAAATGTTCAAAAGCTGCTGTTGAAAGAGGTAAACAAACATCAAAAGAAATTGGTTTTTTTTTGATAATTTATTTAATAAAATTTTAAGCCAAGAAGCAAACCACCAGTGTTTAAGAATTAAGAAAATACAAAAAAATATTACATACAGGTGGGGAAATATTTCCAAAGAGTTGTAACAAAGCTCATGAAAGATATCTACATCAGAACTAAATTCCAAGAAAGAGCTTCTAGTCTTCAATAGCTTGATGATTCCAATAATACCGTTGACTTTAAATATCGTTAACTAGAGATTAAATGAACACACGACAAAGTAATTTCAAAATAGTGCTTTCAAAAAAAGTGCTTTAAAAACGGTTAAAAAAAAAGATGAAAATTTGAAGAAATTCAAATATCTTTACAAATGACACCACTTGGTGTTAGACAATATTTCTATTATTTGCAGTTGTAACTAAAAATTATTTAAATAATTCATCAAAAACCTCCAAAAAATATAATTTTAGCAACTAGATACTGAAAAGTTTATAGTGGAATAATATTTTGTAGATCAACTTATTTAGAAAAATATCATTATTTTAAAAATAATTTAGATTTTTATAATATTATTTTACAATAATAAATTCTTTTTTTTCATATCTCAGTTAAATTTATTCATTATTTCTAAACTCATCATCTTTAAGCACAAACGTAAAGTTATTTTTTATTATAATAAGTAGTTAAAGTTTGTGTTTAAAATTAAGATCACTCGGAATCAAGAAAGTTCATTTTCAACTTCTGATTAGTTTACTTCATGTTTCTTAATAAAGTTTTCGATTAAAGTATAAACAAATATTCTATTAAAATCGATAGTTTAGTATAAATATAATAAACCGATTTACTCTTAGCTTCTCTTACTGTAAATTAGTTTTATATATATAAATTATTCTAAAGAAGTTTTGATAACAGCTGTAATTTGCTTGAATTAATTTTTACTGTTATAATACCTAAATTTGAAAAAACATCATCGTCTACCAAGTTAGGTTGGATAAAAGATAAATAAGATGGTTACAGAAAAAGGTAGATTAACTTTTATATTCAAATAATATTTTTTCCTTAAAAATTTCCACGTTTCTTGAAATTTTATTGAAAAAATTACTATAAAATAAAAAAACCTTTTATTGCAGTTTTTTTTGTTAATGATAATCAATTCTGATTAAAATTATGTTTTAATTTGAATACAATTGTTGATTCGTTTATACCAGATGATCTTCAATATCTAATAAAAATATTTTTTTTCATTTTAATCAAAAATTTTAACTTTAAAATAAAAAGCTTGATTGGCTATTAGTTAGCTGTACGGTATCTTTTGTGATCAGCATCATTATTGCCACTATTAAAACATCTTTGCTGTATTTTCTTCATCATTTTATTCTTGCTTCATAACGTCACTTAGTTCCCTTGTTTCGTTGAAGTCATTATTAAATAATTACTATTTTTTGGTTTCGAAAAATATTTGATAGAAAAAAAGTTTAGATAAAAAAAAATGGACAAACGAAAATAAGATAATTCAAATAAAATTATCACTAATAACCATTATTACAAACTAACAAAATAGAATGATACTTTCTTCAATGGCATTAATAAAAAAATAAATAAAGTTAAATTTTCAAGATGATTAATCAATATATATCTACAAATTGTTTATTTTAAAATCTTCTGCGTTTTGAAGAAGTAATACGTCTAATGTTTCATAATATTTCTTTTACTATCATCTCTTTCGATCTAATAATTGTCAAAACTAAAGTCAATTTTATCAATTACATTCTCCTTTATAAGGTTGGTTTACTTAGAACTGTTAGAAAATGAATTACTTTGACAACAAATTTAAATATTTTTTTTTATATTTGGATGGTTATTACTTTTTAGATTATAATTTTCAAAAGTTAAGATCAAAAGTTGCTGTGAGTATATTTTTCAATTCTGAATAATTTTAATCAAAACGTAGTGAAGTATTGTAAAAACAACTCATTGAATCTAGTTTCTAATCGTTTTTAAGAAATAGCTTTTAATTAAATGCAAAATAAACATTAATTTATATTTACAAACAGTTTATAGAAGATTAGAAATAACAAAACTTTTATAAAACAACTAATTGAAATAATAAATTTATTACAAAATTACAAATGGTAAATTTTCATTGTAAAAGCTCGGCCGAAAACGGTGATATAGGATGTGCTATGAGTGATGATATTAAAAAAAAGTAAGAGAAAGTGAGACGAAAGAAACTAATCGAGCAACACACAGTGAAATGCAAAATAGAAAGCTGTTAAAGTTTCTCTCTTATTTTGAAAGTAGTTTTTCTTCTCTTCAGTTTATTTCAGAAAATAAACCACCGTTTAGAACAAGAAAATATGATGTATTTCATCTATTAAACACATTGTGCTAATTAATATATCTTCAAATGTTAATTTTAATGACAAGAGTTGAAAATAATTTATTTGCAGAATGTCAATTTTTTGATAAAATTAATCGACACATTGCCGATTTCAAAATTAACAAATGTTACTGCGGAGGTTCACTAACAGAAGAAACTATTTCTCTGTTTTATCATTTTATTTTGATCTAGTATTTGTCCGGAGAAAAGTTATTTTCTATCTTTTATTTTTTTCCAAACGTTTCATTTATTAAAAACTGTTAGACAATATTTATATCTTTGACATCAGTCTTATAGAAGATTATATCTTACCTGTAGTTGCAAAATACTTTTTAGTTTTAATTTTTCAAGTCATTCTTAAAAACTAAATCTATTTAAAGTACTTTTTATCTGAAGCTAGTTTTATGAAGCTGAATATAACTTATATAAATACAAAAAATAATGTTTTATAAGTTTAACGTATTTGAGCTAGAGTATTCATCTAACAGATCTAAATAAAATTATCTATTAATTTGCTAACTTTGCTAACCATCTTAGACCAACAATAAGACTTTATTATTTCTGATCAAAGTCAACGTTGTTAGATTAAGTCATTATAAAATCAAGTTTAATTAAAGTTGCCATAACTGAAAATTATACTTAAATTTTGTCATCGATACAGATCTTGTCGTATTACTTTCTTTCTGAAATTACTAAATTTAATGAGCAGGAAAAAATTTGCAAAAACATAGCCTAAAGCAATAGAAGGCTTTAAAAATTATTTATCGGCACCGACGTCTAGCGTCAAGTTTTTCAAGTAGAAAAACAAAAACCTAAAACAGTTTTATTCTAATTTTATATAATAACGCTTTTACTTAAACCAACAATTTTATTATTAGGTAAAGCCCTTTTCTGTAGATCAAGTTTTTATATTAATACTTTAGATCAATGCATTTTACAAAGTAAAGTTTAATATTTTTTCACAAAAACATAAGCTAAGAAGAAAACAAGAAATGTTTTGCGAAACGACGAATTTATATTTATAATAATTGTGACAGTAATAAGAAAAACATTTTATTGTCAACTAAGATTAGTAATCTGTGGAAAGTTGTTTAAACTCATATTCTATGCAACTAGAAAAAGGTTAAAATAAACTGTTAAAAAATCTTATTTGGGTTGCAATTAGAAAAATGCAGGTAAAAAAAGCCAAAAAAAATTCAGCAGATCATTTAAAGACGTGTCTTTTTACTTGAATAATTTCGATTTTCTTTTAAATTATATTCGTAACTTAGTTTTTTAATCTTATTACAAATTTTTGAACAAAATGTCTTTACAAAAAGTTATTTCTTACAAGCAGACAGAAAGATATTCATTTCAACTCTCACAAAACGCTTTTCAGTTTTAACAGATTCACCACAAAATACTAATAATAAATTTTGAATAATTGGAATTTTCGATATAATTATGACTTCTAATAAAACTTTGTTTATTAAACTTTGTTGATCATCAAAAACACTTTATTTAATTCTTGAACAAGTGTCACCGTAAAATTCTTTTTAAATAATTTCGAAGCTGTACATTGAGATTCAACTTTCTCAGGCATGTCATCTACAGTTTGGTTTTTGTGAAAAGTTTTTGAACGATTGTATTCAATAATCTACCTAAATTTAAATACAAAAAAAGCAGATTATGAATTAGCAAACCTTTTCCAAATGCATACCAAAGGCATAAATTGATACTTTACTAGTTTGGTAATCATTCAAATAATTTCTTCTCCTGAAAAAACAGCTTCTAATTATATAATACTTTTTTACTATGAAGTTAGTGAATTAAAAGCTTAAATTAGTTTTACTATTAGAAAGTCTTCTTAGCTAGCATAAACAAAGGCTTGTTAGCTTAAAGCACACTAAACATTTATTAGAAATGATTTTACATTATAATAAAGGAATTAGCACCAAAAATTAAATGTTGAATTATATGCTTGAATTATAGATTTATTTGTTTATATTTTTATATCCATTCAAACTATCCTACAATTTAAAAAAAAGAATTTAAAAATATTAGTGAGTTAAATTACAAGCTCGAAGAATCACTAAAAATAAGCATCAGTCAACGACTTGTCAAATATAACTAAAAATTTCTTAAGAACCTATTAATAATTGAAAGTCACTTAAAAAAAATTAACCTTTATTATGAAAGAATTTAAAATAGACCTAATTCTTAATATCGACCATTTGTCGATAGAATAATCCAACAAATACAGAAAAATATATAGTTAGAAAATATATTTTTTTCAATTTATACTTATAGTTTTTCTTTTCTTTCCAAATTATCCAGCAATTTATGAAAAATTTTTATATTAATAGAAATGAAATTTATTAGTTTATTTTTTCAGCCACAATATGTCTCTCTAATAGTTTTATTTTCATAATTTTAGAGATTATAATTATTTTACCTTTATTTCTACTTGACAAATAGTGCTGCTCAGTGACTTAAAGATTCCAGTTTTTATACTTCCGCTGCGCCACTCTGCTAAATGCAAAATTATTATTAGCCGTTTATAAAGCTAGAACTTTCTAATAAAATTCTTTACCTAAATTTTTGTAGCTTCGGAACGAGAGACTTGAAACCATTATTATTATTCAAAGAAATTAAAAAAGTAGTTTTATTTAACTAGACTAAGGAGCAAACTTATGACTAATTAACAAAAACGGCTTATAAATATTCAAAATTTAAACTTTAAACTGAAAAAAGTTTAAAAAAGTATTTGTAGATATTTTAGCAAAAGTACAAATTTACAAAATGTGTTTGCTGTTAGCTAAACAAACTCAATTGATTAAAAAGTTACTTTAGAAACTAAAATATGTATTTAAAAATAAAACATCTGGCTTAAAAACTATTGTAGCCAAGAAGTTTCTCGACTATCTAAAATTGAAATCACATCAAAACTAGTAAATAAAACTTTTATTAAAATAACAGAATTAACAATTTTACGTTTCACCTCTGTATGTAATAGAGATTAATTTTATAAATATTATAGAGGATGTAATTGTAATGAAGTTTAAAAATAAAACAATATTAAGGACATTCTAGTGTTTTAACTTTAAGTAAAAAGAACAATAAGTACAATTTTTTTTTCAAAAAAAGGAAATTTTAGAAATCTTCTAGATTTTGGAGCAAAATATTAATTTGAAAAATGAATAATAATAAAAATCAAATTAATATAAAATTAATTTTCTCTTTCAAATTTTAAATATTTTTAGCAAACATTGTTATTTACTATTTTATTTTCATGCAAATTAAGTATCAGTAATGTTCTTTTACAAAAAATATTTTTCAATGTTTTTCAAGAATGATAATATTATGAAAAAGAAGTAATAAGCAAAATAAATACAATTATTAAAAAATAAAAACGGTAACTTTTATTAGCAAACTTAAACTTAAAAATATATAATTGTTAAAATTTCATAAAAGAGTATGTTTGAAAATTATCTTTATTTTTTCATGTTTTGTTTTTCTCCTTTAATAGTTTTCCGACAATAAATTTACTTTAGTATATTTCACGTTCAAATTTCTAGCTATAGATAAATCTCAATTTCAATAAAATTTACTTTTAAGGAAATTTTAGAATAAAAATTAATATTTTTATTTTTAACAAATACTTTTTATAAGCAGATAAAATTGTTCTACTTTTGGTTGAATTAAAACTAAACAAAAAATAAGAAAAAGTAATTTAAAAACTTTTTATGAGTTAGCTATAGTATTGAATACTATTATTTCTGTTTTCTAAGAGAAAAAATAATTTAGGTTTTTAGGAATAATTGTATTATTTTAATGGATAGATTTATAAGGACTCATCATCAAAATCATCAACATTAAAATCAACATCTTACCAATATCTGAATTTGATGATCATCTTCTTTTTTCAAAAACTCTTTTTTCAAACTAAGATCATCTAAGTCTGAAAACATTTCATAAGTAAAATGTTTGTTGTTCGAATAACTTCAATATTTAAAGCTATCTCAAACTTAGTAGACCAAAAAAAAATTATATTATCGTAACAATAAACAATTTTATGAAAAATAATATATCGAAACAAATAAACAAATAAATTTCATTTCATTGAATGATTAAGTAATATGTAAGAATATTAATATATTAATATTAATATAGAATACGAATATTACGATTATTATACTCGAGGGATATCAAGGAGAATAAATGAAAAAAATTTAATTGTCGTATATTAACATTTTGATGAAGATTATCAACATATTGTCGATTTCAAAAAAACTTGTTGCTTAACGTTTCCAACATGGAGATGAAGTTAAAGTTAATTTTTTCTTTTAGCAATTTCTTGAAATCGAATAATTTTCCGGAGAAAATAATTTTTTGATTTAAGAAATTCATTACAACTTTGATTTATTTAAAACATTGAGACAAGTTTTATTTCTATTCTGTTCCATCCTACATAAAAATTACTCACAACTTCTTAGTGAATAATACAATTTAATTAAAAACTTTTCAAGAATTATTCACATAAAATTATTAGAAAAACCTTGTACATATTTCTAATTATAACAATTTTTTAATAAAATCGATAAAAATATTAAAAAACATTGTACTTGAATCTTAAAGTCACTGAGCAACACTATTTTTCTAGTATGTAACAAGGTACAACAATTATAATCTCTTAAAATATGAAGAAAAAAAAAACTTTTATAGAGACATCTTGTGACTGAAAAAATTAAAATATTTTAATATTTTTAACTTCTGTTAGATTAAAATTTTTCATGAATTGCTGAATATATTGAAATGAAAGAAAAACAAAAATTATAAGAATAAAATTAAAAAAAAACTATTTTCTCACTCACTATTGCTAAAGTTTACTAAATTTATTTATTGACTATCTTGCTACCCACTAAATTCAATCAAATCCTATAAAAAACAAAAAAAAACAAATTCTTAGGTAGTAATCATCGTATGTTTTTGTAAATCAAATCACTATTCTGTTGATTACAACGACAAATAATATTTTCTACAAAATTTCTATACTAGAAATGAGATAAATATTTGACGTCAAATTGCAATTCAGTCCATCTAATTTCTTTCATTGATAAATTCAAGCAGCTTTCATTTTAAAAGTTTGTTTATACTTCTTAGTATTAATTTTCGAATTAATTTTTCGACAGATGGTCGATATCAAAAAATTAAATTTTCATAGTTTTTTGCAAAGTTGCAGAATGACTAACGTTCTTCAATATTAAAACTTCTTTTAATCTAGTATTTGTCCGGAGAAAAATATTTTTCAAAAATTAAAAGTTCATTTCATAAATTTGATTTAACCATAATCATAAGAATAATTTTTCTTGTTTCCGATAAAATTAAAAACAAATGTTTCTACTAATTTAATACAATAATGATATGTGATTATATAACATGTAGAAAAATATTTTAAGTTATTTCATTATATCTAATAAAAAGTGTAACATTCTAATATCGTAAACAATAAAATCAATTATTTTGTCAAGATTTTTATATAGAAATCAAAATTTCCATAAAAATTTTTTCAAATCATGTTAGTAATAATGCTGACTATTTGAAATACGTTTACCGATAAACTAAGAGATTTTTTCAAAAAATTCGGCCGTTTTAACGACTGCGTTATAAGACAAAATCCAAGAAAAAAAACGTTCTTCAGGTTTCGGTATAATGTTATTTGCTGAGCCTGATTCTGTTAAAAAAGTAATTGTGTTTGTTTGAAAAAGTTGATATGAGTTACCTTAAAAAACATTTTTATAGACAGTTAGAAACAATTTGATTAAAAATCGTTTTAATTGTTCTACTTTAGAGGTGTTTCTACTAATATTAATCACACGAATTATTTGTAAATTTATTTTCAAAAAGTAAGAAAAAGTAAAATTAATATAGAATTATTGTCAAAAAAAGCCACTTTCTAACAGTATAAAATAAAAAGAAAACTTTTAATTGAAAATTAAAATTCTGAATTGATTTTTGTCCGGACAAACTCTAGATCAAAAGAAATTTATAAAAAGAAGATGTAATACTGAGATTTAAATTCTTACAATTTTAATTTCCAAAAGCATTTTGAAATCGACAACTTGTCGGTTATGTAACTGTTAATTTGAACTTAGTGGGTAATCTCATTAAATAAAATCTTATAAAAAGACAAACCACATTTACTTCATTATAAAATAGATTTTAAAAGGTTTTAATCAAGCACTTTCAAAGAGCAAGTAAACAACTTTTTTGAAAATTGAAGATAAATATATAATTCTAATTCAGACTTATTATCCAACATCAGCAAATCGATATCCACTGAATTGAAAAAATTAAATCTGAAAAAGGAAGATGTAAATACACTTCAACTAAAAGATTTTAAAAGATAAAAATAACACTTTTTTTAAAAGAACCTAAAGAAACATTTTGATGGTGATTGAAAAGTGAAAAGAAAAATTGAAAAAGAAAATATAAAGTTATTTTCAAATATTCAAAATTATTTATTAAAATTATTTAAGGTATTTTACACAAAAAGTATTTTCATTATTGTTGAAACTTTAAAAGTAAAATCCAAAAAGTAGCAGTAAGTAAAAATTAAATTAGTTTGAAATTTAATTGTTCGAGGATCTTTTATTTCTTATGATTTCTTAAAAACAAAACAGTTTTTAAATGATCTCTTCAAAAAACGAATTAGTAGTTTTCCACAAGATCTCACTGCGAAGTGGAACACGATCTTTGACAACGATGTATAAGCCGGAAGTTGATGAGTTCAAAAGAATATCTGGTGTCGATCGAAGGTGACGTCATCAGCGTATGACGTCATTAGTGACAGATTTGTTTATTTTTAGTTTGAAAGAAAACTTTTTGTAAGAAGAAGATGAGGATCAGATGCAGATGCAGATGCTAATGGTAAGATGTTGATCTTACTGATGTTGATCTTAAAGATCAACAATGATTAATGATGAGGGCTTATAAACTTAACAATTTAAAAATTTTAATTATTCTTTTAAAAAATCATTAGAAAACAGAATTAATAGTATTCAATACTATAGCTAACTCAAATAAAGTTCTTAAATTACTTTTTCCCTTTTTTTGTTAGTTTTAATTCAACAAAAGTAGAACAATTTTATTTGCTGATAAAAAGTATTTGTTAAAAATAAAAATATTAATTTTTATTCTACAAATTTCTTAAAAGTAATTTTATTGAAAACTGAGATTTATCTAAAGCTAGAAATTTGAATGTGAAATATATTGAAGTAAATTTATTGTCGGAAAACTATTAAAGGAGAAAAACAAAACATGAAAAAAAATTGATAATTTTCAAACATACTCTTTGGTTTTATGATATTTTAATAATTATATAATTTTAAGTTTAGGTTTGCTAATAACAGCTACTGTTTTCATTTCTTAATAATTTTATTTATTTTGTTTATTTCTGCTTTCTCATAATATTATCATTCTTGAAAAACATTGAAAAAGATTTTTTGTAAAACAACATTACTGATACTTAATTTGCATGAAAATAAAGTAGTAAATAATAATATTTGCTAAAATACTTTAAATTTGAAACAGAAAATTACTTTTATCATAAGTTGATTTTTTTATTATTCTTTTTTTATACTTCAAAATCTAAAAAATTTCTAAAAAATTGTTTTTTTAAGGAGAATTGTTCTTATTGTTTTTTTTACTTAAAGTTGAAACACTAAAATGTCATTAAAATAGTTTTATTTTTAAACTTCATTACAATTGCATCCTTTTAAATATTTTTAAAATTAATCTCTATTACATACATATGTGAAACTTAAAGTTGTTAATTCTGTTATTTTAATAAAAGTTTGATTTACTAGTTTTAATATGATTACAATTTTAGATAGTCCAGAGGCTTCTTGACTACAGTAATTCTTAAGCTATCTGTTTTGTTTTCATCTCATATTTTATTTATCGAATCAAATCAAACTTCATATCAAACTGAAAAAGTTCCGGTTCACTTATTTTGCTTTTCAGATTTATTTTTATTTTAGGTATAGCATTTTTATTTGAAATTTCTTTCGATCAAGTATTTGTCTGGACAAAACTCACATTTCTAAAATCAATTTTTGTTACAAGTGTAATTTCTTTAAAAGGAAAAATTGTTTCTTGCTACTTTTCTGAATTTCATTTGCTACTTATTACATTTAATAATAAAATTCTTTAAAGATTTCTTAAAAATTAAGTTAATTATAAAGGTTTTTAAAGTAAACAAATTAATATTTAAGTATAGCGTCGATATACTACTGGCTTTGATTAGAATGAAACTGTTTTAACTTTCTATTTGAACCTTATAAATTTTTTTCCGACATATTTTTCGTTACACAAAATTTCACATTAGCAAATGAAGCAACTCAACTTTTTTTCAGTTAAAAACAGTAATTTAACAAAAAAGCTTTTTAATTTGCTTCACAATCACAAATTTCACTTTAGAATATTTTTAGATTTACAGTTTAAGTTTGCAATAATTTTGTAAAGATAGTTTCATCCTCGTTTGTTGTGTAAATTTTCTAATATAAATATTTTCTCTTTATTTCATTGAAATAAGTTAAAATAACACAGAATGGAAATAACCAAATAACTCTATTCAAATAAAATTATTACTAATAACAAATGATATGAATAACAAATTAAAATGATACCTTCTTTAATGGCACTAATAAAAAATAGAAGAAAGTTACACTTTAAACTGGTTAATTACTATAACCAAATTTCAAGTGGTTGTTGTTGGTTGCCAATGGTTGTTACTGGCTGCTAGTGATTGTTGCTAGGTGATATTAGTTGTTGCTGGCTGCTACTGGTTGTTGCTGGCTGCTACTGGTTGTTGCTGGCTGCTAATGGTATTTGCTGGTGACTAATGGTTGTTCCTGGTGGTAGTGGGTGTTGCTGGTTTCTAATGGTTGTTGCTGGGTGTTAGTGGTTGTTGCTGCTTCAAGTTGTTGTTGCTGGTTGCTAGTGGTTCTTGATAGCAAAATACTGATGTTGAAAAGTTTTTTAATAAAAAAAAGAAGTATTCATTCTGTCAACATATCGTTTTCTGCCACCAAGACGCGAATTGAAAGCAAAAAGAAGCAGATGGCGCCATGGAATAGAATCATCATTAAGTCCAACGATGACCACAAGAGGAGTTTGTACAAACAAAGTACAACTTCATTCCTATCTTCTCTCTAGCTGATTCAGACTGAAAGAACACTGCTTCTCTATGGTGACACCTAGTGGCAAAAATGAGTGTTGAAGAAATTAGAGAGCTGATGACTTACTTGGGGCAAGGATTATGCTTTGTTCTAGGCAAGGTTGGATCCTGGGCTACATCAGGATTGATTTCAGACAATTCATCAACCTCATGTACAACTTTGTTGACATAAACACAAGGATTGTCTGCCTTGATTTGAAAACTACAATTGCGACACTAAAAAGAAAAAATTTATAAAAAATGTTCATTGTAACTATTTCAATTTTCAACCAGCTTTAAAAATGAATAACTCACAGCATACAGCAACTCTTTTTTTATTTTATCTTCTTTTGGATACAGCATGTTATTACTAAAAAACACAAATATTTCAGTGAATAATAATCAAAAAATGTCACTGAAAACATAAACAAGCAAACAATTTTGAAACAGTAGATAAGAAAACAAAAATTTTGTTTTGTTAATTAGTTTAGTAAAAATGATATTTTTATAACATGTTTACTGAAAAAGGATTTTTATTTGATTTTCAAACGAATGAAACAAAATTGCATATTGGAATATAAATAAAAAATAAAAAAAGAAAATTAAGTAGAAAAGAATATTTTATATTTCTATTTCCTACTCTTTAACTATGGTAAATTTAAAAAAAATAAAATTAAAAATAATCTGTAAAAAAAACTAGAATAAAAAATTTATTTTAAATTAATTTTACTGAAACACGAATTGATAATTTTAATTGACTTTTTTTATTATTATTTAATACTAATTATTATCATAAAATAATGAGAAAAATTATTACCAAATTTTATCTTGAATGGTCTTTTTATGTTATAGCAAACTTTTGAAGATAAATAAAAAAATTTGAGTTAAGATAAGGCAAAAGGATTAATAAAATGGTAAGTACTTTATGTAGATATATTTTTTAATAAATTAAAGTACTAAAAAACTAATAAAACAACTTTTACCATTCTGGACAGAAATTTATTCCAATAAAACTAGGCCCTTTGCTTGAGCTTATTTTTTCCACTAATGAAATAAAATCAGCAAATAAAAGATGTAGTTAAAAAGCTACAACAAATTGTAATTCATTATTGATTTCGATAAGTTTAACATTAAGCATTCAAAATATAAATGAAAGCATTTTTTCTTCCTCATTAGAAAACCATATAACTGTAAATTGTTTGAATGCAGTTAATATTAAATACAAAACAAATCTAAATATTTATTTAGAAAAACTAAAAGTTACAATATCAAAGTAAAATAGATTTATTTACAAAGTTGCTCATAGCAGCTCACGCCCAACACAACTATAAAAAACTGATGTATAAAGACAAAAATGATCAAAAAACCCCTCTTTCTTTTACTATCCTTTATTTTATCTTGCTATAAGTAACTAACGTCACTGCATTCTTCTTTTGTCTTTATAAAGATAAAAATGATTAATCAATTTGATCTAAATTTTTAATTAAATAGTTGATCATGTTCTTCAGGTACATAAGTTTCACCATTAGACCATACACACTTGCCATTAATGAAATTTAATCCAACTTGCCAACATTGGTTTATAGAATCTTCCATGTCATGAGACTGAGCTACTAAAACTGAAGTCTTGTCAATTTTCTGTATAGTGTTGAGAGGTGACAAAGCTAATCCAAAATATTCACAATTATCAAACCATTCAAGCATGATAAGAGGTTTTACATCTAAAGATTTCATTTTAGCTTTTCTAGCTATGAAAAAAATAATTATTAGAAGCATGAAAACTTTGAAAGTTGCATAAGCCTTCAAGTGTTTAAATATTAGTATTACTGCTTAATAAGGCTTCATTGAAGTCAAAAAACATACATTAACCAGTCTAAAATAAAAAAAAATAATCTTCGACATATAATACTATTTCTTGAAATTACAACAATAAATTTTAATGAGCATTTAAACCTGAAAAAATCATAAGCACAACAATCCAAAAAAACAGTTTCGTTATTTTAAAGACCCGGTTATTGCCATTTTATTTATAGAAAAATCCTAATTTATTATTGTTGGTTTGTAATCAGACGCAAAGATTTATTAATATATAATCGAAGAATGCAGAAAATGATTATCAAATACTTACATTTAGCAGGATGAATTCAAAGTGCTGAAAATAAACAGATAATTCTTGGAAACAGCACACAATGTAATATTTAGGTATTTAATTCAATTTACAACTTTTCCTAACTTTTCTCCTCGCTTATTGCTTACTTTTGATGTTTGAAATCATTTGCTACACTAGGCATTTCACCTTAACCAAATATTTACTGCTGTGCTATAATTTCCATTTTTTATATTTTTGTTGTTGTTTTAAATACTGTTTTTGACACGATACTTTATTAAACTTAAATTGCTGCGTCTGCAAATAAGTAGGATTTTCTTTAGATTAAAGATAAATTAGTTAAAAAGATTTACAGCTTAAACATCGTTTATTTAATTACCAAATGACAACTTAGGATAAAATATTTAGAAAATTAGCATTTTGATAACAAAGAAAAGTTCACAAATCAAGAACTTTCAAGATGAATCTGATCAATCGATTCTTGAATACTAACGTTAAAAGCAACTTTATTCTTTTTATTTTTAACTTTTTTGAGATTTTAAGATCCAAAAACATCTGAATCAACAAAATATTTATCCTTATTCTGAAATTATCCCTTTATAGCTTTATTTTTATTCAAATCAGCTTAATTATCTATTTCATCAAAGGAATCATTATTTTCTTCAGGTTTGCTGTCATCTGGTTTTTCATAATTCCTGTTTACAATTGTACCATTACTTTCAGTAACATTTGAATGAAGTGGAATCATTTGAAGTACATTGTCATTAGTAGCTGAGTTTTGAAAAGCTCTTTGAAAACATTTTCGAAATCGTCACAATTAAATCCTCCACCAGCTACGTTAACCAGATTAAGTTTTTTCTCATACCGCACAATCAGTACATGGAACAATCTGCCATCAGAGATTGTCATGTCAAAATCACTTATGCTGTTCAAGAAAAAGCTGAATTGTTATAATATCGCCAACATTGCCATTTCTAAACTGTGAATTTTTCTCTTTTACAATACTATGATTCTGTGCAATTCTTCATTGTCATATGCTTTTTCGTTTACACGTCAAACAGATCCAATTTGTGAGAATGTGTGTTAGCGAGAGGTGCTCTTTAGGCACCCTCCTTCACATTTATTGTAATAAATAAATAAATAACAAAGAAAATCTACCAACAACTCTAGAGGAATAATAAAACAAAACTTAAGATCTGACATCTCACAACCTTTCTTTCATCCAATACTTTCTGATATCAATAAGTTTGATGGTAGTCTGTCAATTGTCGTTCTTTTTGAAGTTTATCTAATCCAAACAGCTGTGAGGAACTTGAAGTGAGACAATGTCTTTTAAAGCTGAGGTCTTGTGAAATTTCTAAATTTTTTATCATTGCAACAGCAGCTTTGTTTGGAATTTAAACTGTTTTGAAGAGCTTTTTAGCAGTTTGTAATGATTAAAAAGAAAAATATTGAGCTTTGTAATTGCTGTAATGCTCTGACCTTAACTTTATAATAAATTATTGAAATCAAGTATAATTTGATTTTTCAATACTTTAGATATGAACTAAACTCAACATTATTATTTTGAAAATTCAAGTTTCAAATTAAATTTATAAATTTTTAAAGGTTGGTGTTTAGTGATTAAACAATTGTTACAACTTGGCAAAATAAATCGTTAGTTTGCTGATTTTATAAACAAATTATAGAATATTTTTTTGAAATGTTGTCAAATTCTTGGAAGTTCTTAGAGAGATCATAATATATTAAACTGGTATTGGAATCTTTTTCGAACACCAAAATTAGAATACTACAATTCTACCAAGTAGTGCAAAAAGTTTAACATATGGTTACTTCTATAGCATCTGTTTTCTTAACCAGCCTGCGTTGACCAGAAAGTTTTTTTAAATCTTCTTTAAAGATAACTTTCATATTTCATTAGGAAGCTACAACGTTGGTGATTTTTGTTTTGCTTTAAAAGATAACTTTATCACTTTAAAAATAACACATTAATGAAAAATTCTTTATTTTTATAACATTTACACAAGTTTCGAACTGATTAACCACAGTTACAAATAATTATTCAAACTTGTAATGTTTATCCTTAATTACTGAGCTAACAAATTATTTGGTTAGGTTTTCCTAATTTTTTAGGGAATTCTTTTTTGTAAACAGTAAATCTGACAATATTAAAATTAAAAAACTAAAATTTAAAACAATACTAAAATTGATTAGTACCAAATATTAGAGAGTTTAAACTAATTTAATTTTTTGGAAAAAATATACCGAGCTGACTATCTAATTGAGTATATAGAAACATAAATTTTTATTATTAATAAATATAATTATCTACTTAATAAAAACTATTTGTTGGACGGTGGTTTAAACAATATATAAACAGTCCCAACATAAAATAAATTAAAAGTATATTTATGTACAATAGTATAATTTGAATACAATTGTTGATTCGTTTATAGCAGATGATTTTCAATATCTAAAAAAAAATATTTTTTTCATTTTAATCAAGAATTTTAACTTTAAATATTTGAGGTCAAATAAATAAACACGCAAATTAATATTATCAAATAAAACAATCAATCAGTCTTAGGTTTAAAAGTTTGCTGTTATCAGTTGGTTGTACTTGTTAGATTATTCTATCGACAAATGGTCGATATCAAAAATTAGGATTTTGTAAAATAACTTTTAGTTTCTTATAACTAAAGGAACATTTCATAATATAAAAAATCTACACATCTAGTATTTGTCAGGAAAAAGTGAATTTTTAAAAATTTTTATTTCACTTTAAAAGTTTGATTTATTTAAAATTTTGATACAGATTTTATTTTTATTACTATCAATCATATAGTGAAGGTATTTCCTTCTTCTAAGTGCATACAATATTTTAGTTTTAATCTGTTTTATGATTTTTCAAAACTAAAACTAATACAAACACTTTTTATTGAAAGCTAATTGTATAAATATGAATAAACTTGGTATGAAAATTGATAAACAATGTTTTGTAAACTCAAAGTCACTGAGCAACACGATTCTTCTGACAGATAGGATGTTACAATGTTTGAAGTTTCTAAAAAATAAACCTAAAACGTATATAGCGATTGATGTTGATGAAGTGATTGATGATGATGAAGTCATTGATGTTAATGAAGTCATTGATGTTGATGTAGTCATTGATGTTGATGGCGTCATTGATGTCGATGAAGTCGTTGATGTTGATGATGTCATTGATGTGGATGAATTCATTGATGTTGATGATGTCATTGATGTTGATGACGTCATTGATGTTGATGAAGTGATTGATGATGATGAAGTGATTGATGCCAATGAAGTCATTGATGTTGATGTAGTCATTGATGTTGATGAAGTCGTTGATGTTGATGAAGTCATTGATGTTGATGATGTCATTGATGTTGATGAAATCATTGATGTCAATGAAGTGATTGATGATGAAGAAGTCATTGATGTTAATGAAGTGATTGATGTTGATGGCGTCATTGATGTTGATGAAGACTTTGATGTTGATGATGTCATTGTTGTTGATGACGTCATTGATGTCAATGAAGTGATTGATGATGAAGAAGTCATTGATGTTAATGAAGTGATTGATGTTGATGGCGTCATTGATGTTGATGAAGACTTTGATGTTGATGAAGTGATTGATGTTGATGAAGTCATAGATGTTGATGAAGTCATTGATGTTGATGATGTCATTGATGTTGATGAATTCATTGATGTTGATGATGTCATTGATGTTGATGAAGTCATAGATGTTGATGAAGTCATTGATGTTGATGATGTCATTGATGTTGATGAATTCATTGATGTTGATGATGTCATTGATGTTGATGAAGTCATTGATGTTCATGAAGTGATTGATGTTGATGAAGTGATTGATGTTGATGAAGTCATTGATGTTGATGAAGTCATTGATGTTGATGAAGACATTGATGTTGATGACGTCGTTGATATTGATGAAATCATTGATGTTGATGACGTCAGTGATGTTGATGAAGACTTTGATGTTGATGAAGTGATTGATATTGATGAAATCATTGATGTTGATGACGTCATTGATGTTGATGAATTCATTGATGTTGATGATGTCATTGATGTTGATGAAGTCATAGATGTTGATGAAGTCATTGATGTTGATGATGTCATTGATGTTGATGAATTCATTGATGCTGATGATGTCATTGATGTTGATGACGTCATTGATGTTGATGAAGTCATTGATGTTAATGAATTCATTGATGTTGATGAAGTGAATGATGTTGATGAATTCAATGATGTTGATGAAGTCATTGATGTTGATGATGTCATTGATGTTGATGAAGTGATTGATGTTGATGAAGACATTGCTGTTGATGACGTCGTTGATATTGATGAAATCATTGATGTTGATGACGTCATTGATGTTGATGAAGACATTGATGTTGATGAAGTGATTGATGTTGATGAATTCAATGATGTTGATGAAGTCATTGATGTTGATGATGTCATTGATGTTGATGAAGTGATTGATGTTGATGAAGTCATTGATGTTGATGAAGTCGTTGATGTTAATGAAGTGATTGATGTTGATGATGTCATTAACATTGATGAAATCATTAATGTTGATGACGTCGTTGATATTGATGAAGTCATTGATGTTCATGAAGTCATTGATGTTGATGAAGTCATTGATGTCGATGAAGTGATTGATGTTGATGAAGTGATTGATGTCGATGAAGTCATTGATGTTAATGAAGTCATTGATGTTGATAACGTCATTGATGTTGATGAAAACACTAATGTTGATGACGTCGTTGATATTGATGAAGTCATTGATGTTCATGAAGTTGATTGATGTTGATGAAGTCATTGTTGTTGATGACGTCATTGATGTTGATGAAATCATTGATGTTGATAATTTTAATAATTTCAATAATAATTATTAATGTCAATATAAAGTTTTTTTCATCTGATTTTATAAGAACAAAACAAAATTGTAAAATAAATATTTATTTTAGTAAAAAATCCATTTAAACAGTTTTCCACTCATTGTTATTCTCGCTTGACAACAAATTTAATTTAATTTTACTGTCTTTAAAAATATAACTTTCAACTCATCTTTTCAATATTATTCATTGTTTATTTTCTAAATTAAGTAGTTTTAAGAATATATTGAATTCTACTTCATAAAATTTATTAAATTAAAGCAAAATTGATAGTTTTGGGTAAGTAAAAATGTTTTAATAAATATCTAATTAAAGATTTTTGAGTTTTATGTTTCTATAGTAAAAAAGTTGACGCTAGACGTCGCTGAAGATAAACAATTTTGAAATCCTTGTATTGCTTTAGGCTATGTTTTTGTAAGTGATATTTGATAACTTGAGTTCTAAGGCTTACTTTCAAACTTTGTTGAAATTACGAATAATAATGTTTAAATTGAAAACAAAACTATCTTAGCAAGTAGATTCCGTATAAAAAAAATAAAAATTTATAAAGCAAATTACTTTTGTTTATTTTTATATTTAAAGAAAATTAAAAATTGTTAATATGCTTACTTGTGTAATACAGAAATTAGCAAACGACTCTTTATTATACTTTGGCAGATGCTGTAGATTGAAAACATTTTTTATCTTCATTTTATTCGAATTATTATTTCAAAAAATGTTAAGCTTCCTATTTTTTTACTAGAAAACATGTTAATATATAAACAAATCATCGTTTTACTTAAACAAACATATTTAAATTTGAAACTGAAATATATCAAAACTCATTATTCTAACTTAGCTACCATTAGCAATTAGGCAAATTTCAATAAAAACTTTGTTAGTAGCGAGTATCTACTTTTAATACAGCACTGGTACGAATTTAACTAATTAATTGAGTTGGATTTACTATTTCACTGATTTTTTGTAAAGCATTTTTGTTGCTTTGTTTTGTGATTTTTACAATGAAGCTTATAAACTGCTTATCTTCTAAGATTTTATTTTAAAGTATAGTTATTATTTTAGATATTAATAACTGTATTTTGGAATTTTGAATAAAAGAGTTTGAGCTTAGCTATGTATGCCTAGTTAAAAAAATATAAATGCAATTTGTAGTTGCAAAAGATTTTTATTTCTTTATTATTATAGAAACAATGCATTGTTATCTTCTTAGTAACATTCAAAAAAACTCACGTTCTCCTGACAAATACTAGATGAGAAGATTTTTTATATAAAGAAATAATCTTTAATCTTTAGCGTGAAATGAATCAAATAAACATAATTTTTGATATCGACCATTTGTCGATAGAATAATTCGACAAATACAACTAACAAGTAACAAGCAAACTTTCAAATTAAAAATTGCTTGATTATTTCGTTTGGTAAGAATACTTGAGGAAATTTTCAATCTAACTCCAAATATTAGTGAATATTAAAGTTTTTGTAATTTGTAATTTTTATTGATTTGATTTACAAAAACTAATGATGATTACTTCTTAAAAACATTTTATCTATTTTTCTTTGAGAATATCGCAAACATTTCAAATTGTTCCAGTAAATCTATGATGGAATTTAGTGGGTAGCAAAAAAGTCAATAAAAAGTTTTAGTAAAAACTAGCAATATTGAGCTATAAAATTAATATTTTTAAAATTTTAAACTTAAAATTATTTTTTTCACTCTTTCATATTAAATAGCGATTTATTAAAAAAAATTATGTACTTGCTTGAAACATTTTACACATTATGATTTTTCAAATTTAATCATAATTCTTAAGTGAAAAAAGTGATTTATTTAAATATTAACATGGTTGTCAGTATATAAAGATAAAGCTTAAAAAAAATAAATAAATAAATCAAATAATAGATGTAATGAAAAAACAAAATTGACAAATATTTGATGTCTAAATGATATTCACGCCATGTAATTCTATTAATTGAAACATCCCAGCAGATTTAACTTTGAAAGTAAACTTAATTCTGTTAGTTTTTTTTTTCGGATTAATCTATCGACGAGTAGTCGATAACAAAAATTTACTCTGTTCACAGTGTATTATAATGATAACGAAAAATGTTTTTCATTATAACAACATTGTTTCATCTAGTATTTATCCGGAGAAAAATTTGTTTTGAAAATTATTAGTCATTTAAAAAATTTAAATTATATAGAATCAGAAGAATAGTTTTATATGTTGACAATAAAAACAAAATAAATTGCTTCTGATAATTTTATTTAACTTATCAAAGATTTTTCTAATTTTAGTGGAAATTTTTTCAGAATATTTTTTTAAATTTATGCTTTGGAAATTCATAGTCGCTAAGTTGAGTCAAATTTTTGTAACCGTCAATTAGTTTTTATTGACAGATTTCAGCACAAGAGCTATTGAAAAAAGTGATTGAATGTTTTGTAAGGTCAAATAAGTGAAAAAAATTATTTGTCTGACTGATAAGAGGAAGAAAGTATGTTAAAACGTTTAAATTTACTTCTGAATTCAAAGTTAAATAAATAATTTGTTTTTAAAATTGTATTTTTTTATGGATACGAAAAATTAGTAGTTAAAATTGTTCTGTTTTCAATTTAAACTTAATTATTCATAATTTCAATAAAGTTTGAAAGTAAACCTTAAAATTCAATTTATCAAATATCACTTACAAAAACATAGCCTAAAGCAATACAAGGATTTCAAAATTATTTATCTTCAGCGACGTCTAGCGTCAACTTTTTCTACTATAGAAACATAAAACTCAAAAATCATTAATAAGATTGTTATAAAAACATTTTTACTTACCAAAACAATCAATTTTGCTTTAATTTATTATATTTTATGTGGTTCTCAATAATCGTTTTTAATTAGTTCTAATTACACAAGATGTATAATTTATTATTTTAACTCTTTTTAACTTCAACTGATTTGCTGAAGATTTTACATTAATTTTTAAAATTCAAATATTTTGATCATTTAATTAATTTTAAACATAAGTAAAAACTTCAAAAGCTTTTTGAAGAAAAAAACTTAATGTATGATTCCATAAATATTTAGTAATATCAAAATAATTTGCTAATTAACAAAATTATAATATTTCATGAATAAAACTCTATAAAAATTCAAAGCAGGTAAGACCTTAAGATAAAAATATTCAGTTATTTACGCTATATTTTACGGATATAATCTATTTGATCATTAATTAAAGTTGTTTACAAGTTAAACAATCTTTTTTATTTTAGAAGAGTTAAAAACAACAAAAATTTTTGTTTCCTTTTTACGTTATCTATGGGCGAATCGTAATATTTCAATTTTTTGTTAAATTTCAAACTTGTGATTGACTTTTAATGTCGAATGAAACTTTATACAATTGCCCTTATGAAAGTTGTTCGTTTACATTTCTTTAATGTTTTCAGCATTTTGATGTTCACATTTTATTTCTAATCTAATAGAGGTTACTCAACAAAAATTAGTTTATGATGGTGACGTAATTACTGAAGAACAATTTGATGATGCTAGTTTTGATGAAAGAATGTGGTTACTAATGAAAATATTTTTGGCATTAAACGTGAATTTATATGTTTACTATCAATAGTAATTTGGTTGAATTATCAACTATTGTCTTAGAGAAGAATTGTTTAAACTATTTAAATATTTTTTGTTAAATTATAAAAATATGAATCAGTTATGTAAAGATGTTAACTAAATATAAAAAAGTACATTACAAACTTGAAGGTTTTATTTTCAATCTCGCCTTGTTTACAATAGCTGAGATTTGTTTCAACGAATATCTTCAGCAAATAAAAAGTGCAAATTTCCATTAGGGAGTTGTTTTAGAGTAAATTGTAGCAAGGTGAATAAATAATAATAAGTAACTAAATATCAAAAGCTGAAAAGTTATTGATCTGTGTTTACCATAAAGTTACAAAGAAACTAAATAAATGCTTCTGATGATTGACAAAAGTGTTTGTGATTAAGTTTATGCAATTAATTGACTAGGAAAGTTGAACATTTTGTTGTGAATATCATTTGAAAATTTTTCACTAGCAGAAGTTTTTCCGTATTTAAAAATCTTTTTTTATCTTTGTTGATGGTAAATTTATGAACTTACAAGATAGAAAACTAGAGTAGATATGTTTAAAGCTTTAGGAAGTAGCTGATTTTTTATGTTTTAAAAAGAGTTTTTAAGAGATATTGCCAACCATTACTTTATATATATTGGGTTTTTTTCAGTTTTGTTCACTATATTGTTCTACATTGTCTTCTAGCTTACTATATTGTTTGCATTTGAATAATTTATATAACTAAATAATTTTTAAATACTTATGATAATTATTCATATTATAAAAAAATTTCATAAGCTTATTTCATATAGTAATTAATATAATAATCGATAAACAATACTGTTATTTCAAAGCTGATATTTTATACATCAATTGACTTTTTCAAACAAAAATGACAACATTACAAAATTTTAGTTTAAGAAATTTTATTTATTATAAAAAGATTCAAATTTAAAAAGAATAATCAACAATAAATCTGATTAAAATTTTTTGAATTGACATAGAAGAGTGGAAAATAAGTACTTTAGCTCGATGTTCAATAACAGCATAAATAGAATACCTTCATTACAATAACAAAGAAGTCATTTAATTTTTCTTGTATTTGTTAAGCAATAGATTTTCTTACTTATGAAAGTTGATTCGATTCTTGAAGTGTTTAAAGAAAATAAAGATAACACAGTATCCTGGGACATTGGCATTAAACCAAATCAAGAAAAAAAACCAACAGGCTATACATTTACATTAAAGATAAAACTAGTAACCAAAGCTGCAATACGAAGTGACGCAAACATATTTATCAAGGAATTTGAAAACAAATTAAAACTTGTAGATCTAGAAATAAAAATATGAAGAATGTGGAAAATGTGGAAAATGAATATCAAAATCTTCTAGTTGTGGTTGGTGCATTAGGAATAACATCAAATGAGTACAAAAATTTAATTCAAGAAGTTCATTGAAATATTAACCAGGACGATTTGAAGAGCCTAAAAGAAAAACAGATAAATATCTTGCTAACAGAGCACATATAACATAAAATTTTGGTGACTAGTAGAATTTGTAACCTTTTTTAATTTTTTTTCACTTGTTGCTTACTTTCACTGTATGACATCATTTGTTACACTTGGCATTGTAACTTTACCTATTAAATATTGCTAAAGTAAATTCTACTTGTTAATTTTTGATGCTGTCTTTAAGAATTGTTACTAACACGATACCTTATTAAACTTAAATAGCTGCGTCTGCAAAAAACAAGAGAAATTTCTATATAGAAGAATAATTAATTAATATAATTTACATTTTAAACATCATTCATTTTATTATCAAATAAAAACTGAAGTTAAAACAATTAGAAAATTAGCACTTTGATAGCAAAGAAAAGTTCACAAATCACGAACATACAAGATGACTCTTATCAATCGATTTTTGATATTTAAAATTAAAAGCAACTTGATTCTTTTCAGTTTTTTCCTTTCTTTAAAATTACTAAGATTCGAAAACATCTGAATCATCAAAAGATTCATCTAACCCCCCATTTTCTTCTTCTGAATATAAAAATCTTCCTCTTACAGTTTTCTTTTCATTCTCATCAGTATGATTATCAACTCTATCATTAAATTCTTTCTTTTCTTCATATTTTCTGTCATCTCATTTTTCACATTTTCTAGTTGTAATTGTATCACTACTCACAGCAACATCTGAATGAAGTTGATTTATTTGAAGTATGTTGTCTTTAATAGCTGAGTTATGAAAATCTTTTCGAAGACGTTTTCGAAGGATTATCAGAATCAAGGAAAAAAGAAAAAGTATTAAAATGGATAGAGCAAGAATCAAATAAAATTCGAGATCTGACATTTCAAAACCTTTCTTTCATCCAATAGTTTCTGATCTCAATAAATTTGATGGTAGTCTGTCAATTGTCGTTCTTTTTGAACTTAATCTAATCAAAACAGCTGTGAGGAACTTGAAATGAGACAATGTTGTTAGCTGAAGTCTTATAAAGTTTCTAAATTATAAGATTATTGTAAAAGTTGCATTCTTTGGAATTTAAACTGATTTCAAGAAGTTAAACAACTTTTTAGCAGTTTGTAATGATTACAAAGAAAAAAAATCTGAATTTTGTAGTTACTCTATTAAATAATAATAATAATACTTTAGCTTTAAAATAAATCATTGAAAACCAGTAGAATTTGCTTTTGTCTGATGGTTTAGATAAAAACTAATCTCAGAACTATTATATTTTTGTTCAATTTTCAAAGAAAGTCTGGAAATAGTTTAGGTTTAGTTATCGAATAATTGTTACAAACTCCACAAAAATAAAAAATGGGATTGCTGCTTATTTAAAAAATATTTCTGAAATGCTGTCAAGTTCTTACATGTTCTTAGTAAGTTATTAAAACATTTATTAAAGAGTTATTAGAATCTTTTTATAGCATCAACATTAAAGTAATAGAATTGTAAAAAGTATTACAAACCTTTTAACTTATGTCTACTTCCTTAGAAGCCGTTTTCTTAAACAGGGTTGACCAGAAAGTTTTTTAAATCTTATTTTAAGGATAATCTTTTGAAATTCATTAGAAAGCTAAATGGTTGGTGATTTTTGTTTTGGTTTAAAATATAACTTTATCACTTTAAAAAGAATTTGGTTGAAGGTAAACATCTCATGTAAAAATATATGTTAATATTAAAAATTTAATTTCTCATCATTGTTCAAGGAGACACTCTTTTAATATAGTAAAATATTTAAAATGGGTAATGGTTCCTTTTATTTTACTTGTACTTCCTAAATCGCCTTATAATAGGGCTTCAGTCTTTCCTCAAAATTATCAATTTTTTTGATAAGTGATCAATAAGTTTTGAATAGTAGTAGTTGTCAAATAAAAGAATCCAAAGCTAACATCTGTTCTTAATAATTATTACTTTACTTAAACTAAACATTTAACCAGCTTTGTACTGAACTGTTATATTCAGTTACAAGTTATACTTGATTTAAATTCTAAGACAAAATTATGCAGACATTGCATAATAAAGAAAAACCACAAAAATGCTAAGTACATTACAAAATAATTCAATTTCCTAATTACTTTTAGTTATAAGAAATCTCTTGAAATTTAGTTTGGAAACTGATTTTAGAAAAATTGATAGATACCGAAAAGTAAAACATAATTTATAATTTTTTTTAATAGAAAACATGTTTTTGTTGTTTAAAACAGATCAAGGTTATACAGAAAATTAAATTTTGGAAAGTCAGTTTTGTCCGGACAAATACTAGATCGAAAGAAATTAAAATACAATGAAATATCATTCTACGATTATTAAATTAACTAGTTAAGTACAAATCTTTAAAAAAATACAAAATAAGTTGTTAAATAAAAATGTTCAATTTGAAATCGACAACTTGTCGATAACCAAAAATTTAATTAGTTATAATTGATAAACTAATTTATTTCTGAAAATTTAATAACATTCAGACAGGTTGTATTATCACTGAAAAAATAGATTTGGCCTTGAAAGATTAGGATTTATTAATGAGTTAAAACAATAAATCAAAAAACAATGAAAACTTGAATATAAAGAAATGTTTTTTGATATAATAGATAATAAAAATTAAATATTTTGAATAGCTATTTTTTGTAACTTTTGTTTATGGGTAATTTTATAAACCCATAGAACTAAAAATGGTATAGAAGGATGTATTTAAAATGTAATTATTATGATTAAGTAGTTACTTTGGCTGAAATTTGAAAAAATAATATGTGTAGATTTTATAAAAATTACTTAAAATAAGTATCGATGTATATTTTTTTAAAGATAACATTCAAAAATCAAAACTTTAAAGTGATATTTTAAAGCTACAAGCTATATAATGAGTGAAATAAAACCTTTTTTAGGATTTAAACTTTCTGATAATCAACATAAAGCCAACAATGTCTTAAAAAATTTTCTATATAATTTGTGTTTTGGTCTTAAGAACTTTACTTTGTTCCTTTTTGAACCCAAAACTGTGAGTCTTCGAAAGTCTAATTTTTAAGGTTGATTATTTCTAAGTTGATTATTTCTAATAATTTCCCTTCTAATTCCTTAAGAAATAAATCAAAAATCTCTTTAGTCAATGAAATTCCAAAAAATAGCTTTAATTAGCTAAACTAAACTGCAAACTTATGACTGATTAATAAACCTTGATTTAAAGTATTCAAAAATTAAATTTCAAACTATATGAAACTAAAATGAACTATTTGCAATTTGATCTAATTTTAATTTAACTCAACAACCACTACATTTTTTCACTATTATTTTTAATATTATTAAAATATAACAACACATTGTTTCTATGATAAAACAGATAAAATCCTTCCTACCAACAAACTGTATTTTATTATTTTTTTAGTAAACGCAAAACTTATAAATATACACTCTTATTTATATTAAACTGTAATAATACTTCAAGAATACTGCATAGTTTATTTACGTGTTTATCAACAGCAAAACTATAAAGTCGATTATTGTCCATATTCAAATAAGCAACACTACCATCCAATTGACAATTTGGTCTAAATCTTTCATTAAATAGTTGGTCATGTTCTTCAGGTACATAAGCTTCACCATTAGACCATACACATTTGCCATTAATGAAATTTAATCCAACTTGCCACCATTTGTTTATAGAATCTTCCATATCATGAAACTCAGCTACTAAAATTGAAGTCTGGTTAATTTTCTCTCTAGTGTTGAGAGGTGACAAAACTAATCCAAAATATTCACAATTATCAAGCCATTCAAGCATGATAGGAGGTTTTACATCTAAAGATTTCATTTTCATTTTTCTAGCAATGAAAAAATAATAATAATTAGAAGCATCGAAACCTTGAAAGTTGAATAAACCGTCAAGAGTTTAACTATTAGTATTACTGCTTAATAAGGCTTCATTGAAGTCAAATGAACATACGTTAACTAGTCTAAAACAAACAAAATTCTTTTACATATAATAGTAGTTGTTGAAAGTTCAACACCAAATGTTAGTGAGCATTTAAACATGAAATAAGATTTATAAAAACAACAGTGTCAAACAAAACAGTTTTGAAATTCCAAAGTCCATGTTTTTGTAAATTTAAAGAAAAATATTGAATTATTGTTGCTGGTTAATAATCAAGAAAATATATTTTCGAATTATAGAACATGACTTGTGTGATTAATTCTGCTTAGTTTTTACAAAGTCATTTAAAATCTTTCTGAAGTGATTTTGCAAGCAAAGAGTTGTATAAAATATTATCATTTCTCTAAGCAACTATTGACAAGATCTTAAACAAGAAATTCAACAACAAAAATTGAATGCTATTGATAAAGTTTAAAAAAGCATTTAGTTATTTCATTGCTTATATTTTTGAATCAACAAAAAAGAAGAAAGAAAGCAACAATAATCAAACACGAAATGAATAAATTGTTTTTCATTCAATAAGTTTTGTAATGAGGAAATATCGAACACATGTTTGTTAAAAACACTGACCGCAATAATTAGCAGCTCAAAGTTCAGCTCACAAAGTCTGAATTGAATTTTATAATGCTCTCAATAATTGGCAGCTAAGATAATGCGACAGATTATGACTTGATGAATAATTTTTAAAATGAAATTCTAATAATTCGGGTATTTGATAAATGTTTTGGGGATTTTATGGTAAAACTAATGTGTCTATTGAAAAATTAAAAATGTTGTTATTAAAATATTTGAGCATAATTTTTTTAAGTTAGGTTAAATACTTGTTGTTGGATTTATCAAACTAATTTCTAACAAAAATTAAAATTTAAATCTGAATTTATAAATCCAGGTATTGAAGATTTTTACATCTATAGACCTACAAAATTTAGCTTCTGAAGTTTATAGTCAATTAAACTTTAATTTGATTTTTAGGTAATTAAAATTGAAATTACTAAAGATAATTTTAAAAAGTTGTGTAATCACTAATAACATGTTTGTCAGTTTTTGTATTCATTTAGGTTTAAGCTGAAATTTATTTTATTCTGAGACCACGATTTAAAAGGAAATACTAACAATTTTTAAGATAAGCTAAATCTTTCTGGGTATCAACAGATTGGAGTAGAGTATATGAATGAATTGTAAGAAAACCAATAAATCAATCATTGAAAAAGTCATACTGTAACCAGGACGCGAAGGTAGGTTAGCATGATCACAACACTAGGTAACTGTCATTAAATGATTACAATGTACATAGCATACTATGGTTTCGATCCATCGACTTCTGGGTTATGAGCCCAGCACGCTTCCTCTGCGCCACTCTGCTGAAAGCAAAATTTATACTAGCTGATTATAAAACTAGAACTATTTATAAAACTACTTTACTTAAAATTATGTAGCTTCGGAACGAGAAACTTGAGTCGGCGACAAAATCAACAGTCACATTTTCGGCGTCAATTTAATTATTGTTTTAGGATTTTTTGAAAACTATTTCAGTTCATTGTTATGCAACTTTATAATTCTTACTAAGCCAATAAACTATTTTATCAATATTAGAGTTAACAATGAAATTAGTTTGAAGTTATTATGATTAGTTATGATGGAATTTATCACTGCTTTAATAGTTTCAAAAATAATGACTTCATCACAATATTTAAGAGGAGTTTTAATGACCTCGATACAAATGGCGTCACTCAAGCCTTTTATTACAGTTGTTATTATTAAAAATGTTATTAAGTATGATATCCTCATTAGTTTTTGTCTTCTAATAGAATGATGATGATATACTAATCTGATAAATAGCATTATCAATAATAGCAAATATCAGATAAGCATAAGTTGTTTCAATTTTATCACGAACATTTTATACTAGAAACCCCTTTTCAAGTACTTGCATAAAAATTCATCGGTAGAATTTTAAAATAAGGAATGAAAATTAGGATGATATCAATTCTTTCATCTTTTAAAACAATTTCTACTTTGTCAATTAATTAATAGTCAGACTAAAGTTGACATCAACCAATTACTTGCAGTTTGACCCAATTTTAATACAATTTCTTTTATTAAACTTTAAATTAAAAATTTTGTAAAATATAATTGCATTTTTCTATCCAGTTTTTCAGTCAAAAGATGTCGCTAATGCTGTTTGATTCTCATTTTTGATAAAATTATAAATGTTGTATCCTCAGATCTGTTAGACAAATAGTGTTATTCAATGACTTTGACCTTACAAAACATTCTATTACTTTTTTCAATAACACTTGTATTGAGATTTGTAATTAAAAATTAATAGTCGGTTACAAAAAATTGACTCAACTTAGTGATTTCAAACTTACAAATCATACCTTAAAAAATATCGAAAAATAGTTTTAATGAAAATTAGAAAAATCTCAAATAAGTTAATCAAAATTAGCAACAACAATTTGTTTTTATCTTTTTTTTCGACACACAGAATTTTTCTTCTTATTATAAATAGTTCAAATTTATGAAATGAATAATAATTTTCGAAAAATATAGTTTTCTCCGGACAAATACTAGATGAAAGAACGTTTTTATAATGAAAATATTCCTTAATTTACGAAACCATAAAAATTTGTTGTAAATTTTTGACATCGACTATACGTCGATAGATAAATCCAAATATAAGAATTAATTCGAACAAACTTTCAAATTTAAAACTGCTTGAATGTTTTAATCAAAAAATTAGATTTCGTGAATTATAATTTGTCATCAAAGATTTGTCGATCTTATAGTTTTTGAATTTTAAAGAAATTGTTATTTGTCATTGTATTCAACAGGATGGTGATTTGAATTAATAAAAGCTACAAGAATTACTACCTAAAAATATTTTTTCTAATTATTTTTTAGAGAAGATCAATAGAATTAGTGGGTAGTAAGAAAGTCAATAAACAAATGAACTGTAAGTAGTAAGTTTAATAAAACTTTATTTCTAGTTTATATTACTTTTTCTATTTTTATATCATTTCAAATTATCCAGCAATTCATGAAAAATGAATTTGAAAATATTTGTTAAAATCTGACAAACTCAATTGAATTTTAAGCATAATTTTGAAATTTGAATTTAGTTAAAACTTATTTCATTAATCAATAACACTTCAATTTATAGTGACGTAATCGAACAACCACAATTTTTTCATAATTCAAAAACTATAATATCGACAAATATTTGATGTCAAATTGATCATCACGTCAATTAATTATTTCAATTGAAACATTCAAATAGTTATAATTTTTAAGTTTGCTGTTATTTGTTAGTTGTATTTGTCGGATTATTCTATCGACAAATGGTCGATTTAAAAAATTAAGTTTCTTTTAAATTCTTTCATAATAAAGATTAATTTTTTTTATGTGACTTTCAATGTTTAATAGGTTCTTAAGTAATTTTTAGTTATTTTTGACAAGTCGTTGATTGATGCTTATTTTAAGTAATTCTTCGATCTTGTAATTTAACTCACTAATATTTTTAAATTCTTTTTTTAAATTGCAGGATAGTTTGAATGGATTTAAAAATATATACAAATAAATCTATAATTCAAGCATATAATTCAACATTTATTTTCTGGTGCTAATTCCTTTATTAAAATATAATATCATTTCTAATAAATGTTTAGTGTGTTCTAGGCTAACAAACCTTTGGTTATGGTAGCTGAGAAAACTTTCTAATAGTAAAACTAATTTAAGCTTTTAACTCACTAACTTCATAGTAAAAAAAGTATTATATCATTAGAAGCTGTTTTTTCAGGAGAAGAAATTATTTGAATGATTACCAAACTAGTAAAGTATCAATTTATGCCTTTGGTATGCATTTGGAAAAGGTTTGCTAATTCATAATCTGCTTTTTTCGTATTTAGATTTAGGTAGATTATTGAATAAAATCGTTCAAAAACTTTTCACAAAATCCAAACTGTAGATGACATGCCTGAGAAAGTTGAATCTCAATGTACAGCTTCGAAACTCTTTAAAAAGAACTCTACGGTGACACTTGTTCAAGAATTGAATAAAGTTTTTTTTTGATGATCAACATTTGTTAAACAAAGTTTTATTAAAAGTCATAACTATATCGAATAGTCAAATTATTGAAAATTAATTATTAATATTTTGTGGTAAAAATGTTTAAACTGAAAAGCGTTTTGTGAAAGTTGAAATGAATATCTTTCTGTCTGCTTGTAAGAATTAACATTTTGTACAAACATTTTGTTAAAAGATTTGGAATAAGATTAAAAAACTAACTTACTATATGGTTTAAAAGAAAACCCAAATTATTTAAGTGAAAATTTAATACTAACATATGAAGATATATTAATTAGCACAACGTATTTAATAGATGAAATATATCTTCTTGTTCTAAACGGTGTTTTCTTTTCTGAAATAAAATGAAGAGAAGAAAAACTACTTTCAAAATAAGAGAGAAACTTTATCAGCTTTTTATTTTGCATTTCACTTTGTGTTGCTCGATTAGTTTCTTTCGTCTCATTTTCTTTTACTTTTTTTTTAATATCATCACTTATAGCACATCCTATATCACCGATTTCGGCCGAACTTTTACAATGAAAATTTACCATTTGTAATTTTGTAATAAATTTATTATTTCAATTAGTTGTTTTATAAAAGTTTTGTTATTTATAATCTTCTATAAACTGTTTGTAAAAAATAAATAAATGTTTATTCTGCATTAAATTAAAAGCTATTTTTCAAAAAAAATAGAAACTAGATTAAATGAGTTATTTTTACAATACTTCACTACGTTTTGATTAAAATTATTCAGAATTGAAAAATATATTCACAGCAACTTGTGATCATGAATTTTGAAAATTATAATCTAAAAAGTGATAACCATCCATATGGAATAAAAATATTTAAAAATTGTTGTCAAAGGAAAACATTTTCTAACAGTTCTAAGTAAACCAACCTTATAAAGGAGAATGTAATTAATAAAACTGACTTTAGTTTTGACAATTTTTAGATCGAAAGAGATGATAGTAAAAGAAATATTAGACCTATTACTTCTTCAAAACGCAGAAGATTTTGATGTTTTTATGGTAGACTATGATGTTTTTTTAAATTTAGGTATTATAATAGTAAAAATTAATTCAAGCAAAACACAGCTGGTATCAAAACTTCTTTAGAATAATTTATATATTTAAACCTAATTTACAGTAAGAGAATCTAAGAGTAAATTGGTTTATTATATTTATACTAAACTATAGATCTTAATAAAATATTTGTTTATACTTTAATCGAAAACTTTATTAAAATACATGAAGTAAACTAACCAGCAGTTGGAAATTAACTTCATGGAAATGAACTTTTTTGATTCCGAGTGATCTTTAATTTAAACACAAACTTTAACTACTTATTGTAATAAAAAATAACTATACGCTTGTGCTAAAAGTTGATGAGTTTAGAAATAATGAATAAATTTAACTGAGATATGAAAAAAAAAGAATTTATCATTATAAAATTATATTATAAAAATCAAAATTATTTTTAAGATAATGATATTTTTCTAAATAAGTTGATCTACAAAATATTATTCCAATATAAACTTTTCAGTATCTTGTTGCAAAAATTATATTTTTTGTAGGTTTTTGATGAATTATTTAAATAATTTTTAGTTACAACTGCAAATAATAGAAATATTGTCTAACAACAAGTGGTGTCAATTGTAAAGACATTTGAATTTCTTTAAATTTTCATCTTTTCTTTTAACGTTTTTAAAAGCACTATTTTGAAATTACTTTGTCGTGCTGGTGGATAAATATTTGATGAGTTAAAAAAAAGATTATTAAATTGTATTTTTAAAATGTTATTAATAAAGCTGTAGGAGTTCCTATTTGTAGATATTCTACTATGCATCTAAAATATCCAGAATCACCAAACTGGAAAGTTGAAACTCGTTCTAACATTTTAACATTTTTATTATTTTAATCAGCAAATTTTCTGCAGCTTTTATATTTTTTAATTCATAAATTTACAAACTTTAATTCCTTTTTTCGATTTGTAAACTTTGTAAAAATCTTTTTTTACTTAGCTGAATCAACATTAGGTTGTTATGAATCTCTGAATATTTTCAAGTTTAGAATTGCTTTCAAAAAGTTTGATGGAGAAACTTACTTGAAATAATTGTACCATGAAACTAATATTGTATAATATAATAAAATAAGAAAATACCGAAAATCAGTTGTTTTATTTACAGTATGGTTTAAAAAAATAATTTTGTTTCTGATTATTATGAGCCCTTTGATGGTACGAGACACTTACTTTATGACGATCTTGTTTTCTACGAGCAAGACATTCATATGGTTTGTCGCCAGTATAAATTCTTTCGTATTTTGTGAGATTTGATTTTTGATTAAACCTTCTTCCACAAACAATGCATTCCTATAGTTTTTCGCCAGTATGTGTTCTTTCATGATTGACAAGTTGAAATTTGAAATTAAATTGTCTACAACAAATCAAACATTCATATTTGTATTAGCAATTTGAAACTTTTTTAAGCAAACATTTTTTTTTCTTCATTTACTACTTCTGCTGATTTATTACTTTTGGTTGACGAGTTACCCTTCTTTGTGATATTTTCTCTTTCATTGTTACAAGTAATTTCATCAACGATAATTTCGTTCCAACCATCCTCTGCATTAAATAATTTATTTGAATGTTTCTTTTTTGATGTTACATTGTCGATGTTACTTTCAGTTGATAACAACTTTCGCTTCCGATTAATTTGTTTGTTGTCCATCAAACTTTACAAAATACAAAATTTATGAAATAAATCAGTTCTGATAAGTTTTATTAAGCAAAAAAGTTGATCATTTTTTTATATTATATTATTATATTATATGAAAGAAGTAAAAGTTTTCGCAAAATTTAAGTAAATTACTTTGTTGCCAAGAATATTAAAAAATATATTTGAATAACCTGGTTAAGTAAATTCAACTAACCTTATACTAGCATACGTTGAGTGTCAATGTTTCAATTTTGTGATTGTTGTTTGGTACGACATTTCTATTTTACAGTTTAATTAACAATTAATTTAGGTTTTCTTTCTGTTTTTGCTGACTAGCTCTATAATTGTTTGAAATAAGCTATTTTTAAAAAGTTTAAAACTGAATTCATTTAAAACACATTTCATTAATTACAAATGTTAAGTTAGTTTTTGCTATTACAAACAAATGAAGATTTCAAAGAGCTTAAAAAAACAAAATTAAATTCTTAAATTGAAATTTGATTAATTACAAAAAGTTTTAAGACAACTTATAGTTATTATATTTTAATTCCTGATAAAAATAAGTTTAATCGAGCAATTTCTATTTAGCAACTGTTTGTTCTCATATTTTGTATATTTTTTCAACAATTTGTGGTAAACTAAAAAACAATATTATAATAAGTTTAGATATTAGTTTAAAACTAAACTTTGAAAATTTTTTACAGGTTTCTATAAATAAATACCTTTTAGCAATAACTTAAAAATATTTTCAAGTGTTTGTAGAAGTTTTAATGTTTTATTTACAATTATCTATTTACACATCCACAACTTTGATGTCCTTTATGTAGTTATTGTTAATTTTAAGTCTATGAAGTAATAAAAGAGAATTGCATAGATGTATTTTGAAAAGTTCTCACATTCTCTATTATTTAAGATTTAACCAATTTGAATTTTTCATGCTTTGGGTAAAGCTAAACAAATCAGTATAAGATACTGATTTTTATATTTTCCTTACAGTTTCTTTATATACTTCTGCATATGTTAAAGATGTACAAATCATTTTTACAGACTGATAATCCATAATAATGTCTAGTTTAAAAGCTGAAAAGTTTTTCAAGTTTGTAAAACAGTACAAGATAAAAGAAAACAAGTTCTACATTTTGCAAGGTAGAATGTTTCAATTTATTTTTACAAAAGAAGTTTTCAAAAATAATTTAGAACTTCAACATAAATACAATCGTGATAATTTTGATACCGATAAACTTGATTGCATGTCTCATCTTTTTCTGAGAAACAAAATTGCTTTACCTGGATGCGTTTATTGGATATCTCAAGATGATAGTTTTGTTAAAGTATATAAGCTACAAGATTTTGAGGTTAGTAATTTTTCATATGAAATGGTTTTAGTAAAACTTTTTTTTTACTTTGGAGTGGGATATTCTTTAAAGAAAGATAAATCAGTGGAAGAATATTTTGTTGGTTTAGAACTTTTGAAACATTGTTTGATAATTGCTGAAGGTTTGGAATCATCTAACATTTTGCAGAACTTTAAGACAATTGCTTTTTCATGTTTCTTGTCGCAAATTCTAAACGTATTTATAACAACTTCAAAAACAAACTGTAAACAAACTAATAAAAGATTTGTTGAGTTGATAAAATACTTTTCTTTCTCTTCATCCCCGACAAATACGTCACATTCTCAATCTGGGTTAAATAAATTGCAAACATATCTGTCATTTTTAGATGGGTATGCTCACAAAACTATCTGTTTTCATCAGTGCCAAATTTGTTACTCTTCAGCTGATGAGAAAACAGCAACATTTATTAGAGAAATTATAATGTATTGTGACTTGCTTTTATTTGTCCATTTATCAAATGCAAATCAAATATATGTTCTTAGACAAACTTTTTGCTCAAAAGAGATTCGCAAATTATGTGAAACTGAGTTTACCAAGCATGTAATTGAGACTGAAATATCATCGATTATTACGCTTTCGTCAGCTTTAGTTTGTTTTGATTGGTTAATACAGTTAGTTTGTTCTTACAAATTTGTAGGCTTTAAATCTAATGAATTGAAGAAGATTGCAAACGGTTTATATGTAAACAGAAGTATCTATAAGAGCTTACACTTCAGTCATTATGATTACACACTGGGAGAAATTCTTGAAGAAAAAGAAAAACAAGTTTTTCTTAGCAATGAACGTTTAATTTCTCTTATAAATAACATTTTCCTTTTTTCAGTATTAAACTCAACGATTTTAAAAAGCTTGAGAGATCAAAACACATACCGGCCTATTTCTATATGTCTGAGGATTATATTGTTGTTAGTTACTTTAGCTTTTGCTCTAAAGAAACAACTGAATATTTGCTTAGTAAGATTGCTGAATAATAATGCTAGGAAAAAGTTGCAAGATTGCTTTTTAAAGAGAAAACATACAAAAGGAGTACTCAAGTGGTGAAGAATATCAACTTTTAGATAAAATGTTTTATATAAATCTTGATAAAACAAAGAAATATGACAGCTTGTTTGTAAGAGACGTGATGCTTAAAACGTTTTTTGATTGTTTATTGCATCAATTGCTCTTATCACCATCTAAAATTACACTAGATTTATTTGCTTTTGCAGAATTTCCGTTTGAATACACTAATTTCCAAATTGAAAAACCAGAATCATCACAAAACTATTTAGACTTTTTTTTTATACTATGATAAAGAAAAACATCGTGTAATTGGTCTTTAAGTTCTATCTTAAAGAATGGTTTCATAAGGTTGCTTGCAGATTTTATTACTACAGAATAAAAAAAATAGATGATTTGAAAAAGGATATAATACTGAAATTTCAACAGCAATCAAGCAATAATAAAGATGAAATTAAATCAATTTTTGATTCAATATTTTTACTAAAACGAAAAGTTTGGTTGTTTACTTTGCTAGCTCCTAAGTTTATCGATTATACAAAAGAACCTGAAAGAGCTGTTATACTAATGCAAGAATTTTTTCTTACCGGAAAAAATTTCCATTGTTGTATTGGATGGAATAATTTAAGTATGATAAATTTTGAAGGATGGCTGATAATGATAAGAAGTTTGATGAGAAACAATTCAAATTCTGCTAAATTAATAGTAGAAATATTACAAAACTTCTTCATTTTTTTGAAGAGTTTGCCTACCTTGTTGGATGATAGAATTACTCCATCTAATGAAGAATGTTTTTTTAAACTAATAACCTGCATTCAAGTAACTGTTGCAAAAGTATGCAGAAATTTTAATCAGAGCTAAGCTCTCAATTTACAGACCAATCTGTTGAATGAATACTTATCATCTTAGAAAATATCTCTAAAATAAATAGAAAAAAAATTAACTTTAAAAATATTCTAAGTAAACTCTTTTAAGTAATGTTTCTTTTTTGATGGTTCTTTGTTGATGTTACTTTCGGTTGATAACAACTTTCGCTTCCGATAAATTTGTTTATTGTCCATCAAATTTAGTTTCAATCTAATTAGATACATGCATACTTCACTTAAAAAGATGATAAACAAATAAAGTATTTTGTAAAAAGCAAACAGTTTGTAATATTAATATATATTGGATAAATATATGATTTTAATTTAATGAAAAAAGAAATTAGGTTTTCTTACAAAAGCAGTTTCTTAAAACTCTTTTAACAAAAATAATAATTTTAGAAAATTAAAAAAAAAATATTTTTTTTCTTTGTTCAAATCCTGCAAAATACATTAAATAAAAAGAAGAAATTTACTGAAACTTCTTCAAGAACTTTCTACCAAACAACATTTCACAAAAAGTGTTTAACATTAACTTTTATTTCTAAAGTTTTCTGTTAAACATTTTTCGTAATTAATTACTTGAGCTGCTGACCTTTCTGTCCTTCCTTTAAGTTCTTTGCCTTTATATATTATATTTCGAGCATGATGATTTATTTTTTTAGATTCGTAAATAAATACCAAAAAAATACAATTTTTAAATTACTAAACAGTGTCCTTAAACAAGTTGATCAAAATTTAGCAACTAGCGTTTTCTTGAATAAAAAAAAAATTATGTTTTAATAATACAATACCAGAAAATTATTTTTTGAGCTAAAAACGTTGTTTTTTATTTAAAATTGATTATTTTAAGAAAATTTTTTTAAAACAAAAACGTTGGAAAGATTTTAGATAATTGTTGGTGGATTTAATAATAGAAAGCAACTTAGTCAACTCTATTTTCTGAAAATACATTTATTCTTTTAATAGTGATTGCAGAAAATTACACCAAAAAGCTCTATAGTACAAATATTATCAAAAAAAATTAAGAAAATAGAAAGTTTGAAGAAGTTTATATAAATTTTTGATATTTTTTCTAGTTGACTATCACTGGAAAAAATGAATGAAAAATCAGAATTATATTTTTCTTGCTAAAGAAATTATTTAATCACTTTCATACACTTTAGATACTTCAATCATATTTTTTCAACAGAAATTGTATATCAGTTAGTAATTCTAAAGTTTTGAACTTTTACACTTTTCACATCCATTACTAACTGATCAAAATTGATTAACAACTAAAATTACTGAAAAAAGTTTTTTTTTTAAGTTTAATGTTTAAAATTTACTCAAAACTATTTTTCAATTCATTTTATTACAATATTTGTGAAGTTTTAATAAATTTATCAAATTTAATGAAATTACGAAATTTATGAAATAAATCAGTTCTGATAAAGTATATTAAGAAAAAAAAAGTTGATCATTTTATTATATGAAGGAAGTAAAAGTTTTTGCAAAAATTAAGTAAATTATTTTGCTGCAAAGAATATTAATAAATATATTTTAATAACCAGGCTCAGTAAATTTAAGTTGCACGTGTTAAGTGTCATGTTGAGCGAAATCTTAATTTTTGTGGTAATTGGTTTAGTTGTTAATCTCTTTAATTTTAAAATTCCAGTTGTTGTTAACATGAATATTGAAAACGTGGCCTTAGTCTTCTGAGTAAAAATATTTCTAAATTAAAATATCAATACCAAGTTCAAAACTAATACCAAGTGTTTCAATAATGCATATTTTCATAATGAATATATTTAATTGTTAAATATACTTTAATATTCATCTTGACAAGATTGGGACTCTATAATCACACTTATGATGGATTTAATTGAAGTTCTTTTAATGATGCAACATTATACTTTTTATTTTTTATATCAAGTTAACTATATTAATAAATAATTGAAATATCATATTAAAGTGAAATATTAGCTACATATGTAATATATCTATTATTGAAAATAAAAATTTTACACTTCACAATTCAAATGGATTAAATTTCTCCACTTTTGTGTAGAAGTTTGGTAACTAATAAAAAAAAAATTATTAAAAAATTGTAACAACTAGAAAAATGTTAATTTTAAAATTAATTTGGCCGTTTTAACTGTTTCTGCTATGTGGCGCTAATTGCCTTTTTATTGAGTCAATAACTAGGATTATTTTTTTAGTTGGTAGATTAATATGATCAAACTGGTTGTTAATATAAATGTTGACTAATAAACAATTTGGCACCGGTTTAATCATGTTTAATAATAACATTACTAAAACTCTGTTATTGAATAAAATAACATTTTAAGATATAATTTGTAGATACCAAACTTTTGAAAGTTTATTAAAAATAGTAGCCCATGATACTTAATTATCTGACACCAATTTACAAACTAATTCAATACTTCATTATCCTTAAAAAATACAAATTAACAAAATATTAATTGTAAATTGGTCCAGAAGCTCATGTATATGAAGATAGAACAATAAACTAAGTTTAGAATTTGACAAACAGATCCTATGTAACACAGGTTTTGTTTGTTAATCAAATAATTTTGCTGAATTTTACTTTTTGTTGTTATCTTATCAGCAACTTCCACTTATTTTGTATTATTAGTGAAGTTTTCATTAAACGAATAAACTTTTGTATCTAAGGTGTTTAATAATTGCTCAACTGTTATAAATATTGAAGAAGTAAGTAAAAGTTTACTACAAAAAGCTTTAAAAGATTTACTACTTTAATGTAAATAGAGAAAAATGTTATTTTAAAACAAAGTTTAAAAAAAGTAATTTTTGAAATGTATTTTTAAATTTAAAATACACTTTTGAGTCAACATATCATTTAGAAAAAACTGAAAAATCATTGTAGAAACCGATAACAAGGAATAATTTTAATAAATCTATCATTTTTTACAACCTTTGATAGTTTATTTTTACTGTACATGAAACTAATCAACTGTTTTATATAAAAGTAGTATCAAATTTTGGAGATATTTACAAAAAATTTTATGTTGGATTTTACAGTTGGATATTCTTTTTTCATAATTTCTATTTGGCAACTGTTTTTTCTCATGTCTTGCATATTTTTTCAATAATTTGTGGTAAACTGAAAACCAAAAATGTAATATCTTTAGGTATTATTTTAAAACTAAGCTTTGTAATTACTTTGCAAGCTCTAATAAATAAATAACTTTTAGTAATAATTTATAAATATTTTCTAGTGTTTGTAGAAGTTTTAATTTTTTATTTACTATTCTTTATTTACATATCAACAACGTTGTTGTCCTTTTTTTTGTTAATTTAAATTTTAAGTCTATGAAGTAATAAAAGAAAAGTGCAAAGATATATGATGAAAAGCTCTCATCTTCGCTATTATTTAAGATCTAACTAATTTGAATTATTCATGCTTTTATGTAAGGCTAAGCAAATTAGTATAAGATATTATCTTTATATACTTCTGCATAAGTTAAAGATGTACAAATCATTTTTACAGACTGATAATCCATAAAAATGTCTAGTTTAAAAGCTGATAAGTTTTTCGAGTTTGTAAAACAGTACAAGATAAAAGAAAACAAGTTCTACATTTTGCAAGGTAGAATGTTTCAATTCATTTTTACAAATGAAGTTTTCAAAAATAATTTAGAACTTCAACATAAATACAATCGTGATAATTTTGATACCGATAAACTTGATTGCATGTCTCATCTTTTTCTGAGAAACAAAATTGCTTTACCTGGATGCGTTTATTGGATATCTCAAGATGATAATTTTGTTAGGGTATATAAGCTACAAGATTTTGATGTTAGTAATTTTTCATATGAAATGGTTTTAGTAAAACTATTTTTTCACTTTGGAGTGGCATATTCCTTAAATAAAGATAAATCAGTGAAAGAACATTTTGTTTGTTTGGAACTTTTGAAACATTGTTTGATAATTGCTGAAGATTTGGACTCATCTAAAACTTTGCTGAACTTTAAGACAATTGCTTTTTCATGTTTCTTGTCACAAATTCTAAACGTGTTTATAACAACTTCAAAAACAAACTGTAAACAAACTAATAAGCGATTTGTTGAGTTGATAAAATACTTTTCTTTCTCTTCATCCCCGACAAATACGTCACATTCTCAATCTGGGTTAAATAAATTGCAAACATATCTGTCATTTTTAGATGGGTATGCTCACAAAACTATCTGTTTCCATCAGTGCCAACTTTATTACTCTTCAGCTTATGTGAAAACAGCCACATTTATTAGAGAGCTTGTAATGTATTGTGACTTGCTTTTATTTGTCCATTTATCAAATGAAAATCAAATATATGTTTTTAGACAAACTTTTTGCTCAAAAGAGATTCGCAAATTATGCAAAACTGAGTTTACCAAGCATGTAATTGAGACTGAGAAATCATTGATTACTACGCTTTCGTCAGCTTTAGTTTGTTTTGATTGGTTTATACAGTTGGTTTGTTCTTACAAACTTCCAGGCTTTAAATCTAATGAATTGAAGAAGATTGCAAACGGTTTATATGTAAACAGAAGTATCTATAAGAGCTTACACTTCAGTCATTATGATTACAAACTGGGAGAAAGTCTTAAAGGAAAACAAAAACAAGTTTTTCTTACCAATGAACGTTTAATTTCTCTTATAAATAAAATTTTCCTTTTTTCAGTATTAAACTCGACGATTTTAAAATGCTTGAGAGATCAAAACACATACCGGCCTATTTCTATATGTCTGAGGATCATATTGTTGTTAGTTACTTTAGCTTTTGCTCTAAAGAAACAACTGAATATTTGCTTAGTAAGATTGCTGAATAATAATGCTAGGAAAAAGTCGCAAGATTGCTTTTTAAATAGAAAACATACAAAGGAGTACTCAAGTGGGAAGGAATATCAACTTTTAGATAAAATGTTTTATAAAATTCTTGATAAAACAAAGAAATATGACAACTTGTTTGTAAAAGACGTGATGCTTAAAACGTTTTTTGATTGTTTATTGCATCAATTGCTTTTATCACCATCTAAAAGTACACTAGAGTTTTTTGCTTTTGTAGAATTTCCGTTTGAATACACAAATTTTCAAATTGAAAAGCCGGAATCATCACAAAACTATTTAGACTTTTTTTTATACTTTGATAAAGAAAAACATCGTGTAATTGGTCTTATCAGCTCTATCTTACAGGATGATTTCTTAAGATTGCCTGTAGATTTTATTACTACAGAATAAAAAAAAATAGATGATTTGAAAAAGGATATAATCCTGAAATTTCAACATCAATCAAGCAATAATAAAGATGAAATTAAATCAATTTTTGATTCAATATTTTTACTAAAACGAAAAGTTTGGTTGTTTACTTTGCTAGTTCCTTAGTTTATCGATTATACAAAAGAGCCTGAAAGAGCTGTTATACTAATGGAAGAATTTTTTCTTACCGGAAAAAATTTCCCTTATTGTATTGGATGGAATAATTTAAGTATGATAAATTTTGAAGGATGGCTGATAATGATAAGAAGTTTGATAAGAAACATTTCAAATTCTGCTGACTTAATAGTAAAAATTTTTCAAACTTTCTTCTTTTTTTTGAAGAGTTTGCCTACCTTGTTGGATGATAGAATTACTCCATCTAATGAAAAATGTTTTTTTAAACTGATAACCTGCATTCAAGTAACTGTTGCAAAAGTTTGCAGACATTTTAATGAAAGCTATGCTCTCAATATACAAACCAATTTGTTGAATGAATACTTATCAATCTTAGAAAATACCTCTAAAATAAATAGAAAGAAGATTACCTTTAAAAAAATTTTAAGTAAACTTAACGATCTACCTACAACGTCATTTTGATTTTCCTAAAATTTACTTGTGTCTCTTTTAATGTTTATCAATATAAAACTTTGTTATCTAATTTTTGTAAAGTGTTTTATTAGTATATGCTTATAGCGTAATATAAGTATAACATGTATGAATGTAATACTTCTTTTCCAACGTTTAATTTTGTGTTTCAGTTTTAGTTATCTGTAAGTGACCTGCCATTTGCCACATAATAAAACAAAATGTACTGCAAAATAAAAGAAAATAATATTGGTAACTTTATGTAGTTATAAAAATTTGTTGAAATGATCAAGTAAAAGTTTTAACTTATTTTTTAATGAAGATCAAAAAGATAATAGAAACGATGACAGACACGAGGACAGCAGTTAGTTTGGATTTTAGATCATTTCGTAGCTGATTGCGTATTGAGGAATCAATTAAGAGTTTATCAATCTAATTTTAAATATATCTTATAATATCTAATAAATCTAATTTTATGTTTTTCCAAAAAATTTGATTTTAAATTTTCAACTCTTTTGAATAAGTATAAAATAAATCAACTAGTAGCTGGTGTGCTTGTGCAAATATTTGTTTATTGGTTGACAATTTCTAAGAAAAATTCGTTAAGATGTATAAGAAGTATTTTGGTTGATGTAAATTATGTAAATACTGATTGTTGTGTTTAGCTGTCTGGTTGCTGTTGACTATCATTTATAAAAAAGAAGTCATAAAACTTACATACAATTAATTTTCAAATAAGTTACAATTCTTTTACGTATCATAAAAGCAATACTATCTATTAATTTGCCCTTATAATTTTTTATCGTTTCATAACTTTTTAATGAGCTGTAAATCTACAAGTTTTTTTTTAAGTTTAAATTTTGTTGTACATTTAGTTTTAAACTGTTTACTTCATTCTAAATATGTAACGTTGTTGTCTAACTTGATACAGTGATCATTGATAAAATAACTTAGAAACAAGAACTAAAATAACATTTAATAGTTTTTATTAACGTTTTCCTTGAATATAACTTTCAACTACTACAAGAGTTGGTTAAAATGTTTTATACTTTGAATTTTTTCAATTACAGTTTGGATTATGATGATGACGTAGACTAATTCGAGTAGTTTTCAAAGTAAACTCATACACTTATGACTAGTTATTAATGACGTCATCGTTGCTATCATCACTTTAAATGTTATATGAAGATATACTGATGACGTCATTATTATTATCATAATGTCGTAATCAATTTTATCATCAAATCGATGATGATGACGTCACTCAATCCTACCCGTTTATCAATGTATCAGTTGTTTGTTCAAAATTTGATTTTACTTCTTTACTATCAAAACTGATGACGTCAAATTTGTTCACAGCATAATTTTACGTTGTATTTAATTCTTTCGCCTTCTGTAGCTTGTCTAAACTTCTTACTAATGACGTCACTACACTCAACCATACCACAATATAAAAGGACTTCATCACCATAAATGACTTTCTCAGGAAACAACGTTTATGTGACATCAAATCAAAAACCAAATTTAGTGACGTCATCAACTCTTGAACTGTCGACATAATCATTACTTTCAGACTTATTGGAGTGAATGATACTGATGACGTCATGATCAATTTACGAGTTTGACGTTGAATATTGATGATGAAGTCACTAGTGGATTTGTGAAGTCATCAAATCACAAACAACTTTGCATAAAAAGATTTTGACAAAATATTAAAATGAAGTCATCATCATCATTAAGTGACGTCATCATTATAAGTCACTGTCTCTTCTCAATTTTTGGACCACTTTCATGATCTTCTTATTTTCTTTTCTCATAGCAACAATTAATAGTTAATCGAATCATGTTTGTATAATCTTGTCTGGTAGCCACATCAAAATTATATTTTTTTATATTTATAATTTTTTTAGTCATTTTATTCACAAACCAACTATCTCAATTGAAGAGGGGATTTCCCGTTTAGTTAACTTTCTTGCTTATATGACGTAAGTCGGACGCAGTCATGTGCAACGAGTAAGTCGATATGATTTTGAACTTCCTGCAATTTACTCTAAAACAACTCCCTAATGGAAATTTGTTTTTTTTTTTAGCTGAAGATATTCTTTGAAACAAATCTTAGCTAATGTAAACATGGCAAGATTGAAAATAAAACCTTCAAGTTTGTAATGTACTTTTTCATATTTGGTTAACATCCTTACATAACTGATTCATTATTTGTAAATTTTAATAATAATTATTTAAATAGTTTAAACAATTCTTCTCTAAGACATTAGATGATAATTTAACTAAATTACTATTGATACTAAAGATATATATTCACGTTTAGTGGCAAAATTATTTTCATTATTAACCACATTCTTTCATCAAAACAAGCATCATCAAATTGTTCTTCAGTAATTACGTCATCATCATAAACTAATTTTTGTTGAGTAACCTCTATTAGATTAGAAATAAAATGTGAACATCAAAATGCTGAAAACATTAAAGAAATGTAAATGAACAACTTTCATGAAGCATTTGTATAAAGTTTCATTCGACATTAAAAGTCAATCACAAGTTTGAAATTTAACAAAATATTGAAATATTACGATTCGCCCATAGATATTGTGAAAAGGAAACAAAAATGTTTGTTGTTTTTAACTATATCTAAAATAAAAAGATTGTTTAACTTGTAAAAAACTTTAATTAATGATCAAATAGATTATATCCGTAAAATATAGCATAAATAACTGAATATTTTTATCTTAAGGTCATAATTGCTTTGATTTTTCTATAGAGTTTTATTCATGAAATATTATGGTTCTGTTAAATTGCAAATTATTTTGATATCACTAAATATTTATGGAATCATACATTCAGTTTTTTTCTTCAAAAAGCTTTTGACGTTTTTACTAATGTTTAAAAATAATTAAATGACCAAAATTGTTGAGTTTGGAAATTAAAATAAAATATTCAGCTAATTAGATGAAGTTAAAAAGAGTTAAAATAATAACCTAAACATCTTGTGTAATTAGAACTAATTAAAAAAAGATTATTGAGAACCACATAAAATATAATTAATTAAAGCAAAATTGATTGTTTTGGTAAATAAAAATGTTTTTATAACAATCTTATTAAAGATTTTTGAGTTTTATGTTTCTATAGTAGAAAAATTTGACGCTAGACGTCGCTGAAGATAATTAATTTTGAAATCCTTGCATTGCTTCAGGCTATGTTTTCGTAAGTGATATTTGATAAATTGAATTTTAAGGTTTACTTTCAAACTTTGTTTGAAATTATGAATAATTAAGATTAAACTGAAAACAGAACAATTTTAACTAGTAGCTTTTCGTATCAATAAAAAAATACAATTTTAAAAACAAATTATTTATTTAACTTTGAATTTAGAAGTAAATTTAAACTTTTTAACAAACTTTCTTCCTCTTATCTGTCAGACAAATAATTATTTTCAATGAATTGACCTTACAAAACATTTAAACACTTTTTTCAATAACTCTTGTGCTGAAATCTGTAAATAAAAACTAATTGACGGTTACAAAAATTTGACTCAACTTAGCGACTATGAATTTCCAAAGCATAAATTTAAAAAAATATTCTGAAAAAATTTCCACTAAAATTAGAAAAATCTTTGATAAGTTAAATAAAATTATCAGAAGCAATTTATTTTGTTTTTATTGTCAACATATAAAACTATTCTTCTGATTCTATATAATTTAAATTTTTTAATTGACTAATATTTTTCAAAAATAATTTTTCTCCGGACAAATACTAGATGAAACAATGTTGTTATAATGAAAAACATTTTTCGTTATCATTATAATACACTGTGAACAGAGTAAATTTTTGTTATCGACTACTCGTCGATAGATTAATCCGAAAAAAAAAACTAACAAAATTAAGTTTACTTTCAAAGTTAAATCTGCTGGGATGTTTCTATTAATAGAATTACATGGCGTGAATATCATTTTGACATCAAATATTTGTCAATTTTGTTTTCTCATTACATCTATTATTTGATTTATTTATTTATTTTTTTTAAGCTTTATCTTTATATACTGACAACCATGTTAATATATAAACAAACCACTTTTTTCACTTAAGAATTATGATTAAATTTGAAAAATCATAATGTGTAAAATGTTTCACGCAAGTACATAATTTTTTTTTATAAATCGCTATTTAATATGAAAGAGTGAAAAAAATAATTTTAAGTTTAAAATTTTAAAAATATTAATTTTATAGCTCAATATTGCTAGTTTTTACTAAAACTTTTTATTGACTTTTTTGCTACCCACTAAATTCCATCATAGATTTACTGGAACAATTAGAAATGTTTGCGATATTCTCAAATAAAAATAAATAAAATGTTTTTAAGAAGTAATCATCATTAGTTTTTGTTAATCAAATCAATAAAAATTACAAATTACAAAAACTTTAATATTCACAAATATTTGGAGTTAAATTGAAACTTTCCTCAAGTATTCTTACCAAACGAAATAATCAAGCAATTTTTAATTTGAAAGTTTGCTTGTTACTTGTTAATTGTATTTGTCGAATTATTCTATCGACAAACGGTCGATATCAAAAATTATGTTTATTTGTTTCATTTCACGCTAAAGATTAAAGATTATTTCTTTATATAAAAAATCTTCTCATCTAGTATTTGTCAGGAGAACATGAGTTTTTCTGAATGTTACTAAGAAGATAACAATGCATTGTTTCTATAATAATAAAGAAATAAAAATCTTTTGCAACTACAAATTGCATTTATATTTTTTTTAACTAGGCATAAATAGCTAAGCTCAAACTCTTTTATTCAAAATTCCAAAATACAATTATTAATATCTAAAATAATAACTATACTTTAAAATAAAATCTTAGAAGATAAGCAGTTTATAAGCTTCATTGTAAAAATCACAAAACAAAGCAACAAAAATGCTTTACAAAAAAACAGTGAAATAGTAAATCCAACTCAATTAATTAGTTAAATTCGTACCAGTGGTGTATTAAAAGTAGATACTCGCTACTAACAAAGTTTTTATTGAAATTTGCCTAATTGCTGATGGTAGCTAAGTTAGAATAAAGAGTTTTGATATATTTTAGTTTCAAATTTAAATATGTTTGTTTAAGTAAAACAATGATTTGTTTACATATTAACATGTTTTCTAGTAAAAAAATAGGAAGCTTAAAATTTTTGAAATAATAAATCGAATAAAATGAAGATAAAAAATGTTTTCAATCAGCAGCATCTGGCAAGATAAAATAGTAATTAGTTTGATAATTTCTGTATTACACAAGTAAGCATATTAACAAGATTTAATTTTCTTTAAATATAAAAATAAACAAAAATAATTTGCTTTCAAAATTTTCATTTTTTTAAACGAAAATCTACTTGTTAAGATAGTTTGTTTTCAATATAAACCTAAATATTCATAATTTTCACAAAATTTAAAAGTAAGCCTTAAAATTCAAGTTATCAAATATCACTTACAAAAACATAGCCTGAAGCAATACAAAGGTTTCAAAATAATTTATCATCAGCGACGTCTAGCGTCAACTTTTTCGACTATAAAAATCAAAAACTAATTAAACATTAGTTTGTTTTTATGATATTGAATAAAAAGCAATTTTACTTACACAAAACAAACAATTTTGCTTAAATATAATATACATTATAAAGTAAAAATTAATATTTTCTTAAAACTACTTAAATTAGAAAATAAATAATGAATGTGTTAGAGAAGATAATTCTATATTGTTATTTTTTATGACAGTAAAATAATAAAAATATATGTTGTCATTCGGGTAACAGTATGTGCAACATAAAAACATAAATTATATAACAAACTTATTTTGACATCGGCTATATGTTGAATATGAGAAACCTTAACTCAAAAAACGTCTTGAATTCAGTCACTATATAGCTTGCAGCAACAAAAGATCATCTTAACGATTAGACTTTTGACTGATGTCGTTAATAAAAGTATTACAATCATACTTATCATTTATCATCAATGACATCTAGCGACATCTACCGTTAACTTGTTCAACTATAAATACAAAAATCAACAAAGTTTGATTAGTATTTTATAATTTTATTTAAAAAAATGGTTACTTACGCAAAACAATTACTTTTTCTTAAGTTTGATATAATTTATGAAGCACTATAAACCATATTATTTTCTTTAATTTATTTAAGTTTAAAAGTAAACAATCAATGTTTTCGAATACCACGAGTTTATAGTTATTTTAATTATCACAAAAAAGGAAAAACATTCTGCTGTCATATGAGAGTGGCTTCAGTGGAAAAGTGTTTGAACTGATTTTTTATTTAAATAAATAATTTAGTTTCAAAATTGAATTTTTAAACAATTGAATTTCTTTAGCTATCAATACTCAAATTATTTAGCTTTAAATTTGTATTTATGCTACAATATCAAAAAACAAAGAAACAATTTTTGAATTTTTACAGCTGGTTAGTAAGGTTTAGAAAATTCTTCTTTTTTTTTAAAACTATAATTTTGTTTCTTTGTGATAAATTCGAAAGACGAAAATAATTTAAAATTGAGATCGATAGTATGATATGAGTTATTTATAAAGAAAGGTTATTAGAAAAAATTTAAAACCATTTTTTAAAATATATCTGACAACAATCATCCAAATAATTGATAACTTTAGTAAAATGAAATCTTTTGTTTATAATCCTATATTTGTTTTTATCAAAAGTTCACAAAATATTATGATTTTGAAATTTTAGGAATGAGAAAGTTGCAGTTAGATCTTTTTGCTTAAATTGACAACACAAAAAATTACTTTAATATGAATTGGTCATCATTTTTGCTTCAACCTTCTTACTGTGCGAGTTATCTAACAACAACAGTAAGAAGTTATGATATTTTTATCAACGTCAACCTGTTCGATTACGTCATTATGAAATGAAGTGTTGTTGAGTGATAAAATAAATTTCACCTAAATTTGAATTTCAAAATTCTGTTTATAATTCAATTAACATTATCACATTTTATAATGACGTACGAGATACAATTTTCTTATCCAGGCCAACGTAGAAAAAACCAACCTTTTAAATTAGCCTTTCTTAGACTTACAGTTTTGGATTCAATAAAGAACAAAGTAAAATTCTTAATACCAAAGCACAATTTTGTACAAACTTTAATTTCAAATTAGCTATATGTTGAATATCAGAAAGTTTAACCCCAAAAAAGTTTTTAATTCACTCATTATATAGCTTATAGCTTCAAAATGTCAACTTAACATTTAGAGTTTTGACTAATGTCATTAACAAAAATATTACTATGATACTTAGTTTAAGATATTTTGATAATATTCACACATATTATTTTGTTTATTTTTCAGCCAAAGTAAATAATTAAACAAAATAATTTTAGTTTAGACAATTACTTCTAAACCATTATTAATTTTATGGTCTTGCAAATTTAGCTAAACATAAAAGTTACCAGAAATAGTTTTTCAATTTGTTTAATTCCTTTTATTTATAATATTAAGAAACATTCTTCTTATTCAAGTTTTCATTGTTTGTTGAAATATTGTTTGAACTTATTAAAAAATCATAAAATTTCTTATCGATAAAATACATGTTTTCAGCAGTTATACAACTATTCTGAATTTCATGAAGTTTTCAGAGACAAGGTTACTAACCAACTTCAACTAATTTATTTTAAGGACATCACCAAGGTTGTCCACTTCAAAAAAATTGAATGCAATTGCAAGAAAGTTTGCTACAGTTTCTTTAATTTATTCTTACATAAATTAATTTTTTTGATCTAGTATTTGTCCGGACAAAACTGACTTTCCAAAATTCAATTTTCCGTATAAGCTTAATCTATTTTAAACAACAAAAACATTTTTTCTATAAAAAATAGGTAAATTATGTTTTTACAACTTGCTATTAATCAATTTTCCTAAAATCAGTTTCAAAAGGTTTCTTTTTACTATAAATATAAAATTATGTTTTGTTTAAAAATGACTGTTATAATTTTTAATTAATTTTTTTCTAAGTGTTTGATAGAATTTCTTTTTAAATTAAGAGTTTAGTTTAAATTATAAAAAAGTTTAACCTCAAGTTTTAGTTTTCTCAAAATTACAGTTTACAAAAAAGATCTTGTAAAAGTGAATAAAAAATAAAAAATTATCTCGTTGGCTTAAATATAGATTAAATTATATAACAGTTATTGTTGAGTCAAAAAAAAGTTTTCATGTTTTTTTCAAATTATTTTATGTACAATAAAAAAAAGCTCTACAAACTGCAACTAAATATAGATCTACTTATAGATCTTACAAGATTATTTTCCCTTTTTTCTTGAGATGCATTGTTAAACTGTTGCTTTATGAGTCAAAATTCCACAGTGTAATTAATGATATGTAAAATAATAACTTTTCGTTTAAACTATCTAAGTCAGCATTAAAATTAGCGTTTACAAGATCATTCGTAAAAAAAGGCTTTGCTTATTAAGATAGAATTCAACCATTTCAAGTCCAACTTAAGAAAGCATGATAATTAAAATGTAATTCTTAGCTTCAAACATATAGTTTTTTGGAGATTTTTTTTATTAATCAGTTAAATAACTACAGGTAATGGCTTAAAAATAAGTACTCAATACTATCAATAATTTTATTGAAATTGCTTAATTACTAACAGTAGTTTTATTTATATCTATTAATTACCATAAAAGTTATAAACGTTATAAAGCATTAATTATTTTGTATATTTTATGTTTTTCCGATAAGTTAAGTTAATATTTTATTTATTGAATTGAAAAAATGTTTTCTAAGTTCAACTTATTATTTAACAAATCTAAATAAGATTATCCATTAAATTGCCAACTTTGCTAACCATCTTAGACCAACAAAAAGACTTTATAAATTCTGATCGAAGTCAATGTTGTTAGTTTCTGTCTGCTTGTAAGAAATAACTTTTTGTAAAGAAATTTTGTTCAAAAATTTGTAATAAGATTAAAAAACTAAGTTACGAATATAATTTAAAAGAAAACCCAAATTATTCAAGTGAAAAGACGCGTCTTTAAATGATCTGCTGAATTTTTCTAATTGCAACCCAAACAAGATTTTTTAACAGTTTAATTTAATCTTTTTCTAGTTGCATAGAATATGAGTTTAAACAACTTTCCTCAGATTACTAATGTCAGTTGACAATAAAATGTTTTTCTTATTACTGTCACAATTATTATAAACATAAATTCGTCTTTTCGAAAACATTTCTTGTTTTCTTCGTAGCTTAAGTTTTTGTGATAAAATATTAAACTTTAATTTATAAAATGTATTGATCTAAAGTATTAATATAAAAACTTGATCTACAGAAAAGGGCTTTACCTAATAATAAAATTGTTTGTTTAACTAAAAGCGGTTTTATATAAAATTAGAAAAAAAAATGTTTTAGGTTATTCTTTTATAAGTCGAAAAATTTGACGCTAGACGTCGCTGACGATAAATAATTATAATAATAAAACTTTCTATTGCTTTAGGCTATGTTTTTGCAAATATTTTCCAACTCATTAAATTTATTAAATTCAGAAAGAAAGTATTACGACAAGATCTGTATAGATGACAAAATTTAAGTATAATTTTCAGTTAAGGCAACTTTCATTAAACTTGATTTTATAATAATTTAATCTAACAACGTTGACTTTGATCAGAATTTATAAAGTCTTATTGTTGGTCTAAGATGGCTAGCAAAGTTAGCAAATTAATGGATAATTTTATATAGATCTGTTAGATGAATAGTCAAGCCCAATTACGTTGAACTTACAAAACATTATTTTTTGTATTTATATAAGTTATATTCAATTTCATGAAACTAGCTTCAGAAAAAAAGTACTTTAAATAGATATAGTATCAAGAATTACTTGAAAAATTAAAACTAAAAAGTATTTTGCAACTACAGGTAAGATATAATTTTGTATAAGACTGATGTCAAAGAAATAAATATTGTCTAACAGTTTTTAATAAATGAAACGTTTGAAAAAAATAAAAGATATATAATAACTTTTCCCCTGACAAATACTAGATTGAAATAAAATGATAAGAGAGAGAAATAATTTCCCAATTGGTCACTACTTTCTTCTGTTAGTGAACCTCCGCAGTAACATTTGTTAATTTTGAAATCGGCAATGTGTCGATTAATTCGATCAAAAAATTGACATTCTGCAAATATATTATTTTCAACTCTCGTCATTAATGCTAACATCTGAATATATATTAATTAGCACAATGTATTTAATAGATGAAATATATCATATTTTCTTGTTCTAAGCGGTGGTTTCTTTTCTGAAATAAACTGAAGAGAAGAAAAACTACTTTAAAAAAAATAGAGAAACTTTAACAGCTTTTTATTTTGCATTTCACTTTGTGTTGCTCGAATAGTTTCTTTCGTTTCACTTTCTCTTACTTTTTTTTAAATATCATCACTTATAGCACATCCTATATCACCGATTTCCAAGCTTTTACAATGTAAGTTTACCATTTGTAATTTTGTAATAAATTTATTATTTCAATTAGTTGTTTTATAAAAGTTTTGTTATTTCTAATCTTCAATAAACTGTTTATAAAAAATAAATTAATGTTTATTTTGCATTAAATCAAAAGCTATTTTTTAAAAACGAATAGAAACTAGATTCAATGAGTTGTTTTTACAATAAATAAATACTTCACTAACTTACTACAATAAATAAATAAATACTTCACTACATTTTGATTAAAATTATTCAGAATTGAAAAATATATTCACAGCAACTTTTGATCTTGTCCTTTGAAAATTATAATCTAAAAATTAATAACCATCCAAATGTAAAAAAAAATATTTCAAAATTGTTGTCAAAGGAAAACTTTTTCTAACAGTTCTAAGTAAACCAACCTTGTGAAGGAGAATGTAATTAATAAAATTGACTTTTGTTTTGACAATTATTAGATCGAAAGAGATGATAGTAAAAGAAATATTATGAAATATTAGACGTATTACTTCTTCAAAACGCAGAAGATTTTGAAATAAACAATTTGTAGATATATATTGATTAACCATCTTAAAAAATTAACTTTATTTATTTTTTTATTAATGCCATTGAAGAAAGTATCATTTTATTTGGTTAGTTTGTAATAATGGTTATTAGTGATAATTTTATTTGAATTATCTTATTTTCATTTGTCCATTCTTTGTTATTTAAACTTTTTTTCTAAAAAATATTTTTCGAAACGAAAAAATAATAATTATTTAATAATGACTTTAACGAAACATGGGAACTAAGTGACGTTATAAAGCAAGAATAAAATGATGAAGAAAATAAAGCAAAGATGTTTTAATAGTGGCAATAATGATGCTGATCACAAAAGATACCATGCAGCTAACTAATAGCCAATCAAGCTTTTGATTTTAAAGTTAAAATTTTTGATTAAAATGACAAAAATATTTTTATTATTCATTGAAAATCATCTGCTATAAACGAATCAACAATTATATTTAAATTAAAACATAATTTTAATTAGAATTGATTATCATTAACAAGAAAAACTGCAATAAAAGGTTTTTTATATTTTATAGTAAGTTTTTCAATAAAATATGAAAAAATGTTGGATTTTTTAGGAAAAATATTATTTGAATATAAAAGTTAATCTACCTTTTTCTGTAACCATCCTATTTATCTTTTATCCAACCTATCTTGATAGACTACAATGTTTGTTTTTTTAATTTAGGTATTATAACAGTAAAAATTAATTCAAGCAAAATACAGCTGTTATTAAAACTTCTTTAGAATAATTTATATATTTAAACCTAATTTACAGTAAGAGAACCTAAGAGTAAATCAGTTTATTATATTTATACTAAACTATAGATTTTAATAAAATATTTGTTTATACTTTAATCGAAAATTTTATTTAAAAACATGAAGTAAACTAACTAGCAGTTGGAAATTAACTTCATGGAAATTAATTATTTTGATTCTGAGTGATCTTAATTTTAAACACAATCTTTAACTACTTATTGTAATAAAAAATAACTTTACGTTTGTGCTAAAAGTTGATGAGTTTAGAAATAATGAATAAATTTAACTGAGATATGAAAAACAAAAAAAAAGAATTTATCATTATAAAATAATATTATAAAAATCAAAATTATTTTTAAAATAATTATATTTTTCTAAATAAGTTGATCTACAAAATATTATTCCAATATAAACTTTTCAGTATCTAGTTGCTAAAATTATATTTTTTGGAGGTTTTTGATGAATTATTTTTATAATTTTTAGTTACAACTGCAAATAATAGAATTATTGTCTAACAACAAGTGGTGTCATTTGTAAAGACATTTGAATTTCTTTAAATTTTCATCTTTTCTTTTAAACGTTTTTAAAGCACTATTTTGAAATTACTTTGTCGTGCTGGTGGATAAATATTTGATGAGTTATAAAAAATATTGTTAAATTGTAGTTTCAAACTGTTATTAATAAAGCTGTAGGAATTCCTATGTGTAGATATACTACTATGAATCTAAAATATTCTGAATCACTAAACTGGAAAGTTGAAACTCATTCCAACATTTTATCATTTATCATATGAGTTCTTTCATGTTTTGTGAGATTTGAATTTTGACTAAATTTTCTTCCACAAACAATAAACTAATATGGTTTCTCACCAGTATGTTTTTTTTCATGTGTTATAAGGGCTGAACTTTCACTAAACCTTCTTCCACAAACAATACAATCATATGGTTACTCACCAGTATGAGTTCTTTCATGATTGACAAGTTGAGATTTGAAATTAAATTGTCTACAACAAGTCAAACATTCATATTTGTATTTGCAATTTGAAACTTTTTTAAGCAAACATTTTTTTTCTTCAATTACTACTTCTGCTGATTGATTACTTTTGGTTGACGAATTACTCTTCTTTGTTTTATTTTCTCTTTCATTGTTACAAGTAATTTCATCAACGATACTTTCGTGCCAACCATCCTCTCCGCTAAATAATTCATTTCAATGTTTCTTTTTTGATGTTTCATTGTCGATGTTACTTTCGGTTGATAACAACTTTCGCTTCCGATAAATTTGTTTGTTGTTTATCAAATTTACTTTTTCCTGACTAATACTTAATGAAAAGATATTTTTTCACGAAATGCCTCTTAACCTGTAGATATAAATAAAAAACTTCAATATAATATTTGAAATCGACCATTTGTCGATAAAATAATCTGATAAGTACAACTAACAAGTAACAGCAAACTATTAAACTTAAAACTGCTAAAGTGTTTTATATAATAATTTTAATTAGGTTGATTATTAATTTGGCATCAAATGTTTGTCGTTCATATAGTTTTTGAATTAAAAAATTTTTTTTGTTTGTCCTTGTATTCAATGGGATAGTGATTTTATTTACAAAAAATTACGATGATTACTAGCTAAACAAATTTCTTTAAGGAATATCAATTAATTTATTGGGTAGCAAAATAATTAAGAAAAAATTTACTATAAACTAGCGATAATAAGTTAACATTATTGTCAGTGATGTAATTAGAAAGTATTAATTTGGTTGTAGTAATTAACCAGTTTAAAATCAAACTTTTTCCTATTTTTGATTAGTGCCATTAAAGAAAGTTTAATTTCAATTTGTTATTCTTATCATTAGTTATTAGTAATAATTTTATTTGAATAAAGTTATTTGGTTATTTCCATTCTTTGTTGTTTTAACTTCTTTCAATGAAATAAATCCAAAATACTTTATCTTAGAAAATTTACACAACAAACGAAGAAGAAACTATCTTTAGAAAATTATTTCAAATTTTAACTGTAAATCAAAAATTATTGTAAAGTGAAATTTACGTTTGTAAAGCAAAATAAAAGGCTTTTTTGTTGTAATATTACTCTTTTTAACTGAAAAATAATAGTTGAGTTGCTTCATTTGCAAATGTGAAATTTTGTGAAACGAAAAACATGTCGGATGAAAATTTATAAATTTCAAATAGAAAGTTGAAGACAGTTTCATTCAAATCATAACAAGTAGTATATCGACGCTAAACTTTAGATAAGAACAAGTCTGAAAAAGAAAATCAGTGAACCGGAACTTTTTCAGTTTGATATGAAGTTTGATTCGATTTGATAAAAAAAAATATGAGATGAAAACAAAACAGTTGGCTGAACTTATTAAATCTAAAATTTATTACTTTCTTCAAACAATGTTAAACTCTAAAAAGTTATTTAATACAAACTATAAAATCAATAATTGCAACAATTTAATCCAAAATAAAAACATTAAGAAATTTATGAAATTTTTCTCGAAACATAATTATTCAAATATTTTGGAATTGAAAAATGTTCAATATTAGAATAAACTCAGTGACTTTGAACTTCCAAAACATATTTTGAAATATATCCAGTAAAAGTTTCGGCAAAAATTAGAAAAAATCTCAAATAATCTAATCAAAATTAGCAAATGCAATTTGTTTTTAATTTTTTTTTGTCAACACACAAATTTATTCTTATGATTATGAATAAGCAAACTTACGAAATGAGGAAAAATTATATTAGAAAAATATCTTTTCTCCGGACAAACAATAGATATAAAGTAGTTTTTATTACGAATAATATTCCTCAGTACTCAAGTTTATATTACAAAAAAATTTTAATTTTTTTGATATCGACCATTTGTCGATAGATTAATCCGAATAAATCTTAACTTAAACTTCGAACTTGAAAAACACATTTCTACAATTATTCAGAAATAGTTTCAATCAAAATCAGAAAAATCTCGAATAAGGTAATTAAAATTACTGAAAACATTCCTTATTTCGTTTAATTGTTGTATTTTTGGGTCGTTTACAAAATTTTAACTTAAATTAGTGATTTGAAACTTCCAAAACTCGTTTTTAAAAGTGTAAAAACATTATAAAATTTTTAATTTTGTTTGATACGAAAAGCTACTTGTTAAGTTAGTTTTGTTTCCAATTTAAATATAATTATCATAATTTCAACAAAGTTTAAAAGTATGTCTTAAAAATCAAGTTATCAAATATCATTTACAAAAACATAGCCTGAAGCAATGCAAGGATTTCAAAATTATTTATCTTCAGCGACGTCTAGCGTCAAGTTTTTCTACTATAAAAACATAAAACTCAAAAATCTTTAATTAAATTTTTATTATTTTTATCAAAACATTTTTACTTACACAAAATAATCAATTTTGCTTAAGTTTTATGAAGTAAACTTTAATATTTTCTAAAAACAACTTAGGTTAAAAAGTAAACTACAAACTTTATCCAAAAGACAAATTTATTGTTATTTTAATCATTAAAGTAAAAGAAAATCAAAATAACCAGAAAGAGAAAATCTCAAATGATTTGTTTCTTTAATCATTATAAGTCAAGATTTAAAGTTTGAAATATTTCTACAAAAGCTTCAACTTATTCGCAATCTTGTTGTGAAAAATTTCTACATTAAAAACATTTTTATCGTTTTTATTAAATATAGTGAGTCTAAATGTTTAATAAGTTCTTAAGTGGTTTTTATACAGTAAGTTCAGTACTACTTTTTTTGTAACGCTTTTACCCGCCTGGTATTTTTTCTAATAGTTTACATTATAAAATGCAGAAGAGTAGTAGTGAGACTCAGTTATCTTTGACAAGTAGTTGATTGATAGTAAGTTTTAGTGATTCTTCGATCTTGCAATTTGACTCACTAATATTTTTAAATTCGTTTTTCATGAATTGCAGGATAGTTTGAATGGATATAAACATATAAGAAGTAATTTTAAAGTAGAAACAAAGTTTTGTTTAATTCAATATTTACAGTTTCTTTGTTTATTCAATACTTTGCTTCCAACTAACTTTATTGATCTTCTCTAAAAAACAAATAGAAAAAATAGTTTTAAGTAGTATTTTTCGTAACTTTTATTAATTCAGATCACAATCCTGTTGATTACAATGACAAATAAAAATTTCTTCAAAATTTTTAAAATCGACAAACATTTGATGTCAAATTGCAATTCACGGAGTTTAAGTTTATTAATTGAAACATTCAAGTTGTCTTAACTTCGAATGTCTGTTTTTACTTCTCCGTATAAACCTTCGCATTAATATATTGACAAATGGTCGATAATAAAAATAGAGAACTTTCATTGTGTAATTATATAAGACTAATACATTCTACATTATAATTCTTTTTTAATAATCTCTTCAAAAACAGATTTAATATCCACAAGATCTCACTGTGAAATGGAACACGATCTTTGACAAAGATGAATAAGCCAGAAGTTGATGAGTTCAAAATAAAATCTGGTGTCGATCGAAGATGACGTGATTGAAGTGTGAGACAATTTTTATTTCTTTTGCTATCAATCTTATAAAAACTTATTTGGTACTTCTTCGTGCATAAAACATTTTATTTTTAAACTGTTTAATGGTTTTTTTAAATGTGACTTTTACAAATACGATTTATAAAAAGCTAATTGTATGAGTATGAATAAACAATGTTTGGTAAGCTCATAGTCACTGAGTAACACTATATTTCTGACAGATAAAAGGAAACAAAGTTTATAAAATTATAAAATATAAACATACAACTGTTACAATGACATATTGTGACTGAAAAATAAATAGTAAAATGCAATTAAATTTTTCAAAATGTTGTGAATGCTTAATGTAATAAACTTTAATAAAGGTGAGACAAATCGCAAATATTTTGTTTAAGTCAGGTTTACACTGAATCTTAATGAATTGACAAGGTAGAATTTGTTTAAATTTTTTTTTGTATAATTTAAGAAATGTTTTTTTAACTCATTTAAGTATTATAAAAATAATTGATTAATATTACTTTGTGTTTAATTTTAAAGATTATATTTTAATTAAACGCAAAAAAAAACATTAAACCACTTTTTAAAAAGTTATTATCAAAAATATAGCATTGCAGTTTTTCTATGAGAAAAATAAAACAAAAAGTTTATAAAACTAGTCATATTATTAAATTTTTTTTAGTAAACAAAAAAATTATGTTTATACACTGATCATTTTTTAGTAATTTGTAGTAAGATGCGACTATAAATATTTGAAACTTAAAATATTAAAAGAGAAGCTGTTATTAAAATTCAAAGTGAAAATCATAAAACAAAGCAACAAAAGCTTTATAAAAATAAAACAGTACAACAAATGTTGTAATTAAATAACTTGAAACTTTATGTTGAAATCTATCAATAGTTCTGAAATTTCATGATCACTATAATTTCAACAAATTTATTATAATGACTTTCGGCGTTGTAAAATGCTTAAAAGCTTTTGTCGAAAGAGGTAAACAAACATAAACAGAAATTGTTCTTTTTATGACAATTTTATTAATCAAAGTTTACGCTAAGAAGCAAACCACCAACGCTTAAGAATTAAAAATTACAAAAATATTTACATAAAAGTGGGAAAGATTTGCAATGAGTTGTAACAAAGTTCATGAAAGATATTTACATCAGAACTGAATTCCAAGAAAAAGCTTCTAGTCTTCAATAGCTTGGTGATTTCAGTAATGATGATTGGCTGACTGAAATTGGATGATTATTATTGGGTTTATAAAAACATTTTGACATCTATTGTTTGTGGGTTAACTATTCCTATAAAAGCAAAAAAGGATTTAAAGAAGTAACATGAAGAAAATCCACTAAATGATAATATTTAATAGTTAAATTACTAAAAATTTATGTGGATAATTTATTTTCTAAACAAATAAGTTAATTTTAACAAATTTGACAGTTACTTAGTGTTGTGATCAAGGCAGCCTACATTCGAATCCTAGCTACAGCATTATATTTTTAATGTTTGATTTAGTTTTATTCTCATTATTCTTTCATACTCCAATCTTTTTATATCTATCAAAGCTTGAGGTTATATTACAAAATTTTTGTATTTACTTGTAAATGATGGTCTCAGCATAATGAAAGTTTGACGTTAGCCTATTTGAATAGAACAACCTACAAATAAGTTACTATTGATTTAAACAACTTTTAAAATTATTTAAAATTATTTCTTTTTTCTTGATTCAAATGTAGATTAAAGTTTAATTGACTACAAAATTAAACAGCTAAGCTTTGTAGGTCCATTGATGTCATAAATATTCAATACTCAGAATTATAAACTCTAATATAAATTGAACTTTTTGTTAGAAGATAGTTTAATAAACGCAACAACAAGTATTTAACCTAACTTTAAAAATATTCTCAAATATTTTAACTAACAAAAGCTATCAATTCTCAAAAGACACTTTAGTTAAACCATAAAGCTTATAAAATATTTGAAAAATACGCAAACGATTAGATAGTTATTATAAAATAATATTTAGCATTCAATAGCGTAATGCAAAGAAAGGCTCTATAGATGAAAAATCAAATTAAATTGTAGAATTGTACATAAAATTTAATTTCATTTGAATTTACAAAAATATTTGTTTCAGTTTTTAGTTTGCTAAAATAGATTTTGATAAATTTAGAAAAACGTTTAAACGACTTGTTTCTTTAATCAGTTTAAGAAAAAGTTTAAAGCTGGAAATGTTTTTACAACAACTTCGCTAATTATTTCTAAAGTGTGAAAAATAAAAATTATATAATTAAGATTTTAAAAAACTCACTATATCTAGTTTTAATAAAATTATTTATTAACTTTTGTTACCCACTAAATTCCATTACTGAAACAATTGGAAATTTATGAGATATTAGCAAAGAAAAGTAAATCAAATGTATTTAAGTAGTAATCATTGTAAGTTTTTGTAAATCAAATCAATATCCCGTTCATTACAAGACAAAATAAAATTTCTTTTAAGTTTCAAAACCATAATATTGACAAATATTTGATGTCAAATTGAAAATCACGTCAAGTAATTTGATCAAATGAAACTTTTTAGAAAATTTAAATTCAAAAAATTTTCTGTTATTTTTTAGTTGTAATTATTGGATTAATTTATCGACAAATGGCCGACTTCAAAAATATTAAGCTGATCGAAGCTATTACACCAAAAGCTAAGAATATTTATTCTTACAAAAATATCTTTTCATCTAGTTTTTATCAGGAGAAAAACTTGTTTATCAGTTTCTGATAAAACTGATAAAAATATTTAAAAAGATTGTACTTGAATCTTAAAGTCACTTAGCAACAATATTTTTCTAGTATGTAACAAGGTACAACAATTATAATCTCTTAAAATATGAAAAAAAAAAACTTTTATAGAGACATCTTGTGACTGAAAAAATTAAAATATTTTAATATTTTTAACTTCTGTTAGATTAAATTTTTTCATGAATTGCTGAATATATTGAAATGAAAGAAAAACAAAAATTATAAGAATAAAATTAAAAAAAAATATTTTCTCACTCACTATTGCTAAAGTTTACTAAATTTATTTATTGACTATCTTGCTACCCAATAAATTCAATCAAATCCTATAAAAAACATAAAAAACAAACTCTTAGGTAGTAATCATCGTAAGTTTTTGTAAATCAAATCACTATTCTGTTGATTACAACGACAAATAATATTTTCTACAAAATTTCAATATTAGAAATCAGACAAATATTTGACGTCAAATTGCAATTTACGCCATCTAATTTCTTTCATTGATAAATTCAAGCAGCTTTCATCTTAAAAGTTTGTTTGTACTTCTTAGTAATAATTTTCCAATTAATTTATCGACAGATGGTCGATATCAAAAATAGTGTAAAAGAAATATTTTAATAGACTGAAGATCTTAGAAAAATAAGAAAAAAGAAAAAATAAAATTTTCATAGTTTTTTGCAAAGTTGAAGAATGACTAACGTTCTTCATTATTAAAACTTCATTTAATCTAGTGTTTGTCCGGAGAAAAATATTTTTCAAAAATTAAAATTCATTTCATAAATTTTTTAATCATAATCATAAGATTAATTTTTCTTGTTTCCGATAAAATTAAAAACACATGTTTCCATTAATTAATTACAGAAATAATATATTATTATGTATTATGTAGAAAAATATCTTAAGCTATTTCATTATATCTAATAAAAGGTGTAACATTATAATATTGTAAACAATAAAATTAATTGTTTTGTCAAGAACTTTATATAGAAATCAAAATTTGCATAAATATTTTTTCACATTATGTTAGTAATAATGCTGACTATTTGAAATACCTTTTCAGCTAAATTAAGAGATTTTTTTCAAAAAATTCGGCCATTTTAACGACTGCTTTATAAGACAAAATCCAAGAAAAAAACGTTCTTCAGGTTTCGGTATAATGTTATTTGCTGAGCCTGATTCTGTTAAAAAAGTAATTATGCTTGTTTGAAAAAGTTGATATGAGTTACTTTAAAAAATATTTTTATAGATAATTGGAAACAATTTGATTAAAAATCGTTTTAATTGTTCTACTTTAGAGGTGTTTCTACTAATATTAATCATACGAATTATTTGAAAATTTATAATCTAAAAAGTAAAAAAAGTAAAGTTCATATAGAATTGTTGTCAAAAAAGCAACTTTCTCACAGTATAAAATAAAAAGAAAACTTTTAATTGAAAATTAAAATTCTGAATTGATTTTTGTCCGGACAAACTCTAGATCAAAAGAAATTGTTAAACCGAAGATTTAATACTGAGTTTTAAATTCTAATATTTTTACTTTTCTAAAAACATTTTGAAATCGACAAATTGTCGATAATCTAATATTTATTTTGAAGTTAGTGAGTAATCTCATTGATTAAAATCTTCTAGAAAGTCAAACCACATTTACTTCATTTTAAAATAGATTAAAAGGTTTTAATCAAAGACTTTCAAAGAGCAAGTAAAGAACTTTTTTGAAAATTGAAGATAAATATATAATTCTAATTCAAACCTATTATCCGACATCATCAAATAAATATCCGCTGAATTGAAAAAAAATAAAACTGAAAAATGTAACAATGCTACTAAAATCAACGAGAAATTTTCTAACTCGTCTAAATCAATAAATGAATGTCTGTACAAACAAACTTATCACCTCATTAACATTGTTAATTAGTGGTTTTTTAATGAAGTGAGTTTTAGTATGGTTAATTAATTAATATTTACTAAATTAATTTGAAGATCATTTATTGGAGGATCTTTTATTTTTTTTAATTACTTTTTAAAAACGATATCATGTTGAATAAATTAAATTAAATTTGTTTTCTAAGAAATTATTTACAAACTCACTGCGAACTTCAACTAAAATATTTTAAAAGATAAAAATAAAATTATTATTAAAAGAAACTAAAGAACCATCTTGATGGTGATGGAAAAGTAAAAAGTAAAATTGTAAAAGAGAATAAAATGATCTTTTCAAATATTCAAAATTATTTTATTAAAATTAGTTTAGATAATTTACACAAAAAGTATTTTTATTGTTTTTGAAACTTTAATAGTAAAATGCAAAAAGTATCAGTAAGTAAAAATTAAATTAGTTTGAAATTCAATTATTCAACTATCTTTCATTTTTTTTTGATTTCTTAAAAATAATTTTTTAATAATTTCTTCAAAAACAGATTCACTATCCACAAGATCTCACTGCGAACTGGAACACGATCTTTGACAAAGATGAATAAGCCAAAAGTTGATGAGTTCAAAATAGCATCTGGTGTCGATGGAAGGTGACGTCATCAGCATGTGACGTCATCAGTGATTGATTTGTGCGTTTTTTAGTTCGAATGAAGAGTTTTTGAAAGAAGAAGATAAGGATCAGATGCAGATGTTAATGGTAAGTTGTTAATATTACTGATGTTGATCTTAAAGATCAACGATGATTAATTATGAGTACTTATAAACTTAACCATAAAAAAATATATCAATTCTTTTAAATAATCATTAGAAAACAGATTTAATATTATTCAATAAGATTGTTAACTCACAAAAAGTTCATAAATTACTTTTTCCCTTTTTTATTTTCAGTGTAAAATCTAGGAAATTAGAAGAATTTTATCTTCTAATAAAAAAGTATTTTTTTTTTGTTACAATTTTCCTAAAAGTAAATTTTATTGAATACTGAGATTTATCTAAAGCTCTTAATTTGATTGTGAAATTTTTTGAAGTGAATTTTTTACGGAAAACTATTAAAAGAGAAAAACAAAACATGAAAAAATTTGGATAATTTTCTAAAATATTCTTTGTTTTTATGAAATTTGAATATTTATATAATTTTAAGTTTGCTAATAAAAGCTACTATTTTTATTCCTTAATATTTTTATTTATTTTGCTTATTTCTACTTTTTTTCGACGATTTTTCTAATTTTGACCAAAAGTATTTTTGAATATTTTTAAAAACGTGTTTTGGAAGTTCGAAGTCACTGATTTAAGTTAAAATTTGATAACCGACAGTAAGACGCAACAAAACGAAAATTATTAAATAATTTAAAAATGAATTTATCATAGAGAAATCATATGATTATAAATTAAATATTAAAACGAAACTATTTGACAACACCAGTTGACAACTATTACTATTCAAAAGTCAGAAAAACTTGATATTATAAAAAATAAAAAGAACAGATTTTTAACGTTTACTGGTGATAGTGACGTCATCACTTTTATTGCTACGGGCATAGCAGATGTTCAGTGACGTCATCATCGACTTTGAAAATGAAATAGCGAATTAATACAAGCAGCTAGTAAAAGCTAGATTTATTGATTGAAAAGTTGTTGAAAAATTTTTCAACTCCAAAATTAAAGGTTATGTTTTTACACTTTTCGCACGGTTAATTCTCGCTGAAAATGTCTCAGTTTATTAAAACATGTTTGAATCTAATGTTTGTGGGTTTCAGTTTCAAAAAATAATTTGTTAAAATTAACTTATTTGTTTAGAAAATAAATTATCCGCATAAATTTTTAGTAATTTAACTATTAAATATTATCATTTAGTGGATTTTCTTCATGTTACTTCTTTAAATCCTTTTTTGCTTTTATAGGAATAGTTAACCCACAAACATTATATGTCAAAATGTTTTTATAAACCCAATAATAATCAACCAATTTCAGTCAGCCATGTTTAAGATAACTCTAAATTTGAAAGTTATTCGAACAACTACATTTCACTTGTGAAATGTTATCAGGCTTAGATTGTCGTAATTGTCGTAAATTTGATTTCATGAATTAATCTGAACAATTACCTTTTAAATTCTTTTGTAAATAACAAAAGTCGATATCTTAATCTACGATTATTTTAAGAGTTAATTAGGTCAATCTAATTGTTCGACTTCGGCAAAAATATTTAACTTTTCACCTTATCAACAAATGTAGTTCAACATGTATAATGTCAACAACCGGTTTTCAGACTTTTCAAAATCTACAAATTTTCTTTAAGGCTTAAATAATTATTTAAAATCCAAAACCTTGGTGATAGCTATTTGAAACATTCCTAGATAAATAAATGACCAAGGAGTTTTTCTGATGTTTGTTTAACCTTCATCATATTTCCTTTTCAATATTCATTAGTAGGAAATACTAAATTCTAACATAAAATTTGCGATTGTAAAACAAATTAAAAAGCTTTCTTTGTTGTGAAATTGCTATTTTTAACTGAAAAATAATAATTTGAGATGCCATTACTGGTAACTCTTTAACTAATTAATTGAGTCGAATATTGAGTTGAAGTTTTGATTTTTTAATATCGGCAATTTGTTGATAGATTAATCCAATAATTACAACTAAAAAATAACAGAAAATTTTTTGAATTTAAATCTGCTTAAAAGTTTCATTTGATAAAATTATTTGGCTTAATTTTCAATTTGACATCAAATATTTGTCAATATTATAGTTTTGAAATTTTGAGAAAATTGTTATTTGTTGTTGTAATGAACAGAATATTGATTTGATTTACAAAAACTTATGATGAGTACTACATAAAAACCTTTTATTTGTTTTTCTTTGAGAATATCGCAAACATTTCCAATTGTTCCAGTAAATCTATGATAGAATTTAGTGGGTAGCAAAAAAATCAATAAATAAATTTTGTAAAAACTAGCGATATCGAGATTTTGTAAAAACATTTCAAACTTTAAATTTTTTCTTAAACTGATTAAAGAAACAAATCATTTGAACTTTTTTTTTAATTTCATCAAAATCTAAATTAGTATAAAAAAATTAGTTAAATTTATAAAGACTCATCATCAAAATCATCAGCATTAAGATCAAGATCTTACCAATATCTTAATTTGATGCTCATCTTCTTTCAAACTAAAAACCAATCAAATCAATCACTGATGACGTCGCATGCTGATGACGTTATCTTCGATCGACACCAGATTTTATTTTGAACTCATCAACTTCTGGCTTACTCATCTTTGCCAAAGATCGTGTTCCACTTCGCAGTGAGATCTTGCGGATATTAAACCTATTTTTGAAGAGATTATTTAAAAACTATTTTGATTTTAAATTTTCATAAAAAAAGAAAGATCCTTGAATAATTTGGTGAATAATGGTTGATAATGGTTGAATAATTAAACTTCAAATTAATCTATTTTTTACTTACTGATACTTTTTTTTTTGTTATTAAAGTTTCAAAAATAACAAAAATACTTTTTGTGTAAAATATATTAACTAATTTTGATGAAATAATCTTGAAGATTTCAAAAGATCATTCTATTCTCATTTTCAATTTTACTTTTCACTTTTCAATCATCATTAAGATGTGTCTTTAGTTTCTTTTAAAAATAGTTATATTTTTATCTATTTAGATATTTTAATTGAATTGTTTTTACATCTATTAAAAAAGAAATTCTGCTGGGTGACTTTGAACTTACAAAACAATCTTTTTAAATATTCATAAATATTTAAATTCTCTTCCATAAATGATTTCATTTTAATCTTAAAATAAAAATATTTCTAGAAATCGTAATTCTAAAACTTACCATGTAGTAAAAAAGTTTTAGATTATTATCAAACAACAAAGTCGTCCTCAAATAAATTTTTTTCAAAAAAGTTTCAAATAGATAAATCTGCAAAATTAACAATATTTTTGAAAAAAGTATTATTCACCAAACAAATACTCTATATACCAAATTAAATTATTATAAAAATTAATATATAATTTATACTTTTGTATATATTTTTGTTCTGTGATAATAATTATTAATTTTAACATTTATTATAATTATTGATAAAACGAGATATAAGAAGTATTAAATACATAAGGTAAATTTGTTTTTGTTTTATTGCAATAAATAAATAAAATAAACAAAAATTTCCTGCAAAATTATTCAAATTTTATTACATAAGAAATAATCCAACTGATTTTAAAGCAAATTAGATTTCTTAAATTTTTATAATAAAACATAAAATTCAAATTTAAAAAGTAGTAACAACAAAAATAAAATTTAATATTTTATTTTAAATAGTAAAACTGTTCAAAAAATTGAATCAAATCTACTGAGAAGGTAACGATGTGTTAAGCTTCGTTTTTATCCGGACAAATACTAGATTTAGAAAAGTTTATATAAATTAGGCTTACATATCAAAAGTTTGCATATGCAATAACAAACATTGATGATTTTATTTTGAAGTCGACTAAATGTCGATGACGTTTTCTTCAAACTCAAAACAAGTTTTAGCTTCACACATTTTGATCGACTTTTTTATGTGGTTGCATTTTCATGACCCTCATTATTTAGTTTACAATTAATTTTGAATATTACTATCAGCGATATGTTTCATATATGAGTTTGATATATATTGTAAAATCTGTAAATTTTTCATATCTTAATTAAAGTGAGTTTGTAAATCTTAATAAAATGGTTTCTCATACCGTACAATTAATACATGTAATCAGCTGCTATCAAACATTGTCATGTCAGAATCACTCGTGTTGTTCAAGCAGAAGTTATAATATTTCCAATATTGTCATTTCCAAACTGTGAATTTTTCCTTATTTGCAAGTTTAAAGTGTTATATGCTTGGAGGACTACTGAAATGCTAGTGTTACATCCATTGCTTTCTATATTGTTGACTAAATAGATGTTGTTTGTGAGAATGTGTTACGAGAGGTGCTCTCTTCAGGCAACCATTTCGGATTTATTGTAATGAATAAATGAAATGACAAAATATACATTAAAATCAAAATAATGATCAGAATAATTTGAAATTAAATTCTTTATAAATATTTAGAAAAATGCTCTGTAAATCCAAAGTCAAAAATAAAAAATGCTTGTCTAATAGATGTTAACACAAAACATAATTTTATAAAATATGATAATAAAACTATTATAAAGAAATCTTGTGACTAAAGAATTAATAAAGAGATTTAATTATTGCTATCGACATAATATTTCATAGATGTATTTGATAAAGAAAATGACAATTGAAAAAAAAAACTCAATTCAACCTCGATATAAGCGCCATGTTGGTCTGTTTCATAACATTACTTCTAGGAGATGCAAGACTCCTAATTTAAAACCTGAGTTGAAACTCTGTAAGCATAACATTTCTGTTCTCTAGTATCGTTCTGACAGCTACTGCAACATCAGCTGGATGTAGCTTCATCAGTATGTCCTTTCTGCCGTATAACTTTGTTGTCGTGGAAAATGGAATCCTTTTGTCTTGGTAACAACCGGATTTCCTGGCTTACAGCATGGCCCTTCTCTGCTGAAGCAAGCCATAATACAGACTTAGGTTTTAATGCATCACAGCTATTGTAGCCAAAAAGTTTTTCAACTATTTAGACTTGAAATTACATCAAAACTAGTATATTTCTAATATTTCAACTAAAGTGAACTTATAATTAATAATTTTCCTTTGTTCGTGAACCAAAGGTAATTTTCAAATTGACAGAATGACCGAAAACAAAAAATGTATAAATTGTAAATTTTAATAACTGATTTGTCAAAAAGATCTAATTATATTTCTTTATTCTAAATATTGAAAAGCTGGTTACATAATAAAAACAACTTATAAAAAGACAATTTATATTTTTTGTTTGACAATATAAATTTTTAAGATGTGAAAATGAAAATTTAATTGTCATTTAAAAATCATTAATTTTTGTCTGTAGAGATAAGTATGACAACAATTTTAAATTAATTTAAGTTTTTTACTTATTACGTTTTAGATTTTGAATTTTCAAATAATTTTTTTGATTAATATTAATAAAAATACTTCTAATGTAAAATAATTAAATCAAATTTTAATGAAACTGTTTCTAAATATTAAAATAGAAATGTTTTTAATTAACTCATATTAACTCTTTTAAAACAAACATAACTGCTTGTTCAACAGATTCAGGTTCAGCGAAAAACATTATACCGAAACCTGACGAAGCTCTTGTCCTTGGAATTCGTTTTATCTCGCAGTCGTTAATATCGCCAAATTTCTTGAAACAATCTCTTAGTTTATCTGTAAACATATCTCAAATAGCATTATTACTAACATGATGTGAGAAAGATATTTTGAGTTTATCACAAAGAAACAAACTTATAGTTTTAAAATATAGTGGAGAAATGTTTGAAACTTTACCTTTTAGCTTTAAATTGTTAAAAAAGTTTACAATGTCTTGAAGATATTTTAGCTAAAGTACAAATTTACAAAATGCATTTGATGTTAAGGAAACAAACTCAGATGACTAAAACGTTATTTTTGGAACAATAATAATTATTTAAATAATTTTATTATTCACCAAAAAGTAGGAAATAATTTTTCTATAAGATTGATATCTAAGGAGATAAAAAGCGTCGCACAGTTTTAAATAAATCAAACTTTTAAAGATAAATAAATATTAATAAATTAGTTTTCTTCCTGACAAATACTAGATGGAAAGATATTTTTATATAAAGATTTTGGCTTTTGGTTTACGAGATTACAGTTTTCTTTCAATTTTGGTTAATTTTGATATAGACTATGTGTCGATAGATTATTCTCGTTATTGCAACTAAGAAAAAACAGGAAACTTTCAAATTTAGAAATATTTGATTTTTTCACAAAATAAAATTACATGACGTCATGTTCAATTTGGCATCAAATATTTGTTGATATTAAAGTTTTTGAATTTTGAAAAAATTGTGGCTTGTCGTTGTATTCAAAAAACCTACGGTGATTACAAGTTTATATATTTTTTAGAATATCAATTAATTTATTGGGTAGCAAAATGATTAAAAATTTAAATTACTATAAACTAACGATAGTAAACTAAAATTGTTTTCTTCAACTTTACAATAACATTTTTACCAATAACTTGTCGGTGATGTAATTAGAAAGTTGTAATTTGGTTATAGTAATTAACCAGTTTAAGATCAAACTTTCTCCTATTTTTGATTAGTGCTTTTAAAGAAAGTTTAATTTTAATTTGTTATTCTTATCATTAGTTAGTAGTAATAATTTTATTTGAATTGAGTTATTTGGTTAATTCCATTCTTTATTATTTCAACTTCTTTCAAAGAAATAAAGAGAAAATATTTATATTAGAAAATATATACAACAAACGAGGATGAAACTATCTTTACAAAATTATTGCAAACTTAAACTGTAAATCTAAAAATATTCTAAAGTAAAATTTGTGATTGTAAAGCTAATTAAAAAGCTTTTTTGTTAAATTACTGTTTTTTAACTGAAAAAAGTTGATTTACTTCATTTGCTAATGTGAAATTTTATGAAACAAAACCATAACGGAAGAAAATTTATAAAGTTCAAATAGAAAGTTGAAAACAGTTTCATTCAAATCATAACAAGTAGTATATCGACGCTTTACTTAAAATATAATCAAGTCTGTAAAGCAAAATCAGTGAACCGGAACCTTTTCAGTTTCATATGAAATTTGATTTGATTTGATAAATAAAATATGAGATGAAAATAACACATTTGGCTTAAAAATTACTGTAGCCAAGAAGTTTCTCGAATATCTAAAATTGAAATCACATCAAAACTAGAAAATCAAACTTCTTATTAAAATAACAGAATTAACAACTTTAAATTTCACTTCTGTATGTAATAGAGATTAATTTTAGAAATATTTAAGAGGATGCAATTGTAATAAAGTTGAAAAATAAAACTATTTAAAGACATTTTAGTGTTTCAACTTTAAGTAAAAAAAACAATAAGAACAATTTTCTTTCAATAAGAACAATATTTTAGAAATCATCTAGTTTTTGAAGTTTAAAAAAACGAATAATAATAAAAATCAAATTAAGATTAATTTAATTTTCTCTTTAAAATTGTTAATATTTTAATCAAACATTATTATTTACTATTTTATTTTCATGCAAATTAAGTATCAGTAATGTTGTTTTACAAAAAATCTTTTTCAACGTTTTTCAAGAATGATAATATTATGAAAAATTAGAAATAAACAAAATAAATAAAACTATTAAGAAATAAAAACTGCAGCTTTTATTAGCAAACCTAAACTTAAAATTATATAATTATTAAAATATCATAAAACCAAAGAGTATGTTTGAAAATTATACATTTTTTTTCATGTTTTGTTTTTCTCCTTTAATAGTTTTCCGACAATAAATTTACTTCCAAATATCTCACATTCAAATTTCTAGCTTTAGATAAATCTAAGTTTTCAAAAAATTTACTTTTAAGGAAATTTTAGAATAAAAATTAATAATTTTATTTTTAACAAATACTTTTTATTAGCAGATAAAATTGTTCTACTTTTGTTGAATTAAAAGTAAACAAAAAAGGAGAAAAAGTAATTTATTAACTTTATTTGAGTTAGCTATTTTAATGAATACTATTAAATCTGTTTTCTAAGTGATTACTAAAAAAAAATTTGGTTTTAAGGAATAATTGTACTTTTTTAATGGATAAATTTATAAAGACTCATCATCCAAATCATCAGCATTAAGATCAAGATGTTACCAATATCTGCATTTGATGCAGATATCACAACTATTCTTGGCAAAAAGTTTTTTAACTATCTAGAATTGAAATCACATCAAAATTAGTAAAATTTTCATATCTAAACTATAGTGAACTTATAATTAATGAATAATTTACATTTTCTTCCTTTGTTCGTGAACAACTAGTAATTTTCAAATAGACAGAAATAAAGGAAACAAGAAATTTATGAACTGTATATCAATTTAATCACTATTATGTAAATTCTAATTTTTTTAAAGATGTTTATAAAGTTTTTGATTAAAAATTGCTTTTTGAAAAGATGTAAATTCTGCAGTTATTCCTTTCCTATTGAAATAATCTAATAATACTTTTTGTAAAAAATATTCTTGATAATTTGTATTGAATAAAATTAAAAGCTATTATCAAAACTTCGAATGAGTTAAATAAACTTTTTTCAATACAAAATTAAGTTTAAAATAAAACTATTTTCGCTAAAAATCCTTCAAATACTCTCACTGAATTCACTGGTAACCAGACTATAACTCAATTCATTAAAAAACCACTAATTAACAATGTTAAAAAGACCATAGGTTTGTCTGTAAGTACATAAATCTATTGATTTAGATAAAAAAGAAAGATATTTTTGATTTTGGTTTGATCGTTATGAATTTAGATTTAAATTTGTTCAATTCAGCGGATATCGATTTGTTGATGTTGGATGATAGGTTTGAATTAGAGTTACATAGATATCTTCATTTTTTTATAAAATTTGTTTATTTGCTTTTTGCAAGTGGTTAAATAAAACCTTTTTTAATCACTAATCACTTTCAATAATATTTTCTATTAAAGTAATCTTAGTTCGACTTCCTATTAAATTTTAATCAATGACATTATTACTCACTAACTTCAAGTTGAATATTAGATCATCGACAATTTGTCGATTTCAAAATGTTTGTTACAGAAGACCATTGTTAAAATACAAATTTCAATAATATTTCTTCATTTTAACAACTTCTTTTGATCTAGTGTTTGTCCGGTCGAAAATCAGTTCTTAATTTATCTTTTTATTTTAAGCTGTGAAAATAGCTTTCCTTTGTCAACAATTCTAAATTAATTTTAGATTTCTTACTTATTACGTTTTAGATAATAAATTTTCAAATAATTATTATGATTAATATTAGAAGAAATGCTTTTAATGTACAATAATTAAAAAGATTTTCAGTGAAATACTTTCTAACTATTTAAGTAAAAATGTTTTTAATTCAATCATATTAACTTTTTTTCAAACAAACATAACTACTTGTTTAACAGATTCAGGCTCATCAAATAACATTATACCGAAAACTGAAGAAGGTTTTGTTCTTAGATTTTGTCTTACCACGCAGTCGTTAATATCGCCAAATTTAGTCACTTCAAAAAGAGATTATTTATTCACTTTATTTAACTTGTTCCATTTTTTATTTAAAATTGTTATTATATAGAAAGCTATATTTTATTTATTATTATTAAATTATTATTATTTTATTTTTTTCCTTTAAAATGTTTTCACTTGTTCATTAATAAATTCAAAATTCAAAATGTTTATTTTTGATTAAAAAAGTCACTAATGATGTACACTACAATATGAATTTTCAAATATTATATTACTAGTAGATTGAATTATAATATCCTAGAAATGTGTAGAATTAAATGACGTCAATAGTGTTGCAACTGTATCTGCTATTAAACTCATAATTAGCGTTATATGCTTAAAGAATAAAGTTTTACAGTTAAAAAGTAATTACCAAAAAACACTATAAATTTATTTGAACAAATCCTATTTTTAGCTAACATTATAAAATTTTATCAAACGTGAAAAAAAAAATAAATTTTTAGAATTTGAATAATTTGATTTTCTAGCATTTCTTAGTCATAATAAATATTCTAATAAATTATTTTTTCATTAAAAATAATTTAAAAAATTTAATTAAAAAATAAATAAGATAGAGATTCTAAAGTAAAAGTACAAAATTATTTAAATTCAATTTGAAAGTCTCTGTACAATATAATAGTGCAAACTTACACAGAATGTTAATAATATAAAAAATAACTCAATAATGAACTTAATCATCTAAACCAGGAAAAATGATCATTAATTGATAAACTATCATTTTAAAAGTAAATTTTGTTTATTTATTACAGTAATTTGAAAAATTACTATTTAACTAAAGTAAGAGATTTTAATTTTGTTTATGAGTTTCACTGAAGTTGTTAGAAAAAGGGGTTTTGAAATCTAAAGGTGAAACAAATCCTTAAACTTTCTTAGGCGTGTTATAAAGGCAATGTGTTACATATGATTCTTTCTATATTTTTAACTTAATAGACTTTTTTTGTGGGAATGTGTTTTAGCAAGAGGTACTCTCTTCAGGCACCATCCTTTTCATTTATTATATAATCAAATAATCTCATAAAAAAAATCTTTACAAATATATTTGTATATATGATGAGATGATTATTGTTCAGAAGGCTATTTAAAATGTTCTAAAAAAGCTAAATGATTATTATTTATTTATTTTTAATTATTTTTAATATTAAAGATGTTAGTTATTGGTAAGACTACTCATGCAGCAGTGTAAAATTTATTAATGATTTTTGTAGCATGCGACGTTTCTACTAAAACATTTTATAAATACAATGACTTCGTAATGAAATGAATCACGAAAGTTATTGAGTATTTTGTTACCGACTGAACTCATTGATTTTCTCAAAAAAATATTAAAAGAAAAATTATCATATGTTTTTGTAAATCAAATCACTATCCTGTTGACTATAAATTTCAAACACTTGAATTTTGACAAATATTTGAGGTCAAACCGATGAAGACGCCAATTAATATTATTAACTCAAACAATCAATCAGTTTTAAATTTAAAAGTTTGCTGTTATCTGTTAGTTGTATTTGCTAGATTATTCTATCGACAAATGGTCGATATCAAAAATTAGATCTTATGTAAGATAACTTTGGGTTACTTATAGCTAAAGGAACATTTCTTGATATAAAAAATCTTCACATCTAGTATTTGTCATGAAAAAGTGAATTTTTGAAAATTTTTCTTTCACTTAAAAAGTTTGATTTATTTAAAACTTTGATACAAATTTTATTTTTATTACTATCAATCATATAGTGAAGGTATTTCCATCTTCTAAGTGCATAAAATATTTTAGTTTTAATCTGTTTTATGATTTTTTAAAACTAAAACTATTAGAAATACTTTTTATACAAAGCTAATTGCATAAGTATGAATAAACCTTGTATGAATATTGATATACAATGTTTTGTAAGCTCAAAGTCACTGAGTACCACTATTTGTCTGACTGATAGGAGCTTACAATGTTTTAAGTTTCTAAAAAATAAATCTAAAACGTATCTAGTGTTGTCTTGTGACTGAAAAATAAATAAAAAAAATTAATTTAATTTAAAAAAAAGCTTCAAATTAAAGTTTAACGTATCTAACAGTTGTTGCAAATAAATTTCTTGAAACGTTATGCTAAAGTCAATGAATAGCTCTGAAGTTTCATGATCACTTTAATTTCAAGAAAGTTATTATAATGACTTTCGGCGTTGTAAAATGCTGAAAAGCTTCTTTTACAAGAGGTGAACAATTATAAACAGAAATTGTTCTTCTTGTAAAAATTTCATTAATCAAAGTTTATGCCAAGAAGCAAACCACCAATGTTTAAGAATTAAAGAAAATACAAGAAATATTACATAAAAGTGGGAAAGATTTGCAAAGAGTTGTAACAAAGTTTATGAAAGATATTTATATCAGAACTAAATTCCAAGAAAATCTTCTAGTCTCCAATAGCTTGGTGATTCCAATAATACAGTTGACCTTAAATATTGTTAACCAGAGATTAAATGAAAAGGTTAATTAGAAAAAGTTAACAAAGAGATAAAAAACTATCTACTTCTGCAAAATTTCTTACGTGCAACGAAGCAAAACAAAGGCTTAAACAGCAGTTAAATATAGATCTTTACAAGATTATTTTCAAGTTTTATTTGAGATACATTGTTAAACTGAAACTCTTTTAGTCAAAATTCCAAAATACAATTAACGATTTCTAAATTAAAACCATACTTTTAACGATCTAGACTAGTATTGAAATTCTACTTTTATCAGCTTTAGTTCTGATATTACTATAATGTTTACAAATTTCAACAAACTTTAAAATTAAGCCATGAAATTCAAGTTATTAAGTATCACTTACGAAAACATAGCCTGAAGCAATGCCAGGATTTCAAAATTATTTATCTTCAGCGACGTCTAGCGTCAACTTTTTCGACTATAGAAACATAAAACTGAAAAATCTTTGATTAGCTTTTTATGATTTTTTATATAAACAATTTTTCTTAAAATTAATAAATTTTATGAAGTAAAAATTGGTATATTCTTAAAGCTACTTTAAAAAAAAGTAAAAATAAATTTTATTGAAAATACTAATTTATTGTTATGTTTTTATTTATAGTAAAATAAAATAAAAATTGTTGTCCAGCCAGAGTAACAATGAGTGGAAAACTGTTTAAACTGGTCTTTTTTTAAATAATAAATTTAGTTTCGAATTTGTTTTTGAATTGAGTTTTTGTAAATTTTATATATCTTTAAAAGTTTGACTTTTTAAAAACTGTCCGAAGCATTTTATTTCTTTTACTATCAACCTTATATCGAAAGTATTTTCAGATGAAAAAAAACTTTAAATTGACAACAAAAATTATTATATGAATTATTTTTAGAAAAGATTAATAAAAAACATTTAAAATCAACCTTTAAAATATATCTGATAATAATTATCAAATTAATCGAAAACTTTACAATTTCGAAGGATTTTTAATTTCTTTTACTATCAATCTTACAGAGAAAGTATTTCCTTCTTCTTAGTAGATAATAAATTCTAGTTTTAAACTGTTTAATGATTTTTCAAAACTACAACTATTATAAAAACTATTTATATAAAGTTAATTGTATGAGTACATGAGGTTAGGGTTAAAACTAAAAATTGTATTTTTAATTGTTTTTTTTACTAAAGACAAAAATCATATATATACATTTAATATTTTTCTAAATTTGTTGTATATCTGATAATAAAAATTTCAATATCTTAAAAGCGAAGAAGTTATTAAAATTCATAGTGTAAATCATTAAACAAAGCAAAAAATGCTTTACAAAAAGAAAGCTAAAAAAAAACAACTTTGACATTTTATTCAATAATGCAATTACTCAGATTTTACTAATATTTTTGTAAATGAGGTTTTTAACTAATTCCATCTAATTTGATTTTTGTCCATCGACAAGCTGTCGATTTCAAATTCTTTGAAATGAATTAATGGATGAAAAATTAATTTCCTATTAATAATTGTTTAGATTTATTAATTTCTTTTAATCTAGTAATTGTCTGGACAAAACTCACTTTTCAAAATACAATTTTCTTTATAAACTTAATTTATTTTAAACAACGAGAGTTTAGTCTCTTATAATTTTAGATATTTTTCATGTAGAAAAAATTCAATCACTTTACTCGTTGATTGTTCTAAACATTTAAAAAGTGTTTATTGTACGCTTAAGTTCTAAAAGAAAAAGTACGTGTCTAACAGATCTTAACACAAAATATAAATTCTATAAAATAGAAAAACCAAACGTAAAAATGAAATTGAAAGATCTTGTGACTGAAAAAAAGCAGTAAAAAAAAGGTTTTTTTGTTTCATTGACATACAATAGCATACTGGGAACAAAGATTTTATGATGAAAAAGTCAAATGAAAATTGAAAATCAATTCAAGTAATATTATCAATGAAATATTCAAAGCAGTTTTAAAATTAAATGTTTGCAGCTAGTTTTTAGATACAATTATCGGATTAGTTTATAGACACATAGTCTATTTAAAAAAAAGAGATCTGGTTCATATCGTGGATTGAAAGTTAGGAAACTATTCTCGATATAATAATAGCTTTTCATCCAATATTTGTCAAAAAAAATATTAGGTTTCTAAATTTTTATTTTCTTAAAAAGTTTAATTAATTTAAAACTGTTCGACGATTTTAATTTTGTATCCTATCAACCTTATAGAGAAAGTATTTCCTTCTTCTTAGTACATAATACATTTTAGTTTAAACTGTTTAATGATTTCTTAAAACTATGATTATTACAGATACTACTTATATAAAGCTAATTGTATGAGTATGAATAAACCTTGTATGAATATGTTTGACAGTTAGGAGGTTACAACTTTTATTAATTTATAAAGTATAAACATAAAACTATTATAGTGACATCTTGTGACTGAAAACTAAATAGTAAAATGCAATTAAATTTTACAAAAGAATCAATTTAAAGTTTAATTTACTAAACTTTAATAAAGGTGAGACAAATCGCAAATAATTTGTTTAAGACTGGTTTACTCAGAATCTTAATAAATTGTCAAGTTAGAATTTCTTTGAATTTCTTTTATGTATAATTTTAGTAATGTTTTTTTTAACTTAACTAAGTATTATAAAAACAATTGATTAAAATTAGTTTTTAAGACTAATAAATATTTCATTTTTATTAAACGCAAAATAAAGGTTATTCCCTTTTTTCATAAATATTCTTTAATAGATAGAAACGCATTGAAATCTTTTGAAACTGCAAATCGCAATTTTTATTGATTATTTACAAAACATTTTATGTATAAACTGAACATTTATCTGAATTTGTTGTAAAATATGAATATTAATATCTGAAAATTAAAATATTAAAACAGAAGAAGTTATTAAAATTCAAAGTGAAAATCATAAAGCAAAGCAACCAAAGCTTTATAAAAATGAAACCTGTAAAGCAAATGTTGTAAATAACTTGAAACTTTATGTTGAAATCAATAAATAGCTCATGCAGCTTCTTTTTGTTCTAAATCTTAAGCAGAAATTTTCTTTTAGATATTTTCTGAAAACAAATTCAAAATTAGTTTTAGGAGTTAAAAATCTTTTAGTTTACATCGACGAGTCTTATTGACAAGAAAGCGCAATTCTACACATCTGTAAAAGCGACAGCGATTCCAACTTAAACGGACACATTGATTCAGAAGCTGGCACCTTTGACTCGCCACATGACTCGTCAACGTTCTGCGGTACTCGCTCATGGTTGGGGGACTGGTCCACTAACTTTTTAAATATTAATAGCAAGCGATGACTTCGAAATCGATGAAACCGATATTCTATGTAGTATGAATATTAATAAACAAAGTTTGGTAAGCTCAAAGTCACAGATTTATATCAAATATAAACATAAAACTATTATAGCGACATCTTGTGACTGAAAAATCAATAGTAAAATGGAATTAAATTTCTAAAAAGTTTCAATTTAAAGCTTAATGTACTAAACAGTTGTTACAAATAAATAACTTGAAACTTTATGTTGAAATCAATGAATAGCTCTGAAATTTCATGGTCACTTTGATTTCAACAAATTTATTATTTTGACTTTCGGCGTTGTAAAATGCTCATAAGCTTCTGTCGAAAGAGGTAAACAAACATAAACAGAATTTGTTCTTTTTATGACAACTTTATTAATCAAAGTTTATGCCAAGAAGCAAACCACCAATGTTTAAAAATTAAGAAAATAAAAATAACTATTACATAAAAGTGGAAAAGATTTGCAAAGAGTTGTAACAAAGTTCATGAAAGATATAAACATCAGAAATAAATTACAAGAAAAATCTTCTAGTCTTCAATAGCTTGGTGACTCCAATAATACCGTTTATCTTAAATATCGTTAACTGGAGATTGATTGAAAAGGTATAAAAGGATAAATACATAGAAGTTGTCAATGAAATAAAAAAAACTATAGACTTACATAAAACATTTTGCGTAAAATGAAATTTGAAATTAACTTATATTTCTTAAGTGAAAAACGTTATTTATTTATATATTAAGACGGCAGCCAGTAGAAAAAGAGATTAAAATTTCTGAATTATATTCGAATACAATGAAAATAAAAATGTTTTTAATCAGCAGCATCTGCTAAAGTTGAATAGTAGGTAGTTTGATAGTGTACACAATAATGTATGTTAAAAAGTTTTACTTTATTTTAAATTGCAAAAAAAAATCATTTGTTTTAAAAATAGAATTTTTGTTCAAAACAAACGTTTTTACTTAATAAAATAGTTTAGTTTGCATTTTAAATTTAATTATTACAAATTACAACAAAGTATAAAAGGAAGCCTTAAAATTCAAGTAATCAAATATCACTTACAAAAACATAGCCTGAAGCAATGCAAGGATTTCAAAATTATCTATCTTCAGCGACGTCTAGCGTCAACTTTTTTTGACTATAAAAACAAAAACTCAAAATTGTTTAATTATCTTTTTATAGGTAATAAGAGAGGCATTTAGTGGAAAACTGTAGAATCGAGATTTTATTTAAATAATTATTATTGTTCTAAAAATAACGCTTTAGTCATCTGAGTTTGTTTCCCTAACATCAAATGCATTTTGTAAATTTGTACTTTTGCTAAAATATCTTCAAGACGTTGTAAACTTTTTTAACAATTTAAAGCTAAAAGGTAAAGTTTCAAACATTTCTCCACTATATTTTAAAACTATAAGTTTGTTTCTTTGTGATAAACTCAAAAGATCTTTTTCACATCATGTTAGTAATAATGCTATTTAAGATATGTTTACAGATAAACTAAGAGATTGTTTCAAGAAATTTGGCGATATTAAAGACTGCGAGATAAAACGAATTCCAAGGACAAGAGCTTCGTCAGGTTTCGGTATAATAGAATTTAATTTCAAATTATTCTGATCATTATTTTGATTTTAATGTATATTTTGTCATTTCATTTATTCATTACAATAAATCCGAAATGGTTGCCTGAAGAGAGCACCTCTCGTAACACATTCTCACAAACAACATCTATTTAGTCAACAATATAGAAAGCAATGGATGTAACACTAGCATTTCAGTAGTCCTCCAAGCATATAACACTGTAAACTTGCAAAAAAGGAAAAATTCACAGTTTGGAAATGACAATATTGGAAATATTATAACTTCTGCTTGAACAACACGAGTGATTCTGACATGACAATGTTTGATAGCAGCTGATTCAATGTATTAATTGTACGGTATGAGAAACCATTCTATTAAGATTTACAAACTCACTTTAATTAAGATATGAAAAATTTACAGATATTACAATATATATCAAACTCATATATGAAACATATCGCTGATAGTAATATTCAAAATTAATTGTAAACTAAATAATGAGGGTCATGAAAATGCAACCACATAAAAAAGTCGATCAAAATGTTTGAAGTTAAAACTTGTTTTGAGCTTGTGGAAAACGTCATCGACATTTAGTCGACTTCAAAATAAAAACATCAATGTTTGTTATTGCATATGCAAACTTTTGATATGTAAGCCTAATTTATATAAACTTTTTTAAATCTAGTATTTGTCCGGATAAAAACAAAGCTTTTAAAATCATTACCTTCTCGGTAGATTTGATTCAATTTTTTGAACATTTTTACTATTTAAAAATAAAATATTAAATTTTAATTTTGTTGTTACTACTTTTCAAATTTGAATTTTATGTTTTATTATAAAAATTTAAGAAATCTAATTTGCTTTAAAATCAGTTGGATTATTTCTTATGTAAAAAAATTTGAATAATTTTGCAGGAAATTTTTGTTTATTTCTTAATAAAACAATAGCAAAAATATGTTATGTATCTAATAATTATTATATCTCGTTTTATCAATCATTATAATAAATGTTAAAATTAATAATTATTATCACAAACCAAATATATATACAAAAGTATTAATTATTTCCATTGTAATAATTTACTTTGGTATATAGAGTATTTGTTTGGTGAATAATACTTTTTTCAAAAATATTATTTCTTTTGCATATATTTTTATTTGAAATTTTGAGGACGACTTTGTTGTTTGATAATAATCTAAAACTTTTTTACTAAATGGTAATTATTAGATTTACGATTTCTAGAAATCTTTTTATTTTAAGATTAAAATGAAATCATTTTATGGAAAAGAAATTAAATATTTATGAATAGTTAAAAGGATTGTTTTGTAAGTTTAAAGCCACTCAGCAGAATTTCTTTTTTAATAGATGTAAATACAATTCAATTAAAATATCTAAAAAGATAAAAATAGAACAATTCATAAAAGAAACTAAAGACACATCTTAATGATGATTGAAAAGTGAAAAGTAAAATTGAAAATGAGAATAAAATGATCTTTTGAAATCTTCAAGATTATTTCATCAAAATTAGTTAACATATTTTACACAAAAAGTATTTTTATCATTTTTTAAACTTTAATAACAAAAAGAAAAATGTATCAGTAAGTAAAAAATAGATCAATTTGAAGTTTAATTATTCAACCATTATCAACCAATATTCACCAAATTATTCAAGGATCTTTCTTTTTTTATGAATATTTAAAATCAAAATAGTTTTTAAATAATCTCTTCAAAAATAGGTTTAATATCCGCAAGATCTCACTGCAAAGTGGAACACGATCTTTGGCAAGGATGTATGAGCCGGAAGTTGATGAGTTCAAAATAACCTCTAATGTCGATCAAAGGTGACGCCATCAGCATGTGACGTCATCAGTGATTGATTAGTTCGGTTTTTAGTTTGAAAGAAGAGATTTTGAAAAAAGAAGATGAGCATCAAATGCAGATATTGGTAAGATCTTGATCTTAATGCTGATGATTTTGATGATGAGTCTTCATAAATTTATCCATTAAAAAAATACAATTATTCCTTAAAACCAAAATTATTTTTTTAATAATCTCTTAGAAAACAGATTTAATAGTATTCAATATGATAGATAACTCAAATAAAGTTAATAAATTACTTTTTCTCCTTTTTTGTTTAGTTTTATTTCAACAAAATTAGAATAATTTTATCTGCTAATAAAAAGTATTTGTTAAAAATAAAAATATTAATTTTTATTCTAAAATTGCCTTAAAAGTAAATTTTATTGAAAATTGAGACATATCCAAAACTAGAAATTTGAATGTGAAATATTTTGACGTAAATTTATTTTGGGAAAACTATTAAAGGAGAAAAACAAAACATGAAAAAAGTTTAGATAATTTTCCAAAAAATTCTCTTTTTTTATGAAATTTTTATATTTATATAATTTTAAGTTTAGGTTTGCTAATAAAAGCTACTGTTTTTATTTCTTAATAATTTTTTTCTTTTGTTTATTTATATTTTTTCATAATATTATCATTCTTAAAAACCATTGAAAAAGATTTTTTGTAAAATAAAATTACTGATAATTAATTTAAATAAAGATAAAATAGTAAATAATAATGTTTGCTAAAAATATTTAAAAATTTGAAACAGAAAATTATTTTATCTTTAATTGATTGTTTCTATTATTATTTTTTTTAAACTTCAAAATCTTAAGGTTTCTAACAAATTGTTATTTTTTGAAAGAAAATTGTTCTTATTGTTCTATTTACTTAGAGTCGAAACACTAAAATGTCTTTAAAATAGTTTTATTTTTAAACTTCATAACAATTGCATCCTCTTAAATATTTTAAAAATTAATCTCTATTACATACAGAGGTGAAACTTAAAGTTGTTAATTCTGCTATTTTAATAAAAGTTTGATTTACTAGTTTTGATGTGATTTGAATTTTAGATAGTCCAGAAGCTTATTGGCTACAGTAATTCTTCAGCAAACTGTTTTATTTTCATCTCATATTTTATTTATCAAATTAAAACTTCATATCAGACTGAAAAAGTTCCAGTTCACTGATTTTGTTTTTCAGACTTGTTTTTATTTTAAGTATAGCGTCGATATACTACTTGTTATAATTTGAATGAAACTGCGTTCAATTTCTATTTGAAACTTATAAATTTTCACATTGGTAAATGAATCAACTCAACTATTATTTTTCAGTCGAAAACAGGAGTTTCACAACAAAAAAACTTTTTAATTTGTTTTAAAATCGCAAATTTCACGTTAGAATACTTTTATATTTACAGTTTAAGTTGGCATTAATTTTTTAAAGGTTTAAACTATAACATTAAGAAAAACATTACTTAAATTATACAAAAAAATAAGTTCAAACAAATTATACCTTGTCAATTCATTAAGATTCAGCGTAAACCTGACTTAAAAAAACTATTTGCATTTTTCCTCACTTTTATTAAAGTTTAGTAAATTAAATTTTCCACTGAAACTTTTTTAAAATTTAATTGCATTTTACTATTTATTTTTCGGTCACAAGATGTCACTATAACAGTTTTATGTTTATTTTTTTAAACTTACAAACGTTGTATCCTCCTATCTGTGAGAGAAATAGTGTTACTCAGTGACTTTGAGCTTACAAAACATTGTTTATTAATATTCATACAAGGTTTATTCATACTCATACAATTAGCTTTATATCAGTAGTAAAAAACTAGTAAATCAAACTTTTATTAAAATAGCAGAATTAACAATTTTAAATTTCACTTCTGTATGTAATAGAGATTAATTTTAAAAATATTTAAAAGGATGCAATTGTAATGAAGTTTAAAAATAAAAATATTTTAATGACATTTTAATGTTTCAACTTTAAGTAAAAAAAACAATAAGAACAATTCTCCTTAAAAAAACAATTTTTTAGAAATTTTTTAGATTTTGAAGTATAAAAAAAGAATAATAAAAAAATCAATTTATGATAAAAGTAATTTTCTGTTTCAAATTTTAAATATTTTTAGCAAACATTATTATTTACTATTTTATTTTCATGCAAATTAAGTATCAGTAATGTTGTTTTACAAAAAATCTTTTTCAATGTTTTTCAAGAATGATAATATTATGAGAAAGTAGAAATAAACAAAATAAATAAAATTATTAAGAAATGAAAACAGTAGCTGTTATTAGCAAACCTAAACTTAAAATTATAAATTTATTTAAATTTCATAAAAACAAAGAATATTATTGAAAACAATCAAATTTTTTTTTCATGTTTTGTTTTTCTCTTTTAATAGTTTACCGAAAAATAAATTTACTTCAAAATATTTCACATTCAAATTTCTAGCTTTAGATAAATCTCAGTTTTTAATAAAATTACTTTTAAGAAATTTGTAGAATAAAAATTAATATTTTTATTTTTAACAAATACTTTTTATCAGCAGATAAAATTGTTCTACTTTTGTTGAATTAAAACTAACAAAAAAAGGGAAAAAGTAATTTAAGAACTTTATTTGAGTTAGCTATAGTATTGAATACTATTAAATCTGTTTTCTAATGATTTTTTAAAAGAATAATTAAAATTTTTAAATTGTTAAGTTTATAAGCCCTCATCAGTAATCATTGTTGATCTTTAAGATCAACATCAGTAAGATCAACATCTTACCATTAGCATCTGCATCTGCATCTGATCCTCATCTTCTTCTTACAAAAAGTTTTCTTTCAAACTAAAAATAAACAAATCTGTCACTAATGACGTCATACGCTGATGACGTCACCTTCGATCGACACCAGATATTCTTTTGAACTCATCAACTTCCGGCTTATACATCGTTGTCAAAGATCGTGTTCCACTTCGCAGTGAGATCTTGTGGAAAACTACTAATTCGTTTTTTGAAGAGATCATATAAAAACTGTTTTGTTTTTAAGAAATCATAAGAAATAAAAGATCCTCGAACAATTAAATTTCAAACTAATTTAATTTTTACTTACTGCTACTTTCTACATTTTACTTTTAAAGTTTCAACAATTATAAAAATACCTTTTGTGTAAAATACCTTAAATATTTTTAATAAATGATTCTGAATATTTGAAAATAACTTTATATTTTCTTTTTCAATTTTACTTTTCACTTTTCAATCACCATCAAAATGTTTCTTTAGGTTCTTTTAAAAAAGGTTTTATTTTTATCTCTTAAAATCTTTTAGTTCAAGTGTATTTACATCTGCCATTTTCAGATTTAAATTGTTTCAATTTAGCGGATATCGATTTACTGATGTTGGATAATAAGTCTGAATTAGAATTATATATTTATCTTCAATTTTCAAAAAAGTTGTTTACTTGAACTTTGCAAGTGTTTGATTAAAACCTTTTAAAATCTATTTTATAATGAAGTAAATGTGGTTTGACTTTTTATAAGATTTTATTTAATGAGATTACCCACTAAGTTCAAATTAACAATTACATCACCGACAAGTTGTCGATTTCAAAATGCTTTTGGAAATTAAAATTGTAAGAATTTAAATCTCAGTATTACTTCTTCCTTTTATCAATTTCTTTTGATCTAGAGTTTGTCCGGATGAAAAATAAATTCAGAATTTTAATTTTCAATTATAAGTTTTCCTTTTATTTTATACTGTGAGAAAGTTGCTTTTTTGACAACAATTCTATATTAATTTTACTTATTTTTTTAATTTTTATATTATAAATTTTCAAATAATTTGTATGATTAATATTAATATAAACACCTCTAAAGTAGAACAATTAAAACGATTTTTAATCAAATTGTTTCTAACTGTCTATAAAAGGGATTTTTAAAGTAACTCATATCATTTTTTTCAAACAAACACAATTGCTTGTTTAACAGAATCACGCTTAGCCAATAACATTATACAGAAACCTGAAGAACGTTTTTTTAGAAAAATATATATAGAAAAATATTTCTTACTTCTTAATTCATAAAACAATTTAGTTTTAAACTGTTTAATGATATTTTGAAATTTTTAAACAGTTTAAACAATATTTCTGTAAGACATTAGATGATAACTCAACCAAATTAGTATTGTTACTAAACATATATTCACGTTTAATGCCAAAGATATTTTCACTAGTAACCACATTCTTTCATCAAAACTAGCATCAACAAGTTGTACTTTAGTAATTACGTCAACGTCATAAACTAATTTTTGTTGAGTAACCTCTATTAGATTAGAATCATCAAAATATTTGAGTTTAAAAATTAAATTCAAATCTTCAGCTAATCAGATGAAGTTAAACTTAGTTAAAATAATAACCTAAAAATCTTGTGTAATTAGAACTAATTAAAAAAAGATTATTGAGAACAACATAAAATATAATTAATTAAAGCAAAATTGATTGTTTTTTAAAAGTATAAATGTTTTATAAAAATTTAATTAACGATTTTTCAGTTTTACGTTTCCATAGTCGAAAAAGTTGACGCTAGACGTTGCTGAAGACAATTAATTTTGAAATCCTTCTATTGCTTTAGGCTATGTTTTTGTAAGTGATATTTGATAACTTGAATTTTAAGGCTTATTTTAAACTTTGTTGAAATTACGAATATTTATGTTTAAATTGAAAACAGAACAATTTTAACTAGCTTTACATAAAATTGCTTTACAATTACAAATTTTTATTCAAAGATTTTTAAAAAAACAAAGAATGGACATAACAAAATAAATATATTCTAATAAAATTATTACTAATAACTAATAATAAGAATAAAAAAGTAAAATTGAAAAGTGTTCTTGCAAGTGTTTGAATAAAATCTTTTTTAATCTATTTTTTAATAAAGTAATTTTAGTTTAGCTTTCTATAAGATTTTAATCAATGAGATTACTCATAACTTCAAGTTGAATATTAAACCATCGACAACTTGTCGATTTCAAAATGTTTATTAAAGAAGACCATTGTTAAAATACAAACTTCAATAATACATCGTAATTTTAAAAACTTTTTTTGATCTAGAGTTTGTCCGGACGAAAATCAATTCAGAATTTTATTTTTCCCTAACAAGTTTTCTTTTTATTTTAAACTGTGATATAATATTTCCTTTGACAACATTTCTAAATTAATTTTAGTTTTTTTACTTATTAAGTTTTAGATTTTGAATTTTCAAATAATTCTCATGATTATTTTTAGGAGGAACGCTTTTAATGTATAATAATTAAAATGATTTTCAATGAATCTGTTTCTAAATATAAAAAAAAATTTTTTTTAATTAACTCATATTAACTCTTTTCAAACAAACATAACTACTTGTTCAACAAATTCAGGTTCAGCAAATAACATTATACCAAAACCTGAAGAAGGTTTTGTTCTTAGATTTTGTCTTATCACGCAGTCGTTAATATCGCCAAATTTCTTGAAGTAATCTCTTAGTTTATCTGTAAACTTATCTCAAATAGCATTATTAACTTGATGTGATCTTTTGAGTTTATCACAAAGAAACAAACTTATAGATTTAAAATATAGTGGAGAAATGTTTGAAACGTTAATTTTTAGCTTTAAATTGTTAAAAAAGTTTACAATGTCTTGAAGATATATTAGCAAAAGTACAAATTTCCAAAATGCATTTGATGTTAGCTGAACAAACTCAATTGATTAAAAAGTTACTTTTGAAACTAAAGTATTTTTTTAAATAAAATCTGGTTTAAACAGTTTTCCACTGAATGCCACTCTCGGTTGAAATCAAAATGTTTTTCTTGTATTGTAATACTTAATATATCTATAAATTCATCTTTTCGATAATATATATTATTTGGTTGTAATTTTAGTTGTTTTGAAAAAAATGTTAATTTTTACATCATAAACCATATTAAATTAAAGAAAATTGATTGTTTTGATATTTGATTTCAGCTAAAATGTTTTTCATCACTCAACAACACTTCATTTCATAATGACTAATCGAACAGGTTGATGTTGATAAAAATATCATAACTTCTTACTGTTGTTGTCAGATGACTCGCACAGCAAGAAGGTTGATGCAGAAATGATGAACAATTTCTAAGAAAATAAATTTTTGTGTTGTCAATTTAAGTAAAAACATCTAACTGCAACTTTCTCTTTCCTATAACTTCAAAATCATAATATTTTGTGAACTTTTGATAAAAACAAATATAGGATTATAAAGAAAATATTTCATTTTACTGAAATTATCAATTATTTAGACGATTGTTGTCAGATATATTTTAAAAATTGGTTTTAAATTTTTTTTAATAACCTCTTTTATAAATAACCCATATCATACTATCGTTCTCAATTTTAAATTATTTTTGTCTTTCGAATTTATCACAAAGAAACAAAATTATAGTTGAAAAATGAAAAGCAAAACTTTTTTTAACTTTATTGTCAAGCTTTAAAAATCAACGAGTTTCTTCTTTGTTTTGTAAATATTATAGCATAAATGCAAATTTATAAATAAAAAATCAGTTCAAACAGTTTTCCACTGAAGCCACTCTCATATGACAGCAGAATGTTTTTCCATATTTTATGATAATTAAAATAACTATAAATTCGTGGTTTTCGAAAACATTGATTGTTTACTTCTAAACCTAAGTAGTTTAAAGAAATTATTAATGTTTACTTTATAAACTATATTAAACTTAAGAAAAATTGATTGTTTTGCGTAAGTAACCATTTTTTCCTTATAAAATTTTAAAACAATAATAAAACAATTTTGGTTTTCGTATATATAGTTGAACAAGTTAACGCTAGATGTCGCTAGATGTCGCTGATGATAAATAATTTTGAAACCTATGTATTGCTTCAGGCTATGTCTTTGTAAGTGATATTTAATAACTTGAATTTCAAGGCTTACTTTTAAACTTTGTTGAAATTTGTAAACATTATTCTAATATCAGTACAAAATCTGATAAAAGTAGATTTTCAATACTAGTCTAGATCGTTAAAGGTATGGTTTTAATTTAGATTTGGTTAATTGTATTTTGGAATTTTGACTAAAAGAGTTTCAGTTTAACAATGTATCTCCGAATAAAAATTGAAAATAATCTTGTAAGGATTTTTATTTAACTGCTGTTTAAGCTTTCGTTTTGCTTTGTTGTACGTAAAATATTTTGCAGAAGTATATAGTTTTTTATCTCTTTGTTAACTTTTTCTTATTATCCGTTTTAAACGTTTTCAGTTAATCTTTAGCTAGCAATCTTTAAGGTCAACGTCATTATTGGAATCACCAGGCTATTGAAGACTAGAAGCTTTTCTTGAAATTCAGTTCTGATGTAAATATCTATCATGAATTTTGTTACAACTCTGTGCAAAAATTTCCCACTTTTTTGTAAATATTTTTGTATTTTTTTAATTCTTAAACATTGGTGGTTTGCTTATTGGCATAAACTTTGATTAATAAAATTGTCATAAAACGAACAATTTCTGTTTATGTTTGTTTACCTCTTTCGACAGAAGCATTTGAGCATTTTACAACGCCGAAGGTAATTATAATAAACTTGTTGAAACTATAATGATCTTAAAATTTCAGAACTATTGATAGATTTTAGAATAACGTTTCAAGATATTTATTTGTAACAACTGTTAGTTGCAATAAACTTTTTTTGTTTTCAATAATTTATTACAAAGTTAAGGTTAGAGCATTACAGCAATTACAAAGCTCAATATTTTTCTTTTTAATCATTACAAACTGCTAAAAAGCTCTTCAAAACAGTTTAAATTCCAAACAAAGCTGCTTTTGCAATGAGCATATAATTTAGAAACTATATAAAACTTTAGCTTTAAAAGACATTGTCTCACTTCAAGTTCCACACAGCTGTTTGGATTAAATAAACTTCAAAAAGACTACAATTGACAGACTACCATCAAACTTATTGAGATCAGAAACTATTGGATGAAAGAAAAGTTTTGAAATGTCAGAGTTTGAATTTTGTTTTATTGTTTACTTGTTAGAGTTTTTGGTAGATTTTCTTTGTTATTTAATTGTGATGATCTTACGAAAATGTCTTCAGAGAGCTTTTAAAAACTCACCTACTAATGACAATGTACTTCAAATGATTCCACTTCATTCAAAGGTTACTGAAAGTAAAGGTACAATTGTAAACAGGAAGTTTGAAAAACCAGATGACAGCAAACCTGAAGAAAATAATGATTCCTTTGATAAAATAGATAATTAAGCTGATTTGAATAAAAATAAAGCTATAAAGAAAAAATTTCAGAATAAGGATAAATATTTTGGTGATTCAGATGTTTTTCGGTGTTAGTAATCTCAAGAAAGGGTAAAAATAAAAAGAATCAAGTTGCTTTTAACGTTAGTATTCAAGAATCGATTGATTAGAGTCATCTTGAAAGTTCTTGATTTGTGAACTTTTCTTTGTTATCAAAATGCTAATTTTCTAATTATTTTATCCTAAGTTGTCTCTTGGTAATTAAATAAACGAAGTTTAAACTGTAAATCTTTTTAACCAACTTGTCTTTAATCTAAAGATAATCCTACTTATTTGCAGACGCAGCAATTTAAGTTTAATAAAGTATCGTGTCAAAAACAGTATTTAAAACAACAAAAAAAAAATGGAAATTATAGCACAGCAATGAATAATTGGTTAAGGTGAAATGCCTAGTGTAGCAAATGATCTCAAACATCAAAAGTAAGCAATAAGTGAGGAGAAAAGTTAGGAAAAGTTTTAAATGGAATTAGACACCTAAACTTTACATTGTGTGCTGTTTCCAAGAATTATCTTTTTATTTTCAGCACTTTGAATTCATCCTGCTAAATGTAAGTATTTGATAATCATTTTCTGCATTATTTGATAATATATTTCTAAATCTTTGCGTCTGATTACAAACCGGCAACAATAAATTAGGATTTTTCCATAACTATAATGGCAATAACCGGGTTTTTAAAATAACGAAACTGTTTTTTTGAGATTGTTGTGCTTATGATTTTTTCAGGTTTAAATGCTCATTAGAATTTATTGTTGTAATTTCAAGAAATAGTATTTTATGTCAAAGATTATTTTTTTTTATTTTAGACTGGTTAATGTATGTTTTTTGACTTCAATGAAGCCTTATTAAGCAGTAATACTAATATTTAAACACTTGAAGGCTTATGCAACTTTGAAAGTTTTCATGCTTCTAATAATTATTTTTTTCATAGATAGAAAAGCTAAAATGAAATATTTAGATGTAAAACCTCTTATCATGCTTGAAAGGTTTGATAATTGTGAATATTTTGGATTAGCTTTATCACTTCTCAAGAATAGACAGAAAGTTGACAAGAATTCAGTTTAGTTGCTCAGTCTCATGACATGGAAGATTCTCTAAACCAATGTTGGCAAGTTGCATTAAATTTCCTTAATGGCAAGTGTGTATGGTCTAATGGTGAAGCTTATGTACCTGAAGAACATGATCAACTATTTGATTAAAAATTTAGATCAAATTGGTTAATGGTTTTTATCTTTATAAAGACAAAAGAAGAATGCAGTGATGTTAGTTACTTATACCAAGATAAAATAAAGGATAGTGAAAGAAAGAGGGGTTTTTTGACCATTTTTGTCTTTATACATCAGTTTTTTATAGTTGTGTTGGGCGTGAGCTGCTATGAGCAACTTTGTGAATAAATCTATTTTACTTTGATATTGTAACTTTTAGTTTTTCTAAATAAATATTTAGATTTGTTTTTGTATTTAATATTAACTGCAATCAAACAATTAACAGTTATATGGTTATCTAATGAAGAAGAAAAAATGCTTTCATTTATATTTTGAATGCTGAATGTTAAACTTATCGAAATCAATAATGAATTACAATTTGTTGTAGCTTTTTAACTACATCTTTTATTTGCTGATTTTATTTCATTAGTGGAAAAAATGAGCTCAAGCAAAGGGCCTAGTTTTATTGGAATAAATTTCTGTCCAGAATGGTAAAAGTTGCTTTATTAGTTTTTTAGTACTTTAATTTATTAAAAAAGATATCTACATAAAGTACTTACCATTTTATTAATCCTTTTGCTTTATCTTAACTCAATTTTTTCTTATTTATCTTCAAAAGTTTGCTATAACATAAAAAGACCATTCAAGATCAAAATTGGTAATAATTTTTCTCATTATTTAATGATAATAATTAGTATTAAATTAATAATAAAAAAGTCAATTAAAATTATTAATTCGTGTTTCAGTAAATTTAATTTAAGATATATTTTTCATTCTAATTTTTTATCAAGTTTATTTTTTAATTTTATTTTTTTTAAATTTACCATAGCTAAAGAGTAGGAAATAAAAATATAAAATATTCTTTTCTACATTATTTTATTTTTTATTTTTTCTTTATTTTCCAATATGCAATTTTGTTTCATTCGTTTGAAAATCAAATAAAAATCCTTTTTCAGTAAACATGTTATAAAAATATCATTTATACTAAACTAATTAACAAAACAAAATTATTGTTTTCTTATCTACTGTTTCAAAATTGTTTGCTAGTTTATGTTTTCAGGGACATTTTTTGATTATTATTCACTGAAATATTTGTGTTTTTTAGTAATAACATGCTGTATCCAAAAGAAGATAAAATTAAAAAAGAGTTGCTGTATGCTGTGAGTTATTCATTTTTAAAGGTGGTTGAAAATTGAAACAGTTACAATGAGCATTTTTTATAAATTATTTCTTTTTAGTGTCGCAATTGTAGTTTTCAAATCAAGGCAGATAATCCTTGTGTTTATGTCAACAAAGTTGTGCATGAGGTTGATGAATTGTCTGAAATCAATCCTGATGTAGCCCAGGATCCAACCTTGCCTAGAACAAAGCATAATCCTTGCCCCAAGTAAGTCATCAGCTCTCTAATTTCTTCAACACTCATTTTTGCCACCAGGTGTCACCATAGAGAAGCAGTGTTCTTTCAGTCTGAATCAGCTAGAGAGAAGATAGGAATGAAGTTGTACTTTGTTTGTACAAACTCCTCTTGTGGTCATCGTTGGACTTAATGATGAATCTATTCCATGACGTCATCTGCTTCTTTTTGCTTTCATTTCGTGTCTTGGTGGCAGCAAACGATATGTTGACAGAAAGAATACTTCTTTTTTTTAAATAAAAAACTGTTCAACATCAAAGTTTTGCTATCAAGAACCACTAGCAGCCAGCAACAACAACTTCGAAGTAGCAACAACCACTAACACCCATCAACAACCAGCAACACCCACTACCAACCAGGAACAACCATTAGTCACCAGCAAATACCATTAGCAGCCAGCAACATGTAATACCACCAAGTAACAACCATTAGCAGCCAGCAACAACTATTACCACCCAGCAACAACCACTAGCAGCCGGCAACAACCATTAGCCACCAGCAACAACTGATACCACTGAGCAACAACTAATACCACTTAGCAACAACCACTAGTAGCCGGGAAAAACCATTATCAACCAGCAACAACCACTACTGACCAGCAACAACACCTACTACCCAGCAACAACCAATAGCAGCCAGTAACAACCTCTATCAACTGGCAACAATTTGCTAGCAACCAGCAGCAATTTATCGACAAATGGTCGATATTAAAAATATCCAGATTACAATAGACGACATAATCTTTGACTGAAGAGCTTTCTTCAAAATAAAAACTTCTTTTAATCTAGTGCTTGTCCGGAGAAAAGTTATTTTTCGAAAATTATTCTCTTTCTTACAAATTTGACTTATTCATAATCATAAGAATAGTTTAGTATGTTGACAAAAAAAGTAAAAACAAATTGCTTTTGCTTATTTTGATTACCTTATTTGATAGTTTTCTAATTTTGAACAAAAGTATTGTTGAATATTTTTAAAGACGTATTTTGGAAGTTCGAAGTCACTGATTTAAGTTAAAATTTTATAACCGACACTAAGACACAATATTTAACGAAAATTAATAAATAATTTAAAAATGAATTTATCATAGAGAAATCATATGATTATAAATTAAATATTAAAACAAAACCATTTGACAAGACCAGTTGACAACTACTACTATTCAAAAGTCAGAAAAAACTCTAAAAAACGGACAAAACTTAAAACTGAAAATCATACAAAATCTTGATTTGATTAAATAAAATATAAGATTTTAATTTTATTGTTTGAGAAGTTTTTTAATTGTATTTTACTCACCAACTAAACCTAACAACGAATTGAGAACTAACTAATAAATCTAGTTAGCTTCTGATTTTTTTTAAAAAGTAATTACTCGAGCCTCCGTTTTCGTAATGAAACATATATAAGATAATACTTCAATACTTTATAACAATATCAAAATTTTAACGTTTAATAAAGAAGGTTGATGTATTTCAGTTTCGGATTTATTTATGTTTGTTTCAGTGAAAAAAGTGATTTGTTTATATACTAACATGTTTGTCAGTAGAAAAAGAGAAAGTTTAGTTTTCTTGAAATAATGAATTTTTATATTTTGCAATAGTTTTGTAAAGATAGTTTCATCCTCGTTTGTTCTGTAAATTTTCTAATATAAAAAATTTATGATTTATTTCATTGAAAGAAGTTGAAACAACAAAGAATGGAAATAACCAAATAACTCTATTCAAATAAAATTATTACTAATAACTAATGATAAGAATAACTAATTAAAATTAAACCTTCTTTAATGGCACTAATCAAAAATAGGAAAAAGTTACATTTTAAACTGGTTAATTACTATAACCATAATACTAGTTTCTAATTAGGTCACCGACAAGTTATCTTACCGACAAGTTATCGGGACAATTGTTATTGTAAAGTTGAAGAAAACAATTTTAGTTTACTATCGTTAGTTTATAGTAATTTTAATATTAATAATTTTGCTACCCAATAAATTATTGATATTCTAAAAAATATATAAGCTTGTAATCACCGTAGGTTTTTTGAATACAACAACAAAACACAATTTTTTCAAAATTCAAAAACTTTAATATCAACAAATATTTGATGCCAAATTGAACATGACGTCATGTAATTTTATTATGTGAAAAAATCAAATATTTCTAAATTTGAAAGTTTCCTGTTATTTCTTAGTTGCAATAACCAGAATAATCTATCGACACATAGTCGATATCAAAATTAACCAAAATTGAAAGAAAACTGTAATCTCGTAAACCAAAAGCCAAAAACTTTATATAAAAATATCTTTCCATCTAGTATTTGTCAGGAAGAAAACTAATTTATTAATATTTATTTATCTTTAAAAGTTTGATTTATTTAAAACTGTGCGACGCTTTTTGTCTCCTTAGATATCAATCTTATAGAAAAATTATTTCCTACTTTTTGGTGAATATTACATTTTAGTTCTAAACTTCCCATATCTTTAAAAAAACATTTAAATTTTATACGAACATTAAATATTTTTCTAAATTTATCATAGGCATGACTTTTTAAATTAGGAAATTAAAGTGTTAAAGAAGAAGCAATTATGAAAATTCATAGTAATAAGTATAAGACAAATCGAAAAAAGATTTACAAAAAGAAAACAGTAAATCAATTGTTATTTTTAAAGAATATAATATATTAAGATACAAACGAGAAAAAGCTATGAAATTTTATGATCACTATAGTTTCAACAAACTTATTATAATTAGGTCGTTAAAAATTACATACAAACTTTCAGTAAATAGGAAAACAAACATCAACGGAAATTCTTCTCTTTTTGAAAATTCTATCAGTCAATGATTTACGCCTACAAGCAAATTACTATTATTTATGAATTAAAAAAACACAAAAACTTTTACACAAAAGTGAGGGAAAGATCTGTTATTCAAGTAAGAATAAAAAGTTTTTATATATTTCAGGTAATGACTTTTTTATATTTGTTTATATGACAAAAGTGATTTGTTGATATATTAACATTTTCGTCTCTACAAAAATAGAAAGCTTAAAATGTTTGAAATAAAAAAAATTGATTAAAAACGTTTTTAATTAGCAGCATGTGATAAAAATGAATAATATTTAGTTTAATAATTTTTTATTACACAAAATTGTGGATTAAAAGTTTTAATTTACTTTAAATTTAAAAGTTAAAATAATAGTTTGTTTTTAAAATTCTTTTTTGCTTTGATACGAAATTCTACTTGTTAAAATAGTTTTGTTTTCAATTTAAATATAATTATCATAAGTTCTACAAAGTTTAAAAGTAAGGCTTGAATTTCAAGTTATTAAATATCACTTACGAAAACATAGCCTGAAGCAATGCAAGGGTTTCAAAATTATTTATCTTTAGCGACGTCTAGCGTCAACTTTTTCGACTATAAAAACAAAATCCAGAAATTTTTCATTAACTTTCTTATAATTTTATGTAAACATAAAACATAAAACAAATTTTTCTCCAACAAAACATTCAATTTTTTTTAAGTTTAATATAGTAAATGAAGTAAATATTAATATATTTTTTAAACAACTTAGGTTTAAAAGTAAACAATCAATGTTTTCGAAAATCACAAATTGATAGTTATTTTAATTATCACAAAAACAGGAAAAACATTTTGTGTCATATGAGAGTGGCTTCAGTGGAAAACTGTTTAAACTGATTTTTTATTTAAATAAATATTTATGTTTCAATCGATCTGTTTTAATACCAAAGTCCCAGGGTACTGTGTTATCTTTATTTTCTATAAACACTTCAAGAATCGAATCAGCTTTCATTAGCAAGAAAATCTGTTGCTTAACAAATACAAGAAAAATTAAATGACTTATTTGTTATTGTAATGAAGGTATTCTATTTATGCTGTTATTGAACATCGAGCTAAAGTACTTATTTTCCACTCTTCCATGTCAATTCAAAAAATTTTAATCAGATTTATTGTTGATTGCTCATTTTAACGTTGATTTGTTTGTAATAAATTAAATCTCTTAAACTTAAATTTCTGAATATGTAATTTTTTGTTTGAAAAAGTCAATTAATGTATAAAATATCAGCTTTGAAATAAGTATATTGTTAATCAATTACTATATTAATTACTAAATAGATATTCTTATGATACTTATACATATCGTAAAAAAGTTTCATAAGTCTTTAAAGCTTATTTAGTTTTATAAATTATTCAAATATAAACAATATAGTAAGCTAGAAGAAAATGTAGAAAAATATAGTGAATAAAACTGAAAAAAAAGGCCAATATATATAAAGTATTGGTTAGCAATATCTCTTAAGAACTCTTTTTACAATTTAAAAAATCAGCTATTTCCTACAGCTTTAAACATGTCTACTTTAGTTTTCTATATTTTAGGTTCATAATTTAACCATCAACAAAAATACAAAAGAATTTTAAATAAAGATAAACTTCTGCTAGTGAAAAATTTTCAAATGAAACTCACAGCGAAATGTTCAACTTTCCTAGTCAATTATATGCATAAACTTAGTCACAAACTCTTTTGTCAATCATCAGAAGCATTTATTTTGTTTCTTTGTAACTTCATACTAAACACAAAACAAAAACTTTCTAGCTTTTGATAATTAGTTACTTATTATTATTTATTCACTAATCCTTTGGATACTCAAAGAAAATCTATTCTTTTTTGGGTTTATAAATAAGATTTTATTTAACATTAAATTTCTTTTGTAAGTCTGCTGAATAATTTTTACCAACTTTAAATCAAATCAAATTTCATCAAAAAATCTTTTAAGAAATAAATCAATGATAATTTAATTTGTTTTTTATAATGAAGAAGGTTTTCTGATGAATGTGAAAAAAACATAAGTAATATGATGTTAAATTATTTTAAACTCTCTAATATTTGGTACTCATCCATTTTAACAATGTTGTAAGTTTTAGTTTTTTAATTTTAATATTTTCAAATTTACAGTTAACAAATTAGAATTAACTGAAAAATTAGGAAAACCTAACCAAATAATTTGATTTATTTAAAACATTGATACAAATTTTATTTCTTCTACTATCAACCTTATAGGGAATATTATAGGGAAAGTTTTTCCTTCTTCTAAGCACATAAACTATTTTAGTTTTTAAACTGTTTAATGAATTTGTATAACTAAAACTATTAGAAAAACTTTTTATAAAAAGCTAATTGTATGAGTATGAATAAACCCTGTATGAATAATAATAAAGAATGTTTTCGAAGCTCAAAGTCACTGAGCAACACTATTTGTCTGACAGATAGTATGTTACAATGTTTATAAGTTTATAAAATTTAAACCTTAAACTTTTATAGTGACATCCTGTGGCTGAAATATAAATAGTAATATGGAATTAGATTTAAAAAATTTAATTTAAAGCTTAATGTACTAAACAGCTGTTACAAACAAATAACTTGAAACTTTATGTTGAAATCAATGAATAGCTCTGAAATTTTCATGATCATTATAATTTCAACAAATTTATTATAATGACTTTCGGCGTTGGAAAATGCTCAAAAGCTTCTGTCGAAAGAGGTAAACAAATATAAACAGAAATTGTTCTTTTTATCACAATTTTATTAATCAAAGTTTACGCCAAGAAGCAAACCACCAATGTTTAAGAATTAAAAAAATATTACAAAAAAGTGGGAAAAATTTGCTAAAAGTAGTAATGAAGTTCATGAAAAATATTTACATCAGAAATAAAGTCCAAGAAAACCTTTTAGTCTTCAATAGCTTGGTGATTAGAGTAATGACGTTGACCTTAAAAATCAATAACTAGAGATTGAATGAAAAGTTTAAAAGAATAATTAGAAAAAGTTAAGAAAGAGATAAAAAACTATATACTTGCACAAAATATTTTACGTACAACAAAGCAAAACAAAAGCTTAAGCAGCAGTTAAATAAAGATCCTTACAAGATTATTTTTAATTTTTATTTGAAATACATTGTTAAACTGAAACTCGTTTAGTCAAAATTCCAAAATACACTTAACGATATCTTAAATTAAGCTAAACTTTTAACGATCTAGACTAATATTGAAATTCTCCTTTTACTAGCTTTTGTCCTGATATTATTATAATGTCCACATATTTCAACAAACTTTAAAAATAAGCCTTGAAATTCAAGTTATTAAATATCACTTACGAAAACATAGCCTGAAGGAAAACAAAGGTTTCAAAATTATATATCATTAGCGACATCTACCGTTAAATTGTTCAATTATAAATACAAAAATCAAAAAAGTTTGTTTGGCATTTTTAAATTAAAAAAAATTGTTACTAACGCAAAACAATCAATATTTCTTAAGTTTAATATAGTAAAGGAAGTACAATTTAATATTTTTTTTAAACTACTTAGGTTTAGAAGTAAACAATCAATGTTTTCGAAAACCACGAATTTATAATTATTTTAATAATCACAAAAAAAGGAAAATCATTCTGCTGTCATATGAGAGTGGCTTCAGTGGAAAACTGTTTGAACTGATTTTTTATTTAAATGAATACTTTAATTTCAAAATTGTATTTTTAAACAATTGAACTTCCTTAGCTATCAAATTATTAATTTTTTAATTTATATTTATATTTATGCTACAATATCTACAAAACAAAGAAAAAGTTTTTTAATTTTTAAAGCTGGTTAGTAAGGTTTAAAAAATTATTCTTTTTTTTTAAAACTATAATTTTGTTTCTTTGTAATAAATTCTAAAGACAAAAATAATTTAAATTGAGAACGATAGTATGATATAAGTTATTTATAAAAAAGGTTATTAGAAAAATTTTTAAATCAATTTTTAAAATATATCTGACAATAATCATCCAAATAATTGATAATTTCAGTAAAATGAAATATTTTGTTTATAATCCTATATTTGTTTTTATCAAAAGTTCACAAAATATTATGATTTTGAAATTTTAGGAATGAGAAAGTTGCAGTTAGATCTTTTTGCTTAAACTGACGACACAAAAATTTATTTTCTTAGAAATTGCACATCATTTTTACCTCAACCTTCTTGCTGTGCGAGTCATCTAATAACAACAACAGTAAGAAGTTATGATATTTTTATCAACGTCAACCTGTTCGATTACGTCATTATGAAATGAAGTGTTGTTGAGTGATGAAATAAATTTCACCTAAATTTGAATTTCAAAATTCTGCTTATAATTTAATTAACATTATCACATTTTAAAATGACGTACGAGATACGATTTTCTTATCCAGGCCAACGTAGAAAAAACCAACCTTTTAAATTAGCCTTTCTTAAACTTACAGTTTTGGGTTCAATAAAGAACAAAGTAAAATTCTTAATACCAAAGCACAATTTTGTACAGACTTTAATTTGAAATTAGCTATATGTTGATTATCGCAATGTTTAAGCAGAAAAAAGTTTTTACTTCACTCATTATATAGCTTACAGCTTCAAAATATCATCTTAACATTTAGATTTTTGACTAATGTCATTAACAAAAATATTACTATGAAACTTAGCTTAAGATATTTTTATAATATTCACACATATTATTTTGTTTATTTTTGAGCCAAAGTAAATAATTAAACAAAATTATTATGTTTTAGACACTTACTTCTAAAGTTTATGGTCTTGCAAATTTAGCTATAAATAAAAGTTACCAGAAAGAGCTGCTCAACTTGTTTAATTCCTTTTATGTATAATCTTAAAACACATTTTTTTTATTCAAGTTTTTACTGTTTGTTGCAATATTGTTTGAACTTATTAAAAAATCCTAAGCTATCCTATCGATAAAATACATGTTTTCAGCGGTTATACAACTATTCTGAATTTCATGAAGTTTTCAAAGACAAGGTTACTAGCCAACTTCAACTAATTTGTTTTAAGGACATCGACACGTTTGTCGGCTTCAAAAAAATTAAAAGAAATAACAATTGCAAGAAAGATTGCTAATGTTTCTTTATTTTTATTATTAGGTTTATTAATTTCTTTTGATCTAGTATTTGTCCGGACAAAACTGACTTTCCAAAGATCAATTTTCCGTATAAGTTTGATCTATTTCAAACAACAAAAACATGTATTCTATTAAATAAAAATGTAAATTATGTTTTCTTTATTTGCTATTAATCAATATTCCTAAAATCAGTTTCAAAAGATTTATTTTTATTATAAATATAAAATTATGTTTGTGTAAATATGACCGTAAGTAATTTTTAATTAATTTTTTTCTAAGTGTTTGATAGAAATTCTTTTTAAATTTTTAATAAGAGTTTAGTTTAAATTATAAAAAAGTTTAATCTCAAGTTTTAATTTTCTCAAAATTACAGTATACAAAAAAGATCTTGTAAAAGTGAATATAAAATAAAAATCATCTCGTTGGCTTAAATATAGATTAAATTATAGAACAGTTATTGTTGAGTCAAAAAAAAAGTTATTATGTTTTTTCAAATTATTTTATGTACAATAAAAAAAAGCTCTACAAACTGCAGCTAAATATAGATCTTACAAGATTATTTTCCCTTTTTTCTTGAGATACATTGTTAAATTGTTACTTTATACTTTTAAATAAACTCAAAAATAATGAAAATTAAAAACGTTTTTAATCGGCAGCATCTGCCAAAGTAAAATAGTAGATAGTTTGATAGTTTTTTTTCACATAAAAATGTATGTTAAAAAGTTTTAATTTACTTTAAATTTAAAATAAAAAAAGTAAATTCCCATTAACATATTAATTTTGTTTGATACGAAAAAATACTTGTTAAGTTAGTTTTGTTTTCAATTTAAACATATTTATTCGTAATTTCAACAAAGTTTAAAAATAAGTCTTAAAATTCAAGTTATCAAATACCACTTATAAAAACATAGCCTGAAGCAATGCAAGGATTTCAAAATTATTTATCTTCAGCGACGTCTAGCGTCAACTTTTTCTATTATAGAAAAATAAAACTCGAAAATCTTTAATTAAATTTTTATTATTTTTATCAAAACACTTTGCTTACACAAAACAATCAATTCTGTTTAATTAAGATTTATGAAATAAAATTTAAAATTTTTTGAAAACTACTTAGGTTAAAAAGTAAACAATAAATGTTATCCAAAAGACGAATTTATAGTTATTTTAATCTTTACAGTAAAAGAAAAGCAAAAAAAAAACGGAAAGAAAAAATCTCAAATGATTTGTTTCTTTAATCAGTATAAGTCAAGATTTAAAGTTTGAAATTTTTCTACAAAAACTTCAACTTATTCGCAATCTTGTTGTAAAAAATTTCTACATTAAAATATTTTTATTGTTTTTATTAAATATAGTGAGTATAAATGTTTAATAAGTTCTTAAGTGATTTTTATACAGTAAGTTCAGTACTACTTTTTTTGTAACGCTATTACCCGCCTGGTATTTTTTCTAATAGTTTACATAATAAAATGCAGAAGAGTAGTGGTGAGACTCAGTTATCTTTGACAAGTCGTTGATTGATAGTAAGTTTTAGTGATTCTTCGATCTTGTAATTCATTTAACTAATAATTTTAAATTTGTTTTTCATGGATTGCAGGATAGTTTGAATGGATATAAAAATATAAAAAGTAATTTTAAAGTAGAAATTAAGTTTTGTTTAATTCACTATTTACAGTAACTTTGTTTATTGACTACTTTGCTACCAACTAACTCTATTGATCTTCTATAAAAAACAAATAAAAAAAATATTTTCAGGTAGTTATTCTCGTAACTTTTAATTATTCAAATTATTATCCCGTTGAATACAATAACAAATAACAATTTCTTTAAAGTTTCAAAAGTATAAAATCGACAAATATTTGATGCCAAATTGCAATTCACGGAGTTTAATTTTATTAATTGAAACAATCAAGATGTTGTAACTTTGAATATTTGTTTGTGTTTCTCCGTATAAATCTTCGCATTAATTTATCGACAAATGGTCGATACCAAAAATAAGCAACTTAATAGAAAGTCCAATCTTATACAGAAGAACTTTCTTCAAAATAAAAACTCCTTTTAATCTAGTGTTTGTCCGGAGAAAAGTTATTTTTCAAAAATTATTATCTTCCTCAAAAATTTGACTTATTCATAATAAAAAGAATAGTTTTGTATGTTGACAAAAATAATTACAAACAAATTACTTTTGCTAATTTTGAATACTTTATTTGATATTTTCTAATTTTGACCGAAATTATTTTTGAATTTTTTTAAAAACGTATTTTGGAAATTCGAAGTCACTGATTTAAGTTAAAATTTGATAACCGACAGTAAGACGCAACATTTAACTAAAATAAATAAATAATTTAAAAATGAATTTATAGTAGAGAAATCTTATGATTATAAATTTAATATTAAAGCAAAACCATTTTCTTAATTGTTTTAAATTCAAAGGTTAATTAAACTAATTTTAATAAAAATTAAAACAAATTAGAAATATTTTTTTTAGTTTCATATAGTTTAAAGTATAATTTTAGAATACTTCATATCAATAGAAAACATATAAAATAAACCTTCAAAATATACCTGATAATAAATATCCAAATAATTGATAACTTCAGCAAAATGAAATCTTTTATCTAAAATTTGTTACATCAAATTTAAAAAAACAATTTGAGTTTAAAATTTTGGGAACGAGAAAGTTGTAGTTAGATGTTTTTGCTTATATTAGTAACACAAAAAATTATCTTAGTTTTAATTTTATAACTGTGTAAGTCATCTAACAATAAGAGTAAAACATTTTAATTTCTTGATCAAAATCAACTTGTTCGTTTACGTCACTATAAATTAAGGCGTTGTTGAGTAATGAAATATTCTTTAGCTAAATTCAGCTTTCAAAATTATGCTTATAATTCAATTGAGATTATCAGATTTAAAAATGACGTATGAGATACAAGTTTCTTATCCAGGCCAACGTAGGAAAAAACAACCTTATAAATTAGCCTTTCTAAGACTTGCAGTTTTTGGTTCAATTAGAACAAAGAAAAATTCTTAAAGCCAAACACAATTTTGTACAAACTTTAATTTGAAATTAGCTATATGTTGATTATCAGAAAGTTTAACTTTAAAAAGTTTCTAATTCACTCATGATATAGCTTGCAGCTTTAAAATTACATCTTAACGTTTAGATCTTTGGCTAATGTCATTAACAAAAGTATTATAAAGATACTTAGTTTAACATATTTTATAATATCCAAACATATTATCTATTAATTTTCACCCAAAGTAACTAACTAAATACAATAATTATATTTTAAACACTTACAAAAATACTTTTAAATTTATTGGCTAACAAAATTACCAATAAATAAAAGTTACAAAAACTAGCTATTCAAATTGTTTGATTCCTTTTATCTTAATCAAAGTTTTCATTGTTTGTTGAAATATTGTTTGAACTTATTAAAAAATCCTAAGCTATCCTATCGAGAAAATGCATGTTTTCAGCGGTTTTGGGACAACGAAAACATGTTTTGTATTTTTAAAAAATGTTAAATATCTTTTTACTATTTGGTAATTCTTAATTTCTCTAAAATCAGTTTCAAAACTAAGTTTTAAAAGATTTCTTATAACTAAAATGAAGTAAAAGTATTTTCAATGTGAAAAAAATTAGATGATTTTAGAAAAAACTGTTTCTTAAAATTTAAATACAGTTTCTTGTAAGCTCAAAGTTAGTGAGAAAAACTAAATGTCTACAGATCTCAACACAAAACACTAATTCTATAAGATAAAAAAATCGATTGTGATGATGAAACAGAGACATCTTGTGACTGAAAAAAAGTAGTGAATAAAAGGTTTTTATATATTTCACTGACATATAATAGTATATTTAACATTTATAAAGAATTTTTGTAAAACAACATTACTGATACTTCATTTGATGTAAATAAAGTAGTAAATATTAATGCTTGCTAAAAATATTTAAAATTTGAACCAGAAAATTACTTTTATATGAATTTCATTTTTATTATCATTCGTTTTTTTTTAAACATCAAAATCTAGAAAATTTCTAAAAATTTGTTCTTTTTGAAACAAAATTGTTCTTATGGTTCTTTTTGCTTAAAGCTGAAACACTAAAACGTCTTTAAAATTGATTTATTTTTAAACTTCATTACAATTGCATCCTCTTAAATATATCTAAAATTAATCTCTATTACATACAGAGGTGAAACTTAAAGTTTTTAATTCTGTTATTTTAATAAAAGTTTGATTTACTAGTTTTGATGTGATTACAATTTTAGATAGTTCAGAAACTTCTTGATACAGTAGTTTTTAAGCCAAATGTTTTATTTTCATCTCATATTTTTTTTTATCAAATATAATCAAACTTCATAAGAGACTGAAAAAGTTCCAGTTCACTGATTTTGTTTTTCAGACTTGTTTTTATTTTAAGTATAGCGTCGATATACTATCAGTATAGCTATGTATCTCTAACAAAAAATTATAAAAGAACAAAAAAAATGCAATGTGTAGTTGTAAAATATTTTTATTTCTTTATTATTATAGAAAATTTTGGTTAAAATTTTAAAAAGATTTGAAATAATGTTTATGGTGCGTTTAATTAAACTTATATCTTCATTAGTCTTAGAAACTAATTTTAATCAAATGTGTTTATAACACTTAAATAGTTTAAAAAAACATTACATAAATTATACAAAAAAATAGGTTTAAACAAATTCTACCTTGTCAAATCATTATGATTCAGCGTAAACCTGACTTAAAAAAACTATTTGCATTTTTTCTCACTTTTATTAAAGTTTAGTAGATTAAACTTTACACTGAAACTTTTGTAAAATTTAATTGCATTTTACTATTTATTTTTCGGTCACAAGATGTCACTATAACAGTTTTTAGTTTAAATTTATGAGCTAATAAACGTTGTATCCTCCTATCTGTGAGAGAAATAGTGTTACTCAGTGACCTTGAGCTTACAAAACATTCTTTATTAATATTCATACAAGGTTTATTCATACTCATACAATTAGCTTTATATAAGTAGTATTTGTAATAATCTTAGTTCTAAAAAATTAGAAACAGTTTAAAACTAAAATAATTTATCACTAAGAGTAGGAAATATTTTTCTATAAGATTGATAGCAAAAAAAAATAGTCTCACAGTTTTACATAAATCAAACTTTTAAAGATAGATAAAAAATTTTAAAAAATCACTTTTTCCTGACAAATTCTAGATGAGACGATTATTTATATAAAGAAATGTTTGTTGACTTTCTTTATGGCTTTTATCATTTATGATAATATTTTTAATTTTAGATTAACTTGTCGGTGATGTAATTAGAAAGTTGTATTTTGGTTGTAGTAATTAAGTTTACTATCGTAGTAACAAGTTTAACATTTTACTTTCTCCTATTTTTGATTAGTGGAAAAATTGAGTTCAAGCAAAGGGCCTAGTTTTATTGGAATGAAGTTTTGTCAAGAATGGTAAAATTTGTTTTATTAGTTTTTCTGTACTTTAATTTATTAAAAAATATATCTACATAAAGTACTTACCATTTTATTAATCCTTTTGCTTTATCTTAACTGTAGTTTTTTTATTTATCTACAAAAGTTTGCTATAACATAAAAAGACCATTCCAGATAAAAATTGGTAATAATTTTTCTCATTATTTTATGATAATAATTAGTATTAAATAATAATAAAAAAAAGTCAATTAAAATTATTTATTCTTGTTTAAGTAAATTTAATTTAAAAAATATTTTTTATTCTAGTTTTTTTTAAAGTTTATTTTTTAATTTTATTTTTTTTAAATTTACCATAGCTAAAGAGTAGGAAATAAAAATATAAAATATTCTTTTCTACATTATTTTCTTTTTTATTTTTTTCTTTATTTTCCAATATGCAATTTTGTTTTATTCGTTTGAAAATCAAATAAAAATCCTTTTTCAGTAAACATGTTATAAAAATATCATTTATACTAAACTAATTAACAAAACAAAATTATTGTTTTCTTATCTACTGTTTCAAAATTGTTTGCTAGTTTATGTTTTCAGTGACATTTTTTGAATTTTATTATTCATTGAAATATTTGTGTTTTTTAGTAATAACATGCTGTATCCAAAAGAAGATAAAATAAAAAAAGAGTTGCTGTATGCTGTGAGATATTCATTTTTAAAGCTGGTTGAAAATTGAAATAGTTACAAAGAGCATTTTTTATAAATTATTTCTTTTTAGTGTCGCAATTGTAGTTTTCAAATCAAGGCAGATAATCCTTGTGTTTATGTCAACAAAATTGTACATGAGGTTGATGAATTGTCTCGAATCAATCCTGATGTAGCCCAGGATCCAACCTTGCCTAGAACAAAGCATAATCCTTGCCCCAATTAAGTCATCAGCTCTCTAATTTCTTCAACACTCATTTTTGCCACTAGGTGTCACCATAAAGAAGCAGTGTTCTTTCAGTCTGAATCAACTAGAGACGAGGCAGAGATGAAGTTGTACTTTGTTTGTACAAACTCCTCTTGTGGTCATCGTTGGACTTAATGATGATTCTATTCCATGACATCATCTGCTTCTTTTTGCTTTAATTTCGTGTCTTGGTGTTGAAAACAATATGTTGCAAAAATGAATACTTCTTTTTGTTATTAAAAAGTTCTTCAACATCAAAATTTTGCTACCAAGAACCACTAGCAGCCAGCAACAACCACTAGCTACCAGCAACAAACACTAGCAACCAGCAACCCCCACTTCGAAGCAGCAACAATCATTAGCATCCAACAACAATCACTAGCAACCAGCAACATCAATTAGCAATCAGCAACAACCACAACCAACTTGTAGCCAGTCTCAATCCAAACTTTTTTAATAAGGTTTACTGTTGATTGCTCTTTTTAACTTTGATTTTTTTTATAATAAATTAAATCTCTTAAATTAAAATTTCAAAAGATGTCAGTTTTTGTTTGAGAAAGTCAGTTGATGTATTAAATATCAGCTTCGAAAAAAAATTATTTTTAATCAATTACTATATTAATTACTGAATAAAATATTCATATGGTAATTATTCATATTGTAAAAAAATGGATAATTATTTAAAAATTATTTAGTTTTAAAAATTATTCAAATGCAAATAATATAGCAAGCTAGAAGAAAATGTAGAACAATTTAGAGAACAAAACTAGAAAGTAAAACCCAATATATATAAAGTAATGGTTAGCAATATCTCTTAAAAACTCGTTTTACAACTTAAAAAATTAGCTAATATCTAGAGCTTTAAACATGTCAACTTTAGTTTTCTATATTTTAAATTTATAATTTTACCATCAATAAAATTACAAAAGAATTTTAAATACAGAAAAAGCTTCTGCTAGTGAAAAATTTTCAAATGAAACTCACAACAAAATGTTCAACTTTCCTAGTCAATTATATGCATAAACTTAATCACAAACTCTTTTGTCAATCATCAGAAGCATTTATTTTGTTTCTTTGTAACTTTATGCTAAACACAAAACAAAACTTTCTAGCTTTTAATATTTAGTTACTTATTTTTATTTATTGACTAATCCTTTGGATACTCAAAGAAAATCTATTCTTTTTACGGTTTATAAATAAGATTTTATTTAACATTAAATTTCTTTTTTAAGTCTGCTGAATAATTTTTACCAACTTTAAATCAAATCAAATTTCATCAAACAATCTTTTAAGAAACAAATCAATGATAATTAAATATTTTTTATAATCAAGGTTTTCTGTTGAAAGTGAAAAAAAAACTATAAGTAATATGATGTTAAATTAGTTAAAAATTTCTAATATTTGGTACTTATCAATTTTAACAATCTTTTAATTTTTAGTTTTTTAATTTTAAAATTGTCAAATTTACAGTTTACAAAAAATTCCCTGAAAAATTAGGAAAACCTAACCAAATATGTTCTCAGCTTATTAGTTTTACTGTTTTATTTTTATAAAGCTTTTGTTGCTTTGTTTTATGATTGTCACTTTGAATTTTAATAACTACTTCTCTTTTAAGATATCAATTTTGAAATGTTTATATTCATATTTTATTACAGTTTAATATAAATATGAGTGTATATGTAAAAGTTTTGCGTTTAATAAAAAAAAAACAATAAAATTCAGTTTGTTTTTGGGAACGTTTTTATCTGTTTTATCATAGAAACAATGCGTTGTTTCATTTTAATAACATTAAAAAAAATAGTGAGAAATTGTTGTTATTGTTGCGTTAAATTAAAACCTATTCTCTATAAGTCATAGAAACTAATTTAAATCAACTGTTTTTATAATAATTAAATAGGTTAAAAAAAAACATTACCTAAACTATAAAAAAAATGTTCAAAAAAAATTGTAAGTTATCGATTTAATAATTCAGCATAAACCTGTTATTTGCGATTTGTCTCACTTTTATTAAAGTTTAGTAGATTAAACTTTAAATTCAAGCTTTTGTAAAATTTAATTACATTTTACTATTTATTTTTCAGTCACAAGATGTCACTATATTAGTCGTATGTTTATATTTTATAAACTTATAAAGATTGTACCTTCCTATCTGTCAGACGAATAGTGTTGCTCAGTGACTTTGAGCTTACGAAAAATTCTTTATTAATATTCATACAAGGTTTATTCATACTTATACAATTAGCTTTATATAAGTAGTATAAGTAATAGTCTTACTTTGAAAAAAATCTTTAAACAGTTTACAACTAAAATGTATTATCTACTAAGAAGAAGGAAATACTTTCTCTATAAGGTTGATAGCAAAAGAATTAAGAATCGTCCAAAATTTTGAATAAATCAGACTTTTTAAATAATAAAAAATTACAAAGAATTCAACTTCAATTTCCGGAAAAATACAATATGAGAAGATTTTTTTATATAAAGAAATGTTCCTCAACCTTTAATGGTATAGTTTAGTTTAGATACTCAATTTTTGATATCGACCATTTGTCGATAGAATAATCCGACAAATACAAGTAACAAGCAAACTTTCAAACTAAAAATTGCTTGATTATTTCGTTTGGTAAGAATACTTGAGGAAATTTTCAATATAACTCCAAATATTTGTGAATATTAAAGTTTTTGAAATTTGTAATTTTTATTGATTTGATTTACAAAACTTTACGATGAGTACTACATAAAAACATTTTATTTATTTTTATTTGGGAATAGCGCAGACATTTCGAATTGTTCCAGTAAATATATGATGGAATTTAGTGGATAGCAAAAGAATCAATAAAAAGTTTTAGTAAAAACTAGCAATATTGAGTTATAAAATTATTATTTTTAAAATTTTAAACTTAAGATTATTTTTTTGACTTTTTCATATTAAATAGCGATTTATAAAAAAATTATATACTTGCGTGAAACATTTTACACATTATGAATTTTCAAATTTAATCATAATTCTTAAGTGAAAAAAGTAATTTAGTTATATTTTCACATGATTGTCAGTGTGAAAGGATAAAGCTTAAAAAAATAATTAAATAAATCAAATAATAAACAAAATGAAAAAACAAAATTAACAAACATTTGATGTCAAAATGATATTCACGCCATGTAATTATATTAATTGAAACATCCCAGCAGATTTAACTTTGAAAGCAAACTTAATGTTGTTAGTTTTTATTTTCGGATTAATCTATCGACGAGTAGTCGATAACAAAAATTTATATTGCACACTGTATCTAACAATGATAACTAGGAATATTTTTTAATATAAAACGTTGTTTAATCTAGTGCTTGTCCGGAAAAATCTTATTTTTCGAAAATTATTCTCTTTCTGACAAATTTGACTTATTCATAATCATATGAATAGTTTAGTATGTTGACAAAAAATTTAAAAACAAATTGCTTTTGCTTATTTTGACAACCTTAGTTGAGATTTTTTTAATTTTGACCAAAAGTATTTTTGCATATTTTTAAAAACGTACTTTCGAAGTTATAAGTCACTGATTTAAGTTAAAATTTGATAACCGACACTAAGACGCAACATTTAACTAAAATAAATAAATAAATTACAAATGAATTTATAGTAGAGAAATCATATGATTATAAATTAAATATTAAACAAAACCATTTGACAAGACCAGTTGACAACTACTACTATTCAAAAGTCAGAAAAAACTCTAAAAAACGGACAAAACTTAAAACTGAAAATCATACAAAATCTTGATTGGATTAAATAAAAAATAAGATTTTAATTTTATTGTTTGAGAAGTTTTTTTTTGTATTTACTCACCAACTAAACCTAACAACAAATTGAGAACTAATTAATAAAGCTAATTGGCTTCTAATTTTTTTAAAAAGTAATTACTCCAGCCTCTGTATTCGTAATGAAACATATATTAGATAATAACTAAATACTTTATTACAATATCCAAATTTTATCGTTGCGATTTTTTCCAGTTCAGCCAAATGTTTTGTTTTCATCTCTTATTTTATTTATCACATCAATTCATACTTTATATCAGACTGAAAAAGTTCCGGTTCACTGATTTTGTTTTTCAGAATTGCTTTTATTTTAAGTATAGCGTCGATATACTACTTGTTATGATTTGAATGAAACTGTCTTCAACTTTCTATTTGAACTTTATAAATTCTCTTCCAACATGTGTTAACTAACCAAATCACTTTAAACTACCAATAATAATGCTTTTTTTCATACATTTCTGAAGTTTAATGTATAAAACTTTAATAAGAGCGAGAAAAATTGCAAATATTTTGTTTAAGACATGTTTACCCAGACTCTTAATAAATTTTCAAGTTAGAATTTGTTTGAAATTCTTTTTTGTATATTTTTACTAATGGTTTTTTTTTACTTAATTAAGTGTTATAAAAACAGTTGATTCAAATTATTTTTCAAGACTGAAAACGATTTGGTTTTAATTAAACGCAACATAAACATCATTCCACTACATTAAAAATGTTATTAAGCAGATAACAGCACATTGCTTCAATAAAAATTAAGAAATGATAATCTATTAGAACTTTAAATCGTAATTTTTATTGTTCTTTTTATTAAGTAAAAATATCTTTATAGAGGCTAAAGATTTTTCTAATCTGGTGGTAAAACTTGATTGTAAATATTTGAAAAATAAAATCATAAAAGACATGCTGTTATTAAAATTCATCATAGAAATTATAAAACCAAGCAAAAGACGCCTTACAAAGAGAAAACATGAAAACGCCAAAATCCTCTCAATTAATCAGTTAAAAAGGTACTAATGGTGGCTTAAAACTAAAAACTCAGTATAATCAACAATTTTATTGAAACTTGCTTAATTGCAAACAGTAAATTTACTTATATAAATAATTTAACATATAAATCATTAATTTGCGTATTTTATTTTTCTCTGTTAAATTAAGTTGGTAACTTTTTTATTGAATTAAAAATTCAAGACAACTTTGAACTCTGCTTTTGTTTTTAGTTTGATTTTTAGCTTAAACTTTATCATAAAGTAAATGAAATTAAATTCTTGTTACATAAGCTAATGACAATTCAAGATAGAATAAACCATTTTGATATATTTCAGTTTCAGATTTATTTATGTTTGTTAAAGTAAGAAAGGAGATTTATTCATATATTAACATGTTTGTCAGTACAAAAATAGGAAGCTTAAATATTTTGAAATAAATACGAAATTAAAAAAAATTGAAAACGTTTCTAATCGGCAGCATCTCTATAAAAATAGCAGGTAGTTTGATAGTTTGTTATTACACCAAAATGCATGTTACAAAGTTTCAATCTACTTTAAATCTAAAAATCAAACAAAATTTGTTATTAAAATTTCAGTTTTGTTTATTACAAAAAGCTACTTGTTAAAATAGTTTTATTTTCAATTTAAACTCAAAGTTCTTTGAAGATTATCTTTGTAATATTATTATTATTAGAAGATTTTATTTTCAACATTATCTTTTTATAGATAATAATAGTCGCACTTAGTGGAAAACTGTTTAAACCAGAATTTACTTAAATAAATATTTTAGTTTCAAAAGTAAATTTTTAATCAATTCAGTTAGTTTAGCTAACATCAAATGCATTTTATAAATTTGTACATTTGCTAAAATATCTACAAATTTTTGTTTAACATTTTTTAGTTTAATGTTTAAATTTTGAATATTATAAGCCGTGTTTAATAATTAGTCATAAGTTTGCTGCTTAGTGTAGTTAAAAAAACTATATTTTTAAATTTTCATTGAATAATAACAATGGTTTCAAGTCTCTCGTTCCGAAGCTACATAAATTTAGGTAAAGAAGTTTAATAGAAAGTTCTAGCTTTATAATTAGCTAATAACAATTTTGCATTCAGCAGAGTGACGCAGCGGAAGTATAAAAACTGGAATCTTTAAGTCACTGAGCAGCACTATTTGTCAAGTAGAAATAAAGGTAGAATAATTATAATATCTAAAATTATGATAATAAAACTATTAGAGAGACATCTTGTGGCTGAAAAAATAAACTAATAAATTTAACTTCTATTAATGTAAAATTGCTTCATAAATCGCTGGAGAATTTGAAAATAAAATAAAAATTATAAGTATAAATTGAAAAAAAATATATTTTCTAACTTACTACTGCTAATTAATAATGAATTTATTTATTGACTATCTTGCTACTCACTTAGATCAATCATATTCTGTTCAAATAAAATATTTTTAAGTAGTAGTCATCATAAGTTTTCTGTAAATCGAATCACTATCCTGTTGTTTACAAAGACAAATAACAAACTCTACAAAATTTCAATACTAAAATTTAGATAAATATTTGACGTCAAATTGCAATTTACGTCACCTAATTGTTAATTGAAACATTTAACTACAAAGCAGGTTTGTTTATATTTCTTAGTTTTGATTTTCTGATTAAATTATCGAAGCATGGTCGATATCAAAATTATGAACTTATAAATGCAATATTAGATATATGATCTTTTGGATAAACATCTTCATAATAATAACTTCTTTTCATCTAGTATTTGTCCGGAATAAAGTTATTTTTGGAAAATTATTTTTTTTAAATTTGATTTATTCATAATCCTAAGATTGATTTGATAGATAAACAATGGAGATAAAAACAAATTGCTTTTGCTAAATATGATTACTTTATATGAGATTTTTCTAATTTTGAACGAAACTGTTTCTGGAAAATATTTTAAATTTGTTTTCGAAGTTTGAAGTCACTGAGTTGAGTCAATTTTTTGTAACCGACTATTAATTTTTATTTACAAATCGCGATAATACGACTCTTCTAATTTTGTTGAAATTTTCAGAAATAAGGTTATTAACCAGCTGCTACTTATTTCATTTTGAGTTATCGACAAGTTGTCAATTTCAAATTGTTAATTGCATAAAGTAACTGATCAAATCTTCGCTGAAAGTTCTTATACTTACTTAAAATATATAATTAAAAAAACTTAATTTCTTTCAATCTAACATTTGTCCTAACAAAACTAATTTTCAAAAATTAAGTTTTTTCTACAAGCTAGATTTAGTTTAAACAACAAAAACTTTTTTTTATTTAACAACCATTGTAAACTATGTTTTTAATATTTGGTATTTATCAATTTTTCTAAAATCATTTTCAAAAGATTTATTTTTACTATAAATATAAAAGTATGTTTTATGTAAAAATGATTGTAACACATTTAAATGAATTTTTTTCTAAATGTTTTATAGAAATTTTTTTTGAATTTCTAATCAGAGTTTGAAACTTTTTTAGAAATGAAATTGATTAGATCTAAGCTTGAAGTGAAAAAGTTCTAAAATTAGAGTATTGTTTACTAATTTGCTATAAAAAGTTAGATTCAGATTGTCGTCGAATGTTGTAGATTTATATAATAAAAAGTATTTTACTAATATTTACCTAATGTTTTTTTTATTTTGTTATTACTTCATAAGTAATAAGTTTTATAGATTCGATCAAATAAACTTTTTATTTCAATAAGATTTATAATGAATAAAATTCAAAAAAACTTTTATAAAAATCTTCATTTTCAAACTTAACAAAAAATCCATGATAAAACCACTTAATAAAGATATCAAATAGGTTCAACAATGAATCAAATGGTAATTGTAGTTCTGGTTTTTACTGGTAAACTTCTAGCAAAAATTGTGATAATACTGTTTACATATCATATGATTATACAACTTTATGAAAATTTACTGATAAATTTGTCTATGGTTTAATTTCTATTTAACGGTTTTATTAAGTGTTTAATACACTAAATGCAAAGAAATGAAAAGAAGTTGTATTCATATATTTTAAAGTTTATTTCAATCAAATAAAATGGAGTGTAGTGTATTATTTATTCTATTTAGACAAGTATTTCTATCCATTTTTTGTCATTGTACGGTTATGTATTAAACAAGTTTTCCTTATTTAAATTTAATAAAGAGCTTCTGTATACAGATTTTTTAAAAAATATTAATTTGTCTGTATTTACATTGATTAAGCAAGTTTGGAACTTTAATTTTCAAATAGGTTTTTATATTTGATTTTATCAAAATTATTTTTTTGTAAATCATTGATAGATTTGAGAGTCAAATAATAGTCCAAGTTCAACATTATTACAATGTATAGATTGTGAACGTTACAAAGTGTTGATTGTCTAAAATATCAAAATGCAATTATTCGTTTCACATTTTTAACACAATTTTCAAACTATTTATAAATAAAAATTATTAAAAACTTAACTGTGGAATAAACTGTTTTTAGACTTTAATGACAACTTTTTTGAACTAGTTTGTTTTTATCTATAAATAAATATAAAGATTTACAAAAAGTAAAATGAAAACATTTGCAAAACAAATGAAATTGTTTCTTTTTGCATTAAGTATCTTTTTGTAACTCAAATCTGTATCCTGTTGATTATAAACTTCAAAAACATAAAATTTGACAAATATTTGACGTCAAACAGAAAATCCCGCTAATTAATATAATAAAATAAAACATCTAAGTAGTTTTATAATTAGATTTTTCTGTTATTTGTTAGTTGAATTTGTCCGATTATTCTATCGACAAATGGTCGATATCAAGAATCAAATTTAATTTAGTTAATCTATCTTAAATTTCATAGAGCATTTCTTTATATAAAAAATCTTCTCATCTAGTATTTGTCAGGAAAAAGTGAATTTTTAAAATATTTTATTTAAAAAAAAAAATAAAATAAAAAGAAATCAAAAGAAATAAAAATCGTCTCACAGTTTTACATAAATCATACTTTTAATGATAAAATTTTTTTTTTAAATTCACTTTTTACCAACAAATACTAGATGAGAAGATTTTTTTATATATAGAAATATTTTTTAACCTTTAGCCCAATACATGCAAATATTACTTTAATTTGTGATATCGACCCTTTGTCGATAGAATAATTTGGTGAATACAACTAGCAGATAACAGCAAACTTTCAAATTCAAAATTGCTTGAATATTTCATTTGAAAATATTAATTTTATATTAGACATCAAATATTTGTCGAAATTATAATTTTAGAATTTTATTAGTAAATATTATAACGATAGTAAATTAATTTGTTTTCAACTTTCAATAACAATTGTCCTGATAACTTGTCAGTGATGTAATTAGAAACTTGTAATTTGGTTATCGTAGTTAACTAGTTTAAGATGTAACTTTCTCCTATTTTTGATTAGTGCCATTAAAGAAAGTTTAATTTTAATTTGTTATTCTTATCATTAGTTATTAGTAATAATTTTACTTGAATAGAGTTATTTCGTTTTTTCCATTCTTTGTTATTTCAACTTTTTTCAATGAAATAAATCAAAAATGCTTTATATTAGAAAATTTACACAACAAACGAAGAAGAAACTACCGTTGCAAAATTATTTTAAACTTAAACTGTATATCTAAAAATATTCTTAAGTAAAATTTGTGTTTGTAAAGCAAATTAAAAAGCTTTTTTGTTAAATTACTGTTTTTTAACTGAAAAATAATAATTTGAGTTGCTTTATTTGCTAATGTGAAATTTTTTGAAACGAAAAATATGTCGGATGAAAATTTATAAGTTTCAAATAGAAAGTTGAAGACAGTTTCATTCAAATCATAGCAAGTAAGTATATCGACGCTATACTTAAATAATTATAATTATATAAAAATTAATATAATATATAAAAGAATTTATGATTTAGTTAACATCTTTTATTACTTTTAGATAAGAACAAATTCTTTTTAAATTTTTAGAAAATTCAAAATTCTAATTTGATCAATTTTTTTTACATTAAAATTCTTTAAAAACAACTTTAGTTTAAGGAAATCTTTAAAAAATTTATTATTGAATGTAATAAGTAGCAAAAAAAATTCAAAAAGTAGCAAGAAACAATTTCTCGTTTTAAAGAAATTACACTTGTAAGAAAAATTGATTTTAGAAATGTGAGTTTTGTCCAGACAAATACTTGATAGAAAGAAATTTCAAATAAAAATGCTATACCTAAAATAAAAATAAGTCTGAAAAGCAAAATCAGCGAACCGGAACTTTTTCAGATTCATATGAAGTTTTGATTTGATAAATAAAATATGAGATTAAAATAAAACATTTGGGTGAACTTATTAAATTTAAAATTTTATTACTTTCTTAAAACAATGTTAAACTTGATAAAGTTATTTTTCAACGTAAACAATAAAAACATGTAGAAAGTTGAACATTTTTCTAAGGATATAATTTTTTGCAATTTAATTTTTTGGAGTTGAAAAATGTTCAATATTTATTTTCAAACTACTTACTATTCAACTTTGGCAGATGTTGCCGGTTTTACTTTACAATTTACTTTACCGATTTTACTTTACGACGTACGTTTTCAATTTTTATTCATTTTTCATTATTTCAAGAAAACTAAACTTTCTCTTTTTATACTGACAAACATGTTAGTATATAAACAAATCACTTTTTTAACTGAAACAAACATAAATAAATCCAAAACTGAAATACATTAAACTTCTTTATTCTAACTTGATTTGTAATTAAAATATGTAATAAGAAATTTCATTTACTTTTGTGATAAAATTTTGGCTAAAAATCAAATTAATAATAAAAGCTATATTCAAAGTTGTTCTGAGTTTTCAATTCAATAAAAAAATAATATTAACTTAATTTAACAGAAAAAGATAAAATACACAAAATATATTTTAAGATTTTTTTTTAGAAGTAGTTATTCTTTTAGATATTAACAATTGTATTTTGGAATTTTGACTAAAAGAGTTTCAGTTTAGATATGTATCTCTAATAAAAAATTATAAAAACAATAAAAATGCAATGTGTAGTTGTAAAATATTTTTATCTCTTTATTATTATAGAAACAATATATTTTTATCATTTTGTTTATAATTTTAAAAAGATTTGAAATAATGTTTATGGTGCGTTTAATTAAACTGATATCTTCATTAGTCTTAGAAACTAATTTTAATTAAATGTGTTTATAACACTTAAATGATTTAAAAAAAATACATTACTAAAATTATACAAAATAACTTCAAAAATATTCTACTTTGTCAAATCATTAAGATTCAGTGTAAACCTCACTTAAAAAAACAATTTGCATTTTTTCTCACTTTTATTAAAGTTTAGTAAATTGAACTTTAAACTGAAACTTTTGTAAAATTTAATTGCATTTTACTATTTATTTTTCGGTCACAAGATGTCACTATAACAGTTTTATGTTTATTTTTTTAAACTTACAAACGTTGTATCCTCCTATCTGTGAGAGAAATAGTGTTACTCAGTGACTTTGAGCTTACAAAACATTGTTTATTAATATTCATACAAGGTTTATTCATATTCATGCAATTAGCTTTATATAAGTAGTATTTGTAATAATCTTAGTTTTAAAAAATCAATAAACAGTTTAAAACTAAAATATTTTATCACTAAGAGTAGGAAATATTTTTCTATAAGATTGATAGCAAAAAAAATTAAAAATCGTCTCACAGTTTTACATAAATCAAACTTTCAAAGATAGCTAAAAATTTTACAAAATTCACTTTTTCCTGACAAATATTAGATGAGAAGATTTTTTATATAAAGAAATCTTCGTTGACTTACATTATGGTTTTTATCATTTATGATAAGATTTTTAATTATAGATATCGACCAGTTGTCGATAGAATAATTCGACAGATAGAACTAACAAGTAACAGCAAACTTTTAAATTAAAAACTGCTTTATTATTTCGTTTAATAATAATAATTGGCATGAATTTTAGTTTGGCATCAAATATTTGTCGATATTATAGTTTTTAAATCTTGAAGAAATTATGGTTTATTGTTGTATTCAATGGGAATGTGATATTTACATAAACGTTCGATGGTTATTAGCTAAATAAATTTTTATTAGTAATATCAATTAATTTATTTGGGAGTAAGATGATTAAAATTTAAAATTACTATAAACTAACGATAGTAAATTAATTTTTTTCTCAACTTTCAATAACAATTATACAGATAACTTGTCGGTGATGTAATTAGAAAGTTGTAATTTGGTTATAGTAATTAACCAGTTTAAAATCTAACTTTCTCCTATTTTTGATTAGTGCCATTAGAGAAAGTTTAATCTTAATTTCTCCTTCTAATAATTAGTTATTAGTAATAATTTTATTTCAATAGAGTTATTTGGTTATTTCCATACTTTGTTATTGTTCTTCTTTCAATGAAATAAATCAAAAATACTTCATATTAGAAAATATACACAACAAACGAAGAAGAAACTATCTTTAGAAAATTATTTTAAATTTAAACTGTAATTTTAAAAAAATTCTAACGTGAAATTTGCGATTCTAAAGCAAATTTTAAGGCTTTTGTTGTTAAATTACTGTTTTTAACAGAAAAATAATAATTTGAGTTGCTTTATTTGCTAATGTGAAATTTTGTGAAACGAAAAATATGTCGGAAGAAAATTTATAAGGTTCAAATAGAAATTTGAAAACAGCTTCATTCAAATTAAATCCATTCAAACTATCCTGCAATTTAAAAAAAGAATTAAAAAATATTAGTGAGTTAAATAACAAGATCGAAGAATTACTAAAAATAAGCATTAATCAACGACTTGTCAAAATTAACTAAAAATTACTTAAGAACCTATTAAACATTGAAAGTCACATAATAAAAATAAATTTTTAATATGAAATAATTTAAAATAGATTTAATTTTTAATATCGAAAGAAGCAAACCACCAACGTTTAAGAATTAATTACATATAATTACAATTATCAGACTAATTTATAGACACATAGTCGATTTAAAAAATATAAATCTGTTTCAGATCTTGCCATGAAAGTTAGGAAACACTTCTCGATATAATAATAGCTATTTATCTTGTATTTGTCTAGAAAAGATTTAAAATCTAGACTTATATTTGAAAGTTAGATTTTTTACAAATGTGTGACATTTTTTTTCTTTTGATATTAATCTTATAAAAAAATTATTTCCGACTTCTTATTACATAATACATTTCAGTTTTAAAATTTAAAATGATTTAAAACTAACACTATTACAAATACCTTTTTATATTGATTTTATTGTATGAGTATCAAAAAACCTTGAATGAATTTTAAAAAAGGAAATTCTGCTAGATAGATACAAAATTCTAAATAGAAATTATAGAATTGTTCACAAAATTTACTTGGATTGAATTTACAAAAAATTAACGTTTTCATTTAATTTAATGAATTTAAATGATTAAATAATTTATATATATACAATAATTTTATAAATTATTTATAAACTATTGTCTACTACTTAGTGCATATTCAAAATTAGTTTTAAACTTTCCATGAATTTTTTAAAAGTAAAATTATTACAAATAGTTTTTATTTGTTTGAATTTTAATAAAACTGATATAAATATTAAAAAAGAACGTACTGGAATCCTAAAGTCACTGAGCAACACTATTTATCTAGTAGACATAAGAGTACAGGAATTCACAATTTCTTAAAATATAAAGATAAAACTGCTATAAAGATATCTTGTGAATGAAGATTGAAAAATTAAACAAAAAAAAATATTTTTAATTTCTATCAATATTAAGTTTTCTCATGAATCGCTTAATAATTTGAAAAAGTTAAAAATAAAAATTATAAGCATAAAAATAAACAAATAATAATTCTATTACTAATTATTGCTAATCTACTAAATTTATTTATTGACTATTTTGCTACCCACTAATTTTACTCATTTTCTTTAAAAAACAAATTAAAAAATTAGTTTTAGTTAGTAATCATTGTAAGTGTTTGTTAATTGAATCACTCTCCTGTTGAATACAACGACAAAAAACAATTTCTTCAAATTTCCATTATTATTTTTTCTACAAACAGATATTTGATATCAAATTGTAAATCACGAAATCTAATTTATTATTTGAAATATCCAAGCAGTTTTAAATTTGAAAGTTAGTTTGAATTAATTTTCGATTAATCTATCGACAATGGTCGATGTCAAAAATTTATAAATGATTGATTAGAGAATGTTTTGTAACCGAAAAATATTTTTCATTATAAAAACGTTTTTATCATCTTGTATTTGTCTGAAAAAAAATATTTTTCAAAAATTATTATTTATTTCATAAATTTGAATAAATTCTAATCATGAGATTAATTTTGTATGTTGACAATAAAGATAAAAACAATTTACTTTTAATAATTTTGATTACCTTTTTAAGATTTTCTTAATTTTGATCGAAATTATTCCTTCATATTTCAAAATAAACTCAAATACAATGAAAATTAAAAACGTTTTTAATCAGCAGCATCTACTAAAGTAAAATAGTAGATAGTTTGATAGTTTTTTTCACATAAAAATGTATGTTAAAAATTTTTAAAGTACTTTAAATTTAAAATAAAAAAAATAAATTCCCTGAAAAAAATTCCTTAAATTCCATAAAAAATCTAAATTAGTTGGTTTTAATAAAATAGTATTATTTTGATGTTTTTAGTTGTTTATAAAATAAAAAACTGTATGAATATAACTTAAATTGTTATTTTTTCTTATTTTTATTTAATTTCTCTCTAAGTCAATTTACTAGAAACATTTTTTCTTCGTTTATCAGAGTGATTAACAAACTGATGTTAAAAATTTGGAAACATTTATGTAAACTGAAATATTTTAATGCAAAATGCAAACAGTTGTATTTTTATATGATTATAAACAATGTTATATTTCTCAAAGTACAGATCTTTGCAAAATTTTTGTAAAATAATTCGATTTTTCAATATTGAAAGGGAGTTTCTGATCATTTTGACTTTTTTACAATAACAATTTGTTAATGTAAAATGGTTAAACTACTTCAAAACTGTTTACAAAATCAAGTTAGTTAAAACAAGCTAAGTCATCTTTTAATCACAGTTTGTTTTGCTTTGTTTTTAAATTGAAAAATAAAATAAAAATCTTAAGCTTTAAAACCTTGGCCAATCTTTTTTAGCTTTTCGATTTAAATATAAAATTTGTGATTAAGACAAAAAATTGTTTTTAATAAATTAAATGATATTAAAAATGATATGCTATAAAAGAATAAATAATTAAATGATGGATAAAGTTAGTTGGTTTTAATTTTCATAAAGTACAAAAACGGAAATTAATTGTTGTTTTGTATATAGTAATTATTTTTTTTAATAAAATATCTTCAAAAACCAATTTCAAAAATGTTTTTATTTTCCTATTAATAATTCCCTTTTTTGAGAACATTTGTATATTTATGTAGAAAAAATTAAAGTTAATTGTAATTATAAATTTATTCCAAATATTTCTTACATAAACTAGAACTTTATACATGCTATATATAAATACTTCTATCATTGAAGGTCTTGTCAATTTTATCTTTATGATGCTGTATATATATGACACTTTACTCGTGCAGGCATGGCAACCGAAGCAAAAACGACACCTAGACTTTTTTTGAAATAATATTTGAAAAGCAAGATCTTTGCAAGCATAACAGTGTTTATTATCGGTTTTACCAAATAGAATAAAACCGAGAACATTAGATTGTTAATTAGAAAACGAAATTCTCAGTTTCAGAGTTAAAAAAAGTTAAAAAAATATAATAAGTTTAGATTTTGACAAACAAATCCTATGTGACACATTTTTTGTTTATTAATAAAATAATTTTGCTGAATTTTACCGTTTGCAGTTATATTATCAGCAACTTTCACTTATTTTGTGTTAATAGTAAGGTTTTTACTAATTAAATAAACTTTTGGATCTAAGGGGTTTGATAATTGCTAAACTGTTTTAAAAATTGAAGAAATAAGTAAAAGTGCACTACGAAAAAGCTTTAAAAGATTTACTACTTTAATGTAAATGAAAAAAATGTTATTTAAAAAACAGTTTAGAAACAGTAAGTTTTAAAAAGTACTTCTGCAAAATATACACCTTTGAGTCAACATATCGCTAAGAAAAAACTGAAAAATCATTGTAGAAACCGATTAAAGGGAATAATTTTAATAATTCTATCAATTTCTACAACCTATGATAGTTTATTTTTACTGTACATGAAACTAATCAACTGTTTTATATAAAAGTAGTATAAGACATTGGAGATATTTACAAACACTTTTATGTTGGATTTTACAGTAGGATTTTATTTTTTTCTAATTTCTATTTAGCAACTGTTTTTCTCATGTTTTGCATATTTTTTTAACAATTTATGGTAAACTAAAAAACAATATTATAATAAGTTTAGATATTAGTTTAAAACTAAGCTTTGTAATTACTTTGCAAGCTCTAATAAATAAATACCTTCTAGCAATAACTTAAAAATATTTTCAAGTGTTTGTAGAAGTTTTAATTTTTTATTTACTATTCTTTATTTACATATCAACAACGTTGTTGTCCTTTTTTTTGTTACTGTAACTTTTAAATCTATGAAGTAATAAAAGAGAAGTGCAAAGATATCTGTTGAAAAGTTCTCATCTTCGCTATTATTTAAGATCTAACTAATTTGAATTATTCATGCTTTTGTGTAAAGCCTAGCAAACTAGTATAAGATATTATCTTTATCTACTTCTGTATAGATTAAAGATGTACTAATCCTAATTAGAGACTGCTAATCATTAATAATGTCTAATTTAAAAACTGATAAGTTTTCCGAGTTTGTAAAACAGTACAAGATAAAAGAAAACAAGTTCTACATTTTGCAAGGTAGAATGTTTCAATTTATTTTTGCAAATGAATTATTCAAAAACATATTAGAACTTCAACATCAGTACAATCGTGGTAATTAAGATAAATTTGATTGGATGTCTGATCTTTTTTAGAGAAACAAAATTGCTTTAGCTGGATGCGTTTATGGAGATCCAATAATCTTAAGATGACAATTTTTTTAGGGTACATAAGTTAAAAGATTTTAATGTTAGTAACTTTTCTTACAAAAATGGTTTTAGTAAAACTAATTTTTCACTTTGGAGTTGCATATTCTTTAAAGGAGAATAAATCAGTGAAATTAGAATTTGGCTTATTTGATCACATTTTACTAGTGGCCTAGTTGTCTGCGTAATCTTAAATTACACAATTTGTAAATTTACAACCTATTTAGAACTTTATAAAATGTAAAATTAGAAACTTTGAAATTTAGAACTTGTAAAATTTGCATTGTAAGAATTTATTTCACAAACTCCATAGAGTAGAATTTTCTAGAACTTTTTCTGTTGATCAGAAATCAAAAACTTTTTAATTATTCATATTTTGAAAGATTATTTGTGTAGACAGAATTTTTAAAGATTATAAAATCAATTTAAATTTTATAATTTTAGGTTTTGTTCAAAAATATAAACGTAAGGTGTTAATTTGTTTAATGATGTGGATTGTAATAAATCTACTGATTCAAGCAGGTTCTAATAGAGTCTTTTACATTTTTTAGCTGTTTCGAGGCTTTTGTAACCAGATAATAACGTCTTGGTTTAAGTTGATACTTTTAAAAGTTTTTCTGTTTTCTAACTGTCTGTAAATTACTTAAATAATAGTCGGTTTATTATAAATGGTTTTAAATTTCTTTATTATGGGAATTATTTTTTACACTTTCACGAACTTTATACAACTTTTTTAAATATAAAGAAAAAATTTTAGTTAACTGATTACATCTGAAGTTACTAGTTTAACAGTAACATTTTTATAATGATTAGTTTTTTTTAATTTATGTAACTTCTTCACTATAATCAACCAAGACAGTTTCTAACGTGAACTTTAATCTTAGTTAGTGATCTCTTTGATCTATGAAGTTAGTAAGTAATCTCATTGATTAAAATCTTACAGAAAGTTAAACCAAAATTACTTTATTATAAAATAGATTAAAAAAGGCATTATTTAACCACTTGCAAAAAGCAAGTAAGCAAATTTTATAAAAAATGAAGATCTATAAGTAACTCTAATTCAAACCAATTATCCAACATCAGCAAATCGATATCCGCTGAATTGAAAAAATTTAAATCTAAATTCACAATGATCAAACCAAATTCAAAAATAAACTTTCTACTTTAACTGAATCAATAGATGAATGTCTTTACGAACAAACTTATCACCTTATTAACATTGTTAACTAGTGGTTTTTTAATGAAGTGAGTTTTAGTCTGGTTACCAATGAATTCAGTGAGAGTATTTGAAGGATTTTTAGCGAAAATCATTTTATTTTAAACTTAATTTTGTATTGAAAAAAAGTGAATTTAACTCATTCGAAGTTTTTTTACTAGCTTTTAATTTTTGCAATTTAATTATCAACAACATTTTTACGCAAAGTATAATTAGAATATATGAAGATGAAAGAAGTTATTGCAGAATACAAAAACTAAAAATTACAAAACTATAAATATCGACAAATATTCGACGTCAAATTGAAAATCACGCCAATTAATATTTTTAAATTAAACATTAAAGCAATTTTAAATTAAAAAGTTTGCTGTTATTTGTTAGTCGTATTTGTCTGATTAAACTATCGACAAATGGTCGATATCGAAAATTAAGTCCATATTGGAAGTATTCCATTAAAATGTAACCAAAATTTCCAGCTATATGAAAATCTTTTCATCTAGTATTTGTCAGGAAAAAAGAGTTTTTTAAAATTTTATTTTTCTTTACAAGTTTGATTTTTTTTAAACTATAAGACGATTTTTATTTAATTTGCTATCAATCTTATAGTGAAACTATTTCCTTCTTCTTAGTATATAGTACATTTTAGTTTTAAACTGTGTAATGATTTGTTAAAACTAAGACTGTTACAATAGTTTTGTTTCCAATATAAACCTAAATATTCATAATTTCAACAAAGTTTAAAAGTAAGCCTTAAAAATCAAGGTATCAAATATCACTTACAAAGACATAGCCTGAAGCATTGCAAGGGTTTTAACTTTATTCATCTTTAGCGACGTCTAGCGTAAATATTTTCAATTATAAAAAATAAAACTCATAAATCTTTAATTAGGTTTATATGATTTTTATAGACACATTTTTACTTACACAAAAGAAACAATTTCGATTAAATTTAATATACTTTATGAAGTAGAATTCAATATTTTCTTAAAACTACTTAATTTAGAAAATAAACAATGAATGTTTTTGAAAATATGAGTTGATAGTTATATTTATAATGAAAGTAAAAATAAGAAAAAACTACTTTCAAAATTATGCTTAAAATTCTATTGAGTTTGTCAGATTTTAACAAATATTTTCAAATTTATTTTTCATGAATTGCTGGATAATTTGAAATGATATCAAAATAGAAAAAGTAATATAAACTAGAAATAAAGTTTTATTAAACTCACTATTTACAGTCATTTGTTTATTGACTTTTTTACTACCCACTAATTCTATTGATCTTCTCTAAAAAACAAATAGAAAAAATATTTTAGGTAGTTATTCTTGTAACTTTTATTAATTCAAATCACCATCTTGTTGAATACAATGACAAATAACAATTTCTTTAAAATTCAAAAACTATAAGATCGACAAATCTTTGATGACAAATTATAATTCACGAAATCTAATTTTTTGATTAAAACATTCAAGCAGTTTTAAATTTGTAAGTTTGTTCGAATTAATTGTTAAATTTGGATTAATCGATCGACATATAGTCGATGAGAAAAATTTAGTAAAACTTGACACGAATTCTAAAACCAAGGAATATTTTTAATATAAAAACGTTTTTTTCATCTAGTATTTGTCCGGAGAAAAATATATTTTTCGAAAATTATTATCCATTTCATAAATTTAAATTATTTATAATCATAAGAATAATATTGTATGTTCACAAAAAAGATAAAAATAAATTGCTGTTGCTAATTTTGATTACCTTATTTGAGATATTTCTAATTTTCATCGAAACTATTTTTCGATATTTTTTAAGGTATGATTTGTAAGTTTGAAATCACTAAGTTGAGTCAATTTTTTGTAACCGACTATTAATTTTTAATTACAAATCTCAATACAAGTGTTATTGAAAAAAGTAATAGAATGTTTCGTAAGCTCAAAGTCATTGAATAACACTGTTTGTCTAACAGATCTGAGGATACAACATTTGTAATTTTATCAAAAATAAGAATCAAACAGCTCTAGCGACATCTTTTGACTGAAAAACTAGATAGAAAAATGCAATTATATTTTACAAATTTTTAATTTAAAGTCTAATAAAATAAATTCTATTAAAATTGGGTCAAACTGCAAGTAATTGGTTGATGTCAACTTTAGTCTGACTATTAATTAATTGACAAAGTAGAAATTGTTTTAAAAGATGAAATATTTGATATGATCCTAATTTTCATTTCTTTTTTAAAAATTCTACCGATAAATTTTATGCAAGTACTTGAAAAGGGGTTTCTAGTATAAAATGTTCGTGATAAAGTTGAAACAACTTATGCTTATCTGATATTTGCTATTATTGATAATGCTATTTATCAGATTAGTATATCATCATCATTCTATTAGAAGACAAAAACCAATGAGGATATTAAACTTAATAACATTTTTAATAATAACAACTATAATAATAGGCTTGAGTGACGTCATTTGTATCGAGGTCATTAAAACTCCTCTTAAATATTGTGATGAAGTCATTATTTTTGAAACTTTTTTTTTTGAAAATATTAAAGCAGCGATAAATTTCATCACACTTAATCATAATAACTTCAAAATAATTTCATTGATAACTCTAATATTGATAAAATAGTTTACGGGCATAGTAAGAATTAAAAGGTTACATAACATGGAAATGAAATAGTTTTCAAAAAACCCCAAAACAATATTTAAATTGACGCCGAAAATGTGACTTTTGATTTTGTCGCTGACTCAAGTTTCTCGTTCCGAAGCCACATAATTTTAAGTAAAGTAGTTTTATAAATAGTTCTAGCTTTATAATCAGTTAGTATAAATTTTGCTTTCAGCAGAGTGGCGCAGTAGAAGCGTGCTGGGCTCATAACCCAGAAGTCGATGGATCGAAGCCATCCTCTACTGTGTGCACTGTTATCATGTAATGACAGTTACTAAGTGTTGTGATCACGGCAGCCTAAATTCGAATCCTGGATACAGCATGACTTTTTCAATGTTTGATTTATTCGTTTTCTTAAAATTCATCCATATATTCTACTCCAATCTGTTTATATCCAGAAAGATTTAGCTTATCTTACAAAATTTTAGTATTTCCTTTTAAATCGTGGTCTCAGAACAAAATAAATTTCAGTTTAAACTTAAATAAATATAAAAACTGACAAACAAGTTATTAGTGATTACACAATTTTTAAAATTATCTTTATTAATTTCAATTTTAATTAACTAAAAATCAAATTAAAGTGAATTGAAGACAAGCTTTAAAAGCTAAATCTTGTAGGTCAATAGATGTAAAAAATCCTCAATACTTGGATTTATAAATTCTGATTTCAATTTAAATTTTTTTTAGAAATTAGTTTGATAAATCCAACAACAATTATTTAACCTAACTTAAAAAAATTATAATCAATTATTTTAATAACAACATTTTTAAATTTTCAATAGACACATTAGTTTTACTACAAAGTCCCAAAAACATTTATCAAATACCCGAATTATTAGAATTTCATTTTAAAAATTATTCATCAAGTCATAATCTGTTGCATTATCTTAGCTGCCAATTATTGAGAGCATTATAAAATTCAATTCAGACTTTGTGAGCTGGACTTTGAGCTGCTAATTATTGTGGTCAGTGTTTTTAACAAACATGTGTTCGATATTTCCTCATTACAAAACTTATTGAATGAAAAACAATTTATTCATTTGGTGTTTGATTATTGTTGCTTTCTTTCTTCTTTTTTGTTGATTCAAAAATATAAGCAATGAAATAACTAAATGCTTTTTTAAACTTTTTCCATAGCATTCAATTTTTGTCGTTGAATTTCTTGTTTAAACTCTTGTCAATAGTTGCTTAGAGAAATGATAATATTTTATACAACTGTTTGCTTGCAAAATCACTTCAGAAAGAATTTTAATGACTTTGTAAAAACTAAGCAAAATTAATCACACAAGTCATGTTCTATAATTCGAAAATATATTTTCTTGATTATAAACCAGCAACAATAATTCAATATTTTTCTTTAAATTTACAAAAACATGGACTTTGGAATTTCAAAAGTGTTTTGTTTGACACTGTTGTGTTTATAAATCTTATTTCATGTTTTAATACTCATTAATATTTAGTGTTGAACTTTCAACAACTACTATTATATGTAAAAGAATTTTGTTTGTTTTAGACTAGTTAATGTATGTTTATTTGACTTCAATGAAGCCTTATTAAGCAGTAATACTAATAGTTAAACTCTTGACGGTTTATGCAACTTTCAAGGTCTCGATGCTTCTAATTATTATTATTTCTTCATTGCTAGAAAAATGAAAATGAAATCTTTAGATGTAAAACCTCCTATCATGCTTGAATGGCTTGATAATTGTGAATATTTTGGATTAGTTTTGTCACCTCTCAACACTAGAGAGAAAATTAACCAGACTTCAATTTTAGTAGCTGAGTTTCATGATATGGAAGATTCTATAAACAAATGGTGGCAAGTTGGATTAAATTTCATTAATGGCAAATGTGTATGGTCTAATGGTGAAGCTTATGTACCTGAAGAACATGACCAACTATTTAATGAAAGATTTAGACCAAATTGTCAATTGGATGGTAGTGTTGCTTATTTGAACATGGACAATAATCGACTTTATAGTTTTGCTGTTGATAAACACGTAAATAAACTATGCAGTATTCTTGAAGAATGTTCAGCTGGAAATAATTCAGATAATTACATCTTACTTTTGGCAATGATTGTAGCTGTTGTAATATTGGTGATACTTTTAATCATATACTTTACTTCAAATAGATGGCTTAAAAATTGGTTTAGTTGTGTAAAACAACCAGTAAATCAAGAGACTACAAGAACAACTGAAGACTCCAACCTAACCATTAAAAAAGCAAACTTAAACTCTGAAGGAGTAGAAGATGAGTCTATTGAGATGGTAGAGACCTTGAAGCTTAGCGATGATTTTTAAAAAGAAATTAGAAGAATTACGAAAACTTTTCTTATTCATTACCTTATTCAGTTTTTGTAGCTTTATGAACTGTTTTTAACAAGTTTTAAAAATTTTGCAACATTTGTATTATTCTGTTTGTTTAAATGCATTTTGTAATCTGATAGATTTTTAAGGCAAATAAAATTGATTTCTATAAATAGCTAGTTGGAAGCTACTTGGGTTGAAAAATTGATACATTTTCTTAAAAGTGATGTTCAAAATACTTGGACCCATGCAAAGTTATTATTTATTTTTGAAGCGAAAAACTGACTTTATGAAAAACATTGAAAACTTGTCAACATATATTTTATGTTTTTGTCAAGCAAACAGTTCAAACTCTAAAATTTTACATGATTGATTAGTGAGATGTTTACTTTGCAACCAATTTCGTTTTTGAAATAATAAAGTTATTTTTTAAAGTTGATATGAAATTTGAATTTTCACAATATTAATGTTGAGTTTAGTTCTTTTCTAAAATATTGGGGAAAACTATTTTCTATTTGTTTTAAATACGTTATTGTGAAGTTAAGGTTAGAGCATTATAGTAACTACAAAATTCAACTTTTTTCTTTGTAATCATTACAAACTGCTAAAAAGTTGTTTAACTTCTTGAAATCAGTTTAAATTCCAATGAATGCTACTTTTGCAATGATCATATAATATAAAATTTTATAGGACATCAGCTAACAACATTGTCTCATTTCAAGTTCCTCACAGCTGTTTTGATTAGATAAACTTCAAAAAGAACGACAATTGACAGACTACCATCAAATTTATTGAGATCAGAAACTATTGGATGAAAGAAAGATTTTGAAATGTCAGATCTCGAATTTTATTTGATTCTTGCTCTATCCATTTTAATACTTCTTCTTTTTTCCTTGATTCTGATAATCCTTCGAAAACGTCTTCGAAAAGATTTTCATAACTCAGCTATTAAAGACAACATACTTCAAATAAATCAACTTCATTCAGATGTTGCTGTGAGTAGTGATACAATTACAACTAGAAAATGTGAAAAATCAGATGACAGAAAATATGAAGAAAAGAAAGAATTTAATGATAGAGTTGATAATCATACTGATGAGAATGAAAACAAAACTGTAAGAGGAAGATTTTTATCTTCAGAGGAAGAATATGGGGGGTTAGATGAATCTTTTGATGATTCAGATGTTTTCGAATCTTAGTAATTTTAAGGAAAGGAAAAAACTGAAAAGAATCAAGTTGCTTTTAATTTTAAATATCAAAAATCGATTGATAAGAGTCTTCTTGTATGTTCGTGATTTGTGAACTTTTCTTTGCTATCAATGTGCTAATTTTCTAATTGTTTTAACTTAAGTTTTTATTTGATAAAAAAATGAATGATGTTTAAAATGTAAATTATCTTAATTAATTATTCTACTATATAGAAATTTCTCTTGTTTTTTGCAGACGCATCTATTTAAGTTTAATAAGGTATCGTGTCAGTAACAATTCTTAAAGACAGCATCAAAAATTAACAAGTAGAATTTACTTTAGCAATATTTGATAGGTAAAGTTACAATGCCAAGTGTAACAAATGATGTCATACAGTAAAAGTAAGCAACAAGTGAAAAAAAAATTAAGAAAAGTTCCAAATTCAACTAGTCATCAAAAGTTTATGTTATATGTGCTCTATTAGCAAGATATTTATCTTTTTTTCTTTTAGGCTCTTCGAATCGTCCTGGTTAATATTTCAATGAACTTCTTGAATTAAATTTTTGTACTCATTTGATGTTATTCCTAATGCACCAACCACAACTAGAAGATTTTGATATTCATTTTCCACATTCTTCATATTTTTATTTCTAGATCTACAAGTTTTAATTTGTTTTCAAATTCCTTGATAAATATGTTTGCGTCACTTCGTATTGCAGCTTTGGTTACTAGTTTTATCTTTAATGTAAATGTATAGCCTGTTGGTTTTTTTTCTTGATTTATTTTAATGCCAATGTCCCAGGATACTGTGTTATCTTTATTTTCTTTAAACACTTCAAGAATCGATTCAACTTTCATAAGTAAGAAAATCTATTGCTTAACAATTACAAGAAAAATTAAATAGCTAGTTTGTTATTGTAATGAAGTTATTCTATTTATGCTGTTATTGAACATCGAGCTAAAGTACATATTTTCCACTCTTCTATGTCAATTCAAAAAATTTTAATCAGATTTATTGTTGATTATTCTTTTTAAATTTGAATCTTTTTATAATAAATAAAATTTCTTAAACTAAAATTTTGTAATGATGTCATTTTTGTTTGAAAAATTCAATTGATGTATAAAATATCAGCTTTGAAATAAGAATATTGTTTATCGATTACTATATTAATTACTATATGAAATAAGCTTATGAAATTTTTTTATGATATGAATAATTATCATAAGTATTTAAAAATTATTTAGTTATATAAATTATTCAAATGCAAACAATATAGTAAGCTAGAAGAAAATGTAGAACAATATAGTGAACAAAACTGAAAAAAACCCAATATATATAAAGTAATGGTTGGCAATATCTCTTAAAAACTCTTTTTAAAACTTAAAAAATCAGCTACTTCCTAAGGCTTTAAACATATCTACTCTAGTTTTATATCTTGTAAGTTCATAAATTTACCATCAACAAAGATAAAAAAAGATTTTTAAATACGGAAAAACTTCTGCTAGTGAAACAATTTCAAATGATACTCACAACAAAATGTTCAACTTTCCTAGTCAATTAATTGCATAAACTTATTGAAAATTTCCTCAAGTATTCTTTACCAAACGAAATAATCAAGCAATTTTTAATTTGAAAGTTTGCTGTTTACTTGTTACTTGTATTTGTCGGATTATTCTATCGACAAATGGTCGATATCAAAAATTATGTTTATTTTATTTATTTCACGCTAAAGATTAAAGATTATTTCTTTATATAAAAAATCTTCTCATCTAGTATTTGTCAGGAGAACGTGAGTTTTTTTGAATGTTACTAAGAAGATAACAATGCATTGTTTCTATAATAATAAAGAAATAAAAATCTTTTGCAACTACAAATTGCATTTATATTTTTTTTAACTAGGCATACATAGCTAAGCTCAAACTCTTTTATTCAAAATTCCAAAATACAATTATTAATATCTAAAATAATGACTATACTTTAAAATAAAATCTTAGAAGATAAGCAATTTATAAGCTTCATTGTAAAAATCACAAAACAAAGCAACAAAAATGCTTTACAAAAAATCAGTGAAATAATAAATCCAACTCAATTAATTAGTTAAATTCGTACCAGTGGTGTATTAAAAGTAGATACTCGCTACTAACAAAGTTTTTATTGAAATTTGCCTAATTGCTAATGGTAGCTAAGTTAGAATAAAGAGTTTTGATATATTTCAGTTTAAAATTTAAATATGTTTGTTTAAGTAAAACGATGATTTGTTTACATATTAACATGTTTTCTAGTAAAAAAAATGGGAAGCTTAAAATTTTTTGAAATAATAATTCGAATAAAATGAAGATAAAAAATGTTTTCAATCTACAACATCTGCCAAAGTATAATAAAGAGTAGTTTGCTAATTTCTGTATTACACAAGTAAGCATATTAACAATTTTTAATTTTCTTTAAATATAAAAATAAACAAAAATAATTTGCTTTAAAAATTTTCATTTTTTTTATACGGAATCTACTTGTTAAGTTAGTTTTGTTTTTAGTTTAAACTTAATTATTCATAATTTCAACAAAGTTTGAAAGTAAACCTTAAAATTCAATTTATCAAATACCACCTACAAAAACATAGCCTAAAGCAATACAAGGATTTCAAAATTGTTTATCTTCAGCGACGTCTAGCGTCAACTTTTTTACTATAGAAACATAAAACTGAAAAATCTTTAATTAGATTTTTATAAAAATATTTTTACTTACCCAAAACAATCAATTTTGCTTTAATTTAATAAATTTTATGAAGTGAAGTTTAATATTTTCTTAAAGCTACTTAATTTAGAAAATAAACAATGAATAATATTGAAAAGATAAGTTGAAAGTTATATTTTTAAAACAGTAAAATTAAATTAAATTTGTTGTCAAGCGAGAATAACAAGTGGAAAACTGTTTAAACTGATTTTTTACTTTAATAAATATTTTACTTTACAATTTTGTTTTGTTCTTATAAAATCAGATGAAAAAAACTTTATATTGGCATTAATAATTACTATATAAATTATTTTTAGAAAAGATAAATAGAAAACATTTAAAATCAACCTTTAAAAAATATCTGAAAATAAATATCAAATTAATCGAAAACTTTTTTTATTCGAAAGATTTTTAATTTCTTTTACTATCAATCTTACAGAGAAAGTATTTCCTTCTTCTTAGTAGATTATAAATTTTATATTTAAACTGTTTAATGATTTTTTAAGACTATAACTATTATAAAAACATTTTATATAAAGTTAATTCTATGTATTTTTAATTGTTTTTTTTTTACTAAAGATAAAAATCATATATATAAACTGAATATTTTTATATATTTGTAGTAAATCTGATATTAAATATTAGAAAATATTAAACGCAAAAAGTTATGAAATTCATAGAGAAAAAACATTAAGCAAAGCAAAAAGTCCTTTACAAAAAAAAGCTAAAAAACGATAACTTGGAAATTTTATTAGATGATGTGTTTACTCAGATGTTTTATGTTTCTTTAGTCGAAAAAATTGACGCTAGACGTCGCTGAAGACAAATAATTTTGAAATCCTGGCATTGCTTCAGGCTATGTTTTCGTAAGTGATATTTGATAACTTGAATTTCATGGCTTATTTTTAAAGTTTGTTGAAATTTGTAAACATTATTCTAATATCCCGACAAAAGCTAGTAAAAGTAGAATTTCAATACTAGTCTAGATTGTTCAAAGTATGGTTTTAATTTAGAAATCGTTAATTCTATTTTGGAATTTTGACTAAAAGAGTTTCAATTTAACAATGTATCTCAAAAAAAACTTGAAAATAATCTTGTAAAGATCTTTATTTAACTGCATTTTAAGCCTTTGTTTTGCTTCGTTGCACGTAAAATATTTTGCAGAAGTATATAGTTTTTTATCTCTTCGTTAACTTTTTCTAATTATTCTTTTTAACCTTTTCATTTAATCTCTGGTTAGCGATATTTAAGGTCAATGGTATTATTGGAATCACCAAGCTATTGAAGACTAGAAGATTTTCTGGGAATTTACTTTTGATGTAAATATCTTTTATGAACTTTGTTACAACCCTTTGCAAATCTTTCCCACTTTCATGTAATTATTTTTGTAATTTTTAATTCTTAAGCGTTGGCGGTTTGCTTCTTGGCATAAACTTTGATTAATAGAATTTTGACAAGAAGAACAATTTCTGTTTATAATTGTTCACCTCTTTTAAAAGAAACTTTTCAGCATTTTACAACGCCGAAAGTCATTATAATAACTTTCTTGAAATTAAAGTGATCATGAAACTTCAGAGCTATTCATTGACTTTAGCATAAAGTTTCAAGAAATTTATTTGCAACAACTGTTAGGTACGTTAAACTTTAATTTGAAGCTTTTTTTTAAATTAAATTAATTTTTTTTTTATTTATTTTTCAGTCACAAGATGACTCTAGATACGTTTTAGATTTATTTTTTAGAAACTCAAAACATTGTAAGCTCCTATCTGTCAGACAAATAGTGTTGTTCAGAGACTTTGAGTTTACAAAACATTGTATATCAATATTCATACAAGGTTTATTCATACTTATACAATTAGCTGTATATAAAAAGTATTTCTAATAGTTTTAATTTTGAAAAATCATAAAACAGATTAAAACTAAAATATTTTATGCACTTAGAAGAAGGAAATACCTTCACTATAAGATTGATAGTAATAAAAATAAAATTTGTATCAAAATTTTAAATAAATCAAACTTTTTAAGTGAAAGAAAAATTTTCAAAAATTCACTTTTTCCTGAGAAATACTAGATGTGAAGATTTTTTATATCAAGAAATGTTCCTTTAGCTATAAGTAACCCAAAGTTATCTTACATAAGATCTAATTTTTGATATCGACCATTTGTCGATAGAATAATCTAGCAAATACAACTAACAGATAACAGTGAACTTTTAAATTTAAAACTGATTGATTGTTTGAGTTAATAATATTAATTGGCGTCTTCATCGGTTTGACCTCAAATATTTGTCAAAATTCAAGTGTTTGAAATTTATAGTCAACAGGATAGTGATTTGATTTACAAAAACATATGATAATTTTTCTTTTAATATTTTTTTGAGAAAATCAATGAGTTCAGTCGGTAACAAAATACTCAATAACTTTCGTGATTCATTTCATTACGAAGTCATTGTATTTATAAAATGTTTTAGTAGAAACGTCGCATGCTACAAAAATCATTAATAAATTTTACACTGCTGCATGAGTAGTCTTACCAATAACTAACAACTTTAATATTAATAAATAATTAAAAATAAATAAATAATAATCATTTAGCTTTTTTAGAACATTTTAAATAGCCTTCTGAACAATAATCATCTCATCATATATACAAATATATTTGTAAAGATTTTTTTTATGAGATTATTTGATTATATAATAAATGCAAAGGATGGTGCCTGAAGAGAGTACCTCTTGCTAAAACACATTCCCACAAAAAAAGTCTATTAAGTTAAAAATATAGAAAGAATAATATGTAACACATTGCTTTTATAACACGCCTAAGAAAGTTTAAGGATTTGTTTCACCTTTAGATTTCAAAACCCCTTTTTCTAACAACTTCAGTGAAACTCATAAACAAAATTAAAATCTCTTACTTTAGTTAAATAGTAATTTTTCAAATTACTGTAATAAATAAACAAAATTTACTTTTAAAATGATAGTTTATCAATTAATGATCATTTTTCCTGGTTTAGATGATTAAGTTCATTATTGAGTTATTTTTTATATTATTAACATTCTGTGTAAGTTTGCACTATTATATTGTACAGAGACTTTCAAATTGAATTTAAATAATTTTGTACTTTTACTTTAGAATCTCTATCTTATTTATTTTTTAATTAAATTTTTTAAATTATTTTTAATGAAAAAATAATTTATTAGAATATTTATTATGACTAAGAAATTTTAGAAAATCAAATTATTCAAATTCAAAAAATTTATTTTTTTTTCACGTTTGATAAAATCTTATAATGTTAGCTAAAAATAGGATTTGTTCAAATAAATTTATAGTGTTTTTTGGTAATTACTTTTTAACTGTAAAACTTTATTCTTTAAGCATATAACGCTAATTATGAGTTTAATAGCAGATACAGTTGCATTGATACACATTTCTAGGATATTATAATTCAATCTACTAGTAATGTAATATTTGAAAATACTTATTGTGGTGTACATCATTAGTGACTTTTTTAATCAAAAATAAACATTTTGAATTTTGAATTTATTAATGAACAAGTGAAAACATTTTAAAGGAAAAAAATAAAATAATAATAATTTAATAATAATAAATAAAATATAGCTTTCTATATAATAACAATTTTAAATAAAAAATGGAACAAGTTAAATAAAGTGAATAAATATTCTCTTTTTGAAGTGACTAAATTTGGCGATATTAACGACTGCGTGATAAGACAAAACCAACAACAAAACCTTCCTTAGGTTTCGGTATAATGTTATTTGATGAGCCTGAATCTGTTAAACAAGTAGTTATGTTTGTTTTAAAACAGTTGATATGATTGAATTAAAAACATTTTTACTTAAATAGTTAGAAAATATTTCACTGAAAATCTTTTTAATTATTGTACATTAAAAGCATTTCTTCTAATATTAATCATAATAATTATTTGAAAATTTACTATCTAAAACGTAATAAGTAAGAAATCTAAAATTAATTTAGAATTGTTGACAAAGGAAAGCTATTTTCACAGCTTAAAATAAAAAGATAAATTAAGAATTGATTTTCGTCCGGACAAACACTAGATCAAAAGAAGTTGTTAAAATGAAGAACTATTATTGAATTTTGTATTTTAACAATGGTCTTCTTTAACAAACATTTTGAAATCGACAAATTGTCGATGATCTAATATTCAACTTGAAGTTAGTGAGTAATAATGTCATTGATTAAAATTTAATAGGAAGTCAAACTAAGATTACTTTAATAGAAAATATTATTGAAAGTGATTAGTGATTAAAAAAGGTTTTATTTAACCACTTGCAAAAAGCAAATAAACAAATTTTATAAAAAAATGAAGATATCTATGTAACTCTAATTGAAACCTATCATCCAACATCAACAAATCGATATCCGCTGAATTGAACAAATTTAAATCTAAATTCATAACGATCAAACCAAAATCAAAAATATCTTTCTTTTTTATCTAAATCAATAGATGTATGTACTTACAGACAAACCTATGGCCTTTTTAACATTGTTAATTAGTGGTTTTTTAATGAATTGAGTTATAGTCTGGTTACCAGTGAATTCAGTGAGAGTATTTGAAGGATTTTTAGCGAAAATAGTTTTATTTTAAACTTAAATTTGTATTGAAAAAAATTTATTTAACTCATTCGAAGTTTTGATAATAGCTTTTAATTTTATTCAATACAAGTTATCAAGAATATTTTTTACAAAAAGTACTATTAGATTATCTCAATAGGAAAGGAATAACTGCAGAATTTACATCTTTTCAAAAAGCAATTTTTAATCAAAAACTTTAAAAACATCTTTAAAAAAATTAGAATTTACATAAAAGTTATTAAATTGATATACAGTTTATAAATTTCTTGTTTCCTTTATTTCTGTCAATTTGAAAATTACTTGTTGTTCACGAACAAAGGAAGAAAATGTAAATTATTCATTAATTATAAGTTCACTATAGTTTAGATATGAAAATTTTACTAATTTTGATGTGATTTCAATTCTAAATAGTTAAAAAACTTTTTGCCAAGAATAGTTGTGATATCTGCATCAAATGCAGATATTGGTAACATCTTGAACTTAATGCTTATGATTTGGATGATGAGTCTTTATAAATTTATCCATTAAAAAAGTACAATTATTCCTTAAAACCAAATTTTTTTTTAGTAATCAATAGAAAACAGAAATAATAGTATTCAATTAGATAGCTAACTCAAAAAAAGTTCTTAAATTACTTTTTCTCCTTTTTTGTTTAGTTTTAATTTAACAAAAGTAGAACAATTTTATCTGCTAATAAAAAGTCATTGTTAAAAATAAAAATATTAATTTTTATTCTACAATTTTCCTAAAAGTAAATTTTATTGAAAACTTAGATTTATCTAAAGCTACAAATTTGAATGTGAAATATTTTGAAGTAAATTTATTTTCGGAAAACTATTAAAGGAGAAAAACAAAACATGAAAAAAATATGGATAATTTTCAAAAATATTCTTTGGTTTTATGAAATTTTAATATTTATATAATTTTAAGTTTTAAGTTTGCTAATAACAGCTACTGTTTTTATTTTTTAATAATTTTATTTATTTTGTTTATTTCTACTTTTTCATAATATTATCATTCTTGAAAAACATTGAAAAAGATTTTTTGTAAAACAACATTATTGATACTTAATTTGCGTGAAAATAAATTAATAAATAATAATGTTTGCGAAAAATATTTAAAATTTGAACGAGAAAATTACTTTTATCTTAATTTAAATTAATCTGATATTTAATATTATTCGTTTTCTTAACTTCAAAATCAAGAAGATTTCTAAAATTTGCTCCTTTTGAAAGAAAATTGTTTTTATTGTTTTTTTTACTTAAAGTTGAAACACTAAAATGTCTTTAAAATTGTTTTATTTTTAAACTTCATTACAATTGTATTCCCTAGGAAATTTCTAAAATAAATTTCACAAACAGAGGTGAAAGTTAAAGTTGTTAATTCTGTTATTTTAATAAAAGTTTGATTTACTAGTTTGATGTGATTACAATTTTAGATAGTCAAGAAGCTTCTTGGCTACAGTAGTTTTTAAGCCAAATGTTTTATATTCAAATACATATTTTAGTTTCAAAAGTAACTTTTTAATTAATTGAGTTTGTTTAGCTAACATCAAATGCATTTTGTAAATTTGTACTTTTGCTAAAATATCTACAAATACTTTGTAAACTTTTTTCAGTTTAAAATTTAAATTTTGAATATTTATAAACCGTGTTTGTTAATTAGCCATAAGTTTGCTGCTTAGTCTAGTTAAATAAAACTACTTTTTTTAAATTTCTTGGAATAATAATAATGGTTTCAAGTCTCTCGTTCCGAAGCTACAAAAATTTAGGTAAAGAATTTTAATAGAAAGTTCTAGCTTTATAATTAGCTAATAATAATTTTGCAATCAGCAGTTTTATTTATTTTGAAGTTAATGAGTAATCTCATTGATTAAAATCTTATAGAAAGTCAAACCACATTTACTTCATTATAAAAGTAAAAAAAAAGTATAAAAAAAAGTATAAAAACTGGAATCTTTAAGTCACTGAGCAGCATTATTTGTCAAGTAGAAATAAAGGTAGAATAATTATAATCTCTAAAATTATGATAAGAAAACTATTAGAGAGACATCTTGTGGCTGAAAAAATAAACTAATAAATTTAATTTCTATAAATATGAAGTTTTTTCAAAATCGCTGGAGAATTTGAAAAGAAAAGAAAAACTATAAGTATAAATTGAAAAAAATATATTTTCTAACTTACTACTGCAAGTTTATAATGAATTTATTTATTGACTATCTTGCTACTCACTAAGATCAATCATATTCTGTTCAAATAAAATATTTTTAGGTAGTAATCATCTTAAGTTTTCTGTAAATCGAATCACTGCCCTGTTGTTTACAACGACAAATAACAAACTCTACAAAATTTCAATACTAAAATTTACAGAAATATTTGACGTCAAATTGCAATTTACGTCATCTAATTGTTAATTGAAACATTTAACTAAAAAGCAGGTTTGTTTATATTTCTTAGTTTTGATTTTCGGATTATTTTATCGACTCATGGTCGATATCAAAAATATATCCTGTCGACGTACAAGTTGTTAAATGATTTTGGTTAAACGTCTTGATATAATAACTTCTTTTCATCTAGTATTTGTCCGGAATAAAGTTATTTTTCGATTATTATTTTTTTTAAATTTGATTTATACTTAATCATAATATTGATTTGCTATATAAACAATGGAGATAAAAACAAATAGGTTTTGCTAAATATGATTACTTTATTTGAGATTTTTATAATTTTGAACGAAACTGTTTCTGGAAAATATTTTAAATTTGTTTTCAAAGTTTAAAATCACTGAGTTGAGTCAATTTTTTGTAACCGACTATTAATTTTTATTTACAAATCGCGATAATACGACTCTTCTAATTTTGTTGAAATTTTCAGAAATAAGGTTATTAACCAGCTGCTACTTATTTCATTTTGAGTTATCGACAAGTTGTCAATTTCAAATTGTTAAATGCATAAAAGTGATGATCAAATCTTCGCTGAGAGATAATTTTTTATACTTATTAATTTCTTTCAATCTAGCATTTGTCCAAACATAACTAATTTTCAAAAATTAAGCTTTTTCTATAAGCTAGATTTATTTTAAAAAACAAAAACTTTATCTTTTATTTTGACAACCATTTTAAATTATGTTTTTAATATTTGCTATTAATCAATTTTTCTAAAATTAGTTTCAAAAGATTTATTTTTACTATAAATATAAAAGTATGTTTTATGTAAAAATGATTGTAATAATTTTAAATGAATTTTTTTCTAAATGTTTTATTGAAATTCTTTTCAAATTTCTAATCAGAGTTTAGTTTAAATTATAAACCAGTTTTATCTAAAGTTTTAACATTGTCCAAATTACTGTTAACAAAAAAAATTCTTATAAAAGTGAAAATAAACTAAACAATTATGTCGTTGGCTCAACAATTTTAAATTTACAGTTTAAGTTTGAAACTTTTTTAGAAATGAAATTGATTAGTTCCAAGCTTGAAGTGAAAAAATTCTAAAATTAGAGTATTGTTTACTATTATGTTAAAAAAAGTTAGATTTAGATTGTCGTCGAATGTTGTAGATTTATATAATAAAAAGTATTTTACTAATATTTACCTAATGTTTTTTATTTTGTTCGACTTTTTAAGTAATAAGTTTTATAGATTCGATCAAATAAACTTTGTATTTCAATAAGCTTTATATTGAATAAAAGTCAAATAAACTTTTACAAAGATTTCAATTTTAAACATAACAAAACATCCATGATAAAACCACTTAATGAAGATATCAAATAGGTTCATCAATGAATCAAATGGTAATTGTAGTTCTGGTTTTTACTGGTAAACTTCTAGCAAAAATTGTGATAATACCATTTACATATCATATGATTATACAACTTTATGAAAAATTACTGATAAATTTATCTATGGTTTAATTTTTGTTTAACGGTTTTAAGTGTTTGATACGCCAAATGCAAAGAAATGAAAAGAAGTTTTATTCATATATTTTAAAGTTTAGTTCAATCAAATCAAATGAAGTGTAGTGTATTATTTATTATATTTAAACGACTATTTCTCTCTTTTTTTTCGTCATAGTATGGTTATGTATTAAGTAGGTTTTCCTTATTTACATTTAATAAATTGCTTCTGTATACAGATTTATTAAAAAATATTAATTTGTCTGTATTTACATTGATTAAACAAGTTTGGAACTTTACTTTTCAAATAGGTTTTTCGATTTGATTTTATCAAAATTTTTTCTTTGTAAATCATTGATAAATTTGAGAGTCAAATAATAGTCCAAGTTCAACATTATTACAATATGTATAGATTGTGAACGTTACAAAGTGTTGATTGTCTAAAATATCAAAATGCAATTATTCGGTTGACATTTTTAACATAATTTTCAAACTATTTATTATTAAATAATAATAAATAACTAAACTGTGAAATTAAAAGTTTATAGACTTTAATGATAACTTTTTTGAACCAGTTTATTTCTATCAATAAATAAACTTAAGTAGATTTACATAAACTTAAATGAAAATTCTTGCAAAACAAATTAAATTGTTTTTTTTAATTTTTTTGCTAAAGTAAGTTTTTGTAACTCAAGTCACTATCCTGTTGATTATAACTTTCAAAAACATGAATTTTGACAAATATTTGAGATCAAATTGAAAATCATGCAAAATAATATTTTAAAATAAAACATCCAAGTAGTTGTTCAATTAAAACTTTATGTTATTTATTATTTAAATTTGTCCAATACTTTTACCGACAAATAGTCGATATCAAAAAATAAATTTAATGGTGATTATTTATGTTGAAGTTCATAGAACATTTCTTTATATAAAAAATCTTCTCATCTAGTATTTGTCAGGAAAAAAATAAATTTTAAAATTTTTTATCTATTTTAAAAGTTTGATTTATGTAAAACTGTGAGACGATATTTATTTCTTTTGCTATCAATCTTATAAAAACATATTAGGTACTTGTTAGTGTATAAAACATTTTAGTTTTAAACTGTTTAATGATTTTTTAAAACTGAGACTTTTATAAATACGATTTATGAAAAGCTAATTGTATCAGTATGAATAAACAATGTTTGGTAAGCTCATAGTCACTGAGTAACACTATATGTCTGACAGATAAGAGGAAACAACGTTTATAAAATTATAAAATATAAACTTACAACTTTTATAGTGACATCTTGTGACTGAAAAATAAATAGTAAAATGCAATTAAATTTTAGAAAATGTTGTAAATGTTTAATTTAATAAATTTTAATAAAAGTGAGACAAAATGCAAATATTTTGTTTAAGACAGGTTTACACTGAATCTTAATGAATTGACAAAATAGAATTTTTTTAAACTTTTTTTTTGTATAATTTAAGTAATGTTATTTTAACTCATTTAAGTATTATAAAAATAGTTGATTAATATTACTTTTTATTTACTTTTAAAGATTATATTTTAATTAAACGCAAAAAAAAACATTACACCACTTTTTAAAAAGTTATTTTCAAAAATATAACATTGCAGTGTTTCTATGAAAATAATAAAACAAAAAGTTTATAAAACTACTCATATTTTTAAACTTTTTCTAGTAAACAAAAAATTTATGTTTATACACTGATCATTTTTTAGTAATTTGTAGTAAAATGTGACTATAAATATTTGAAACTTAAAATATTAAAAGAGAAGCAATTATTAAATTCAAAGTGAAAATCATAAATCAAAGCAACAAGAGCTTTATAAAAATAAAACAGTACAACAAATGTTGTAATTAAATAACTTAAAACTTTATTTTGAAATCTAACAATAGTTCTGAAATGTCATGATCACTTTAATTTCAAGTTTATTATAATGACTTTCTCATTATTCTTTCATACTCCAATCTGTTTATGTCTATCAAAGTTTGAGGTTATATTACAATTATTTTGTATTTACTTGTAAATGATGGTCTCAGCATAATGAAAAATTGACGTTAAGCCTATTAAATAAAACAACCTACAAACGAGTTACTATTGATTTAAACAACTTTTAAAATTATCTTTATTTATTTCTATCTTATTTGATTTAAATTTAGATTAAAGTTTAACTGCATACAAAATAAAACAGCTAAGTTTTGCAGGTCTATAGATGTCATAAATATTCAATACTCGGAATTATAAACTCTGATTTAAATTTAACTTTATGTTAAAAGTTAGTTTATTAAATGCAACAACAGGTACTTAACCTAACTTTAAAAATACTCTCAAATAATTTAACAAAAGTTTTCAATTCTCAATAGACACGTCTGTAATACCACCCTGTCCTATAAATATATATATTGTTTTACAAGAGTCTCCTATAAATATTTAACAAATACGCAAACATTTTGATAATTATTACAAAATGAGTTTTAGCATACAATAGCTTACTGCAAAGAAATGCTCTATAGATGAGAAAATCAAAATTAAATTGTAGAATTGTACATGAAATTTAATTTCATTTGAATTTACAAAAGAAACATTTGTTTCTGTTTTCAGTTTACTAATATAGATTTTGATGAAATTAAAAAAAAAGTACAAATGAGTTGTTTCTTTAATCAGTTTAAGAAAAAAATTAAAGTTTGAAATGTTCTCACAAAAACTCGATATCTCTAGTTTTTATTAAATTATTTATTGACTTTTTTGCTACCCACTAAATTCCATCATATATTTACTGGAACAATTGGAAATGTTTGTGATATTCTCCAAGAAAAATAAATAAAATATTTTTAAGTAGTAATCATCATAAGTTTTTCTAACTCAAATCAATATCCTGTTCATTACAACAACAAATAACAATTTCTTCAAAATTTCAAAACTATAATATTGACAAAAATTTGATGTCAAATTGAAAATTACGTCAAGTAATTTGATCAAATGAAACTTTTTAGAAAACTTAAATTCAAAAAATTTTCTGTTATTTTTTAGTTGTAATTATTGGATTAATTTATTGACAAATGGCCGATATTAAAAAAATAAAACTTTGACTCAATATTTGACTCAATTAATTAGTTAAAGAGTTACCAGTAGTGGCTTAAAAATAGGTGCTCAATATTATCAAAAATTTTATTAAAACTTGCTTAATTGCTAACAGTAAATTAAATTAAATAAATTAATTATCACAAAAATTATAGTCTTAATAGGGCTTTCATTATTTTGTGTATTTTATTTTACTTTGTTAAGTTAGGTTAATCATTTTTTATTGAATTGAAAACTCAGTTCAGCCAACTGTTTTATTTTCATCTCATATTTTATTTATCAAATCAAACTTCATATCAGACTGAAAAAGTTCCGGTTTACTGATTTTGCTCTACAGACTTGTTTTTATTTTAAGTATATAGCGTCGATATACTACTTGTTATCATTTGAATGAAACTGTTTTCAACTTTCTATTTGAAACTTTATAAATTTTCTTCTGACATATTTTTCATTTCACAAAATTTCACATTAGCAAATAAAACAATACAAATAATTATTTTTCAGTTAAAAACAGTAATTTAACAACAAAAGCCTTTAAATTTGCTTTAGAATCACAAATTTCACGTTATAATTTAGTATTTCCTACTAATGAAAATGAAAAGGAAATATGATGAAGGTTAAACAAACATCAAAATAACTCCTTGATCATTTATTTATCTAGAAATGATTCAAATAGTTATTACCAAGGTTTTGGATTTTAAATAATTATTTAAGCCTTAAAGAAAATATGTAAATTTTGAAAAGTCTGAAAACTGGTTGTTGGCATTCTACATGTTGAACTGCATTTGTTGACAAAATTAAAAAATTAAATTTGTCGAAAAATTAAATTGACAAAATTAAATTTATCAAAATAATTCTTAATTAAATTATCAACATTTATTATTTAAAAAAGAATTTAACAAATAATTGTTCAATTTAACTCATGAAACTTAATTTGCGACAATTACGATCATCTAAGTCTGAAAACATTTCATAAGTAAAATGTTTGTTGTTCGAATAACTTCAATATTTAAAGCTATCTCAAACTTGGCAGACCAAAAAATAATTATATTATCTTAAAAATAAACAATTTTATGAAAAATAATGTATCGAAACAAATAAGCAAATAAATTTCATTTCATTGAATGATTAAGTAATATGTAAGAATATTAATATATTAATATTAATATAGAATACGAATATTACGATTATTATACTCGAGGGATATCAAGGAGAATAAATGAAAAAAATTTAATTGTCATATATTAATATTTTGATGAAGATTATCAACATATTGTCGATTTCAAAAAAATTTGTTGCTTAACGTTTCCAACATGGAGATGAAGTTGAAGTTAATTTTTTCTTTTAGCAATTTCTTGAAATCTAATATTTTTCCGAAGAAAATAATTTTTTGATTTAAGAAATTCATTACAACTTTGATTTATTTAAAACATTGAGACAAGTTTTATTTCTATTCTGTTCCATCCTACATAAAAATTACTCACAACTTCTTAGTGAATAATACAATTTAATTAAAAACTTTTCAAGAATTATTCACATAAAATTATTAGAAATACCTTGTACATATTTCTAATTATAACAATTTTTTAATAAAATCGATAAAAATATTAAAAAACATTGTACTTGAATCCTAAAGTCACTGAGCAACACTATTTTTCTAGTATGTAACAAGGTACAACAATTATAATCTCTTAAAATATGAAAAAAAAAATTTTTATAGAGACATCTTGTGACTGAAAAAATTAAAATATTTTAATATTTTTAACTTCTGTTAAGATTAAAATTTTTCATGAATTGTTGAATATATTGAAATGAAAGAAAAACAAAAATTATAAGAATAAAATGAAAAAAAAATATTTTCTCACTCACTATTGCTAAAGTTTACTAAATTTATATATTGACTATCTTGCTACCCACTAAATTCAATCAAATCCTATAAAAAACAAAAAAAACAAATTCTTAGGTAGTAATCATCGTATGTTTTTGTAAATCAAATCACTATTCTGTTGATTACAACGACAAATAATATTTTCTACAAAATTTCAATACTAGAAATGAGACAAATATTTGACGTCAAATTGCAATTCAGTCCATCTAATTTCTTTCATTGATAAATTCAAGCAGCTTTCATTTTAAAAGTTTCTTTGTATTTCTTAGTAATAATTTTCGAATTAATTTATCGACACATGGTCGATATCAAAAAAAAATAAATTTCTTATATTTCTTATTGACTGAAGAATGACTAACGTTCTTTATTATTAAAACTTCTTTTAATCTAGTATTTGTCCGGAGAAAATATTTTTCAAAAACTAAAATTTATTTCATAAATTTGATTTAATCATAAGAATATTTTTGCTGGTCGCCAATAAAATTAAAAACAAATGTCTCTACTAATTTAATACAATAATGATATGTTATTATATACCATGTAGAAAAATATCTTAAGCTATTTCATTATATCTAATAAAAGGTGTAACATTCTAATATTGTAAACAATCAAATTAATTGTTTTGTGAAGAACTTTATATAGAAATCAAAATTTACATAAAATTTATTCACATCATGTTAATAATAATGCTGACTATTTGAAATACGTTTACAGATAAACTAAGAGATATTTTCAAGAAATTCAGCCATTTTAACGACTGCGTTATAAGACAAAATCCAAGAAAAAAACGTTCTTTAGGTTTCTGTATAAGGTTATTTTCTGAGCCTGATTTTGTTAAACAAGTAATTGTGTTTGTTTGAAAAAAGTTGATATGAGTTACTTTAAATAACATTTTTATAAACAGTTAGAAACAATTTGATTAAAAATCGTTTTAATTGTTGTACTTTAGAGGTGTTTCTATTAATATTAATCATGCGAATTATTTGAAAATTTATAATCTAAAAAGTAAAATTAATATAGAATTGTTGTCAAAAAAGCAGCTTTCTAACAGTATAAAATAAAAAGAAAACTTTTAATTGAAAATTAAAATTCTGAATTGATTTGCGTCTGGACAAACTCTAGATCAAAAGAAATTGTTAAATCGAAGATGTAATACTGAGTTTTAAATTCTTAGAATTTTACTTTTCTAAAAACATTTTGAAATCGACAAATTGTCGATTATCTAATATTTATTTTGAAGTTAATGAGTAATCTCATTGATTAAAATCATCTAGAATGTCAAACCACATTTACTTCATTTTAAAATAGATTAAAAAGGTTTTAATCAAACACTTTCAAAGAGCAAGTAAACAACTTTTTTGAAAACTGAACAAAAATATATAATTTTAATTCAAACCTATTATCAGACATCAGCAAATCAATATTTGCTGAATTGAACAAATTTAAATCTGAAAAAGGCAACAATGCTACCAAAATCAACGAAACAATTTTCTAATAAAATTTCTTTAATTAAAATTTTATAATTTTTATAAAAACATTTTTACCTACCCAAAACAATCACTTTTGCTTAAGTTTAATATAGTTTATGAAGTAAAATTTAATATTTTCTAAAAACTACTTAGGTTAAAATTATAAAGTTATTTAAATTTCATAAAAACAAAGAATATTTTTGAAAACAATCCAAACTTTTTTTATGTTTTGTTTTTCTCTTTTAATAATTTACCGAAAAATAAATTTACTTTAAAATATTTTACATTCACATTTCTAGCTTTGGATAAATATAAGTTAGTTAATTAATATTAGATATCTTATTGAATACTCTTGAATCTGTTTTCTAAGAGATTATTAAAAAATTTTTTTTGTTTTAAGGAATAATTGTATTTTTTTAATGGATAAATTTATAAGGACTGATCATTAAAATCATTATCATTAGGATCAACATCTTACCAATATCTGCATTTGATACTCATCTTCTTTTTCTAAATAATTTTCTTTTCAAACTAAAAAACACCCAGATCAATCACTGATGACGTCACATGCTGATGACGTCATCTTTGATCGACACAAGATGTTATATTGAACTCTTCAACTTCTGGCTTATTCATCTTTTTCAAAGATCGTGTTCCACTTCACAGAGAGTTCTTGTGGATATTAAATCTTTTTTTGAAGAGATTTTTAAAAAAGAATTATAATGTAGAATCTATCAGTCTTAGATAATTACACAATGAAAGTTCTCTATTTTTGGTATCGACCATTTGTCGATAAATTAATGCGAAGGTTTATACAGAGAAGTACAAACAAACATTCAAAGCTATAACAGCTTGAATGTTTCAATTAATAAAATTAAACTCCGTGAATTGCAATTTGACATCAAATGTTTGTTGATTTTAAAAATTTTGAAGAAATTGTTATTTGTCATTGTAATCAACAGGATAGTGATTTGAATTAATAAAAGTTACGAGAAATACTACTTAAAACTATTTTTTCTATTTGTTTTTTAGAGAAGATCAATAAACTTAGATGTTAGCAAAGTATTGAATAAACAAAAAAACTGTAAATAGTGAATTAAACAAAACTTAATTTCTACTTTAAAACTACTTATTATAATTCTTTATCCATTCAAACTATCCTGCAATCCATGAAAAACAAATTTAAATTTATTAGTGAGTCAAATTAAAAGATCGAAGAATCACTAAAACTTAATATCAATCAACGACTTGTTAAAGACAACTGAGTCTCACCACTACTCTTCTGCATTTTATTATGTAAACTATTAGAAAAAATACCAGGCGTGTACACGCTTTACAGAAAAAATAGTACTGAACTTACTGTATATAAATCACTTAAGAACATATTAAACATTTATACTCACTATATTTAATAAAAACGATAAAAATGTTTTTAATGTAGAAATTTTTCACAACAAAATTGCGAATAAGTTGCAGCTTTTATAGAAAAATTTCAAACGTTAGATCTTGTCTTATAATGATACAGAAACAAATCATTTGAGATTTTCTCTTTCTGGTTATTTAACTTTTCTTTTACTGTAATGATTAAAATAGCAATAAATTCGTCTTTTGGTTTATAGTTTACTTTTTAACCTAAGTAGTTTTTAGAAAATACTAAAGTTTACTTCATAAAACTTAAGCAAGATTGATTGTTTTGCGTAAGTAAAAATGTTTTGACAAAAATAGTAAAAATTTAATTAAATATTTTTGAGTTTTATGTTTCTATAGTAGAAAAAGTTGACGCTAGACGTCGCTGAAGATAAATAATTTTGAAATCCTTGCATTGCTTTAGGCTATGTTTTTGTAAGTGATATTTGATAACTTGAATTTTAAGACATACTTTTAAACTTTGTTGAAATTATGATAATTATATTTAAATTGGAAACAAAACTAACTTAACAAGTAGCTTTTCGTATCAAACAAAATTAAAATTTTTATAGGAAATAATTTTTTTTATTTTAAATGTAAAGTAACTTAAAACTTTTTAACATACATTTTTATGTAACAAAAAACTCTCAAACTATCTCTTATTTTACTTTGGCAGATGCTGCCGATTAAGAACGTTTTTAATTTTCATTGTATGTGAGTTTATTTAAAGATATGAAGGAATAATTTCTATCAAAATTAAAAATATCTTAAAAAGGTTAATCAAAATTAGTAAAAGCAATTTGTTTTTATCTTTATTGTCAACATACAAAATTATTCTTATGATTATAATTAATTCATATTTGTGAAATGAATTTTTGAAAAAAAAATTTTTTCTGGAAAAATACTAGATAAAAATACATTTTTATATTGAAAAATAATCCTCGGTTTCATAGAATACGGCAATCAAATAAAAATTTTTGACATCGACCATATGTCGATAGATTAATCCAAAATTAAGAATTTATTCGAACAAACTTTCAAATTTAAAAGTCCTTTTATCGGAGTTTATTGAATTTATCGGAGTAAATGCATTATCAAATGAAATTTCTAAGTTATTTAATTATGACAATTGTTTTAACAGCTTTCTTTTTGTAAAGCATTTTTTGCTTTGTTTGATGATTTTCACTATGAATTTTAATAACTTCTTTGCTATTAAGATAACGAAATTTTTATTATCAGATTTACAACAAATTTAGTAAAATATTAAATGTATAAATATGATTTTTATCTTTAGTAAAAAAACAACTAAAAATACAATTTTTAGTTGTAACCCTAACCTCATATACTCATACAATTAACTTTATATAAAAAGTTTTTCTAATAGTTATAGTTTTAAAAAAATCATTAAACAGTTTATAACTAAAATTTATTATCTACTAAGAAGAAGGAAATACTTTCTCTGTAAGATTGATAGAAAAGAAATTAAAAATCTTTCGAATATGAAAAGTTTTCGATTAATTTGATATTTATTATCATATATATTTTAAAAGTTGATTTTAAATATTATTAATTAATCTTTTCTAAAAAAAATTTATATAATAATTATTAATGTCAATTTAAGGTTTTTTTCATCTGATTTTATAAGAAAAAAACAAATTTGAAAGTAAAATTTGAATGTAAAATTAAAGTAAAAAATCAGTTTAAACTGTTTTCCACTCATTGTTATTCTCGTTTGACAACAAATTTGTTTTTATTTTACTGTCTTCAAAAATATAACTATAAATTCATCTTTTCAAAAATATTCATTATTTATTTTCTAAATTTAGTAGTTTTAAGAAAAAATTAAACTTCACTTCATAAAATATATTAAATTTAAGCAAATTTGATTGTTTCGTGAAAAAAAAAGTTTTTATACAAATCAACAAAACTAATTAAAGATTTTTCAATTTTACGTTTCTATAGTAGAAAAAGTTGACGTTAGACGTCGCTGAAGATAAATAATTTTGAAATCCTTGCATTGCTTCAGGCTGTGTTTTTGTAAGTGACATTTGATAACTTGAATTCTAAGACTTACTTTCAAACTTTGCGGAAATTACGAAAAATTATGTTTATATTAAAACAAAACTATCTTAACAAGTAGCTTTTCGTATCAAACAAAATAAAAATTAATAATAAAAATTATATTTTTCAATTTTAAAATTAAGTAAATTCAAACTTTCTAACATACATTTTAATGTAATAAAAAAGGATCAAACTTTCTACTATTCAACTTTAGCAGATGTTGCTGATTACAAGTGCTTTTAAATTTCATTGTAATCAAATATATTTCAAAAAAATCAGCTTTCTACTTTTGTACCGACAAACATGTTAATATAGAAATAAATCAATAATTTAAATCAGTAATTTTTAACGCCGTAATTATAATGATGTCAATCGAAGGTGACATCATCAGCGTATGACGTCATCAGTGATTGATTTGATTGGTTTTTAGTTTAAACAAAGAATATTTGATAGAAAAAAATGAGGATCAGATGCAGATATTGGTAAGATGTTGATCTTGATGATGTTGATCATATTGATGAGTCCTTATAAATTTAACTGTTAAAAAAATACAAATATTGCTTAAAACCAAATTGATTTTTTTTAATAATCTCTTAGAAAACAGAAATAATAGTATTCAATTAGATAGATAACTCAAATAAAGTTCATATATTACTTTTTCTCCTTTTTTGTTTAGTTTCAATTCATTAAAAGTAGAATAATTTTATCTGCTAATAAAAAATATTAGATAAAAATTAAAATTTTATTTTCATTTTATAAATTTATTAAAAGTAAAATTTAATAAAACTAAAGATTTATCTAAAGCTACAAATTTGAATTTGAAATATTTTGAAGTAAATTTATTTTCGGAAAACTATTAAAGGAGAAAAACAAAACCTGAAAAAAATTTTAGATAATTTTCCAAAATAGTTTTTTTTGTGAAATTTCAATATTTATAAAATTTTAAGTTTAAGTTTGCTAATAAAATCTACTATTTCTTTTCCTCAATAATTTTATTTTTTTTGTTTATTTCTACTTTTTCATGAAATTATCATTCTTGAAAAAAATTTGAAAATATTTTTTGTAAAACATTATAACTGATACTTAATTTGCATGAAAATAAAATAGTAATTAATAGTGCTTTATAAAAATGTTTAAAATTTGAAACAGAAGATTAGTTTATTAACATTTCAGAACATTTTATTATTTAATTTTCAGTCACAAGATGTCACTAAATAGGTTTTAGGTTTATATTTTAAAAACTTAAAATATTTTAACCTCCTATCTGTCAGACAAATAGTGTTGCTCAGTGACTTTTAGATTACAAAACATTATTAATCAATATTCATACAAGGTTTATTTATACTCATACAATTAGCTTTATATAAAAAGAATTTCTAATAGTTTTAGTTTTAAAAAATCAATAAACAGATTAAAACTAAAATATTTTATGCACTTCGAAGAAGGAAATACTTTCACTATAAGGCTGATAGTAATAAAAATAAAATTTGTATCAAAGTTTTAAATAAATCAAACTTTTAAAGTGAAAGAAAAATTTTCGAAAATTTAATTTTTCCTGACAATTGCTAGATGTGAAGATTTTTTATATAAAGAAATGTTCGTTGACTTACATTATGGTTTTTATCATTTATAATTATGTAATTAATTTTTGATATCGACCATTTGTCGATAGAATAATTCGAAAGATAGAACTAATAAGTAACAGCACACTTTTAAATTAACAACTGCTTGATTATTTCGTTTAATAATATTAATTTGAATGAATTTTAATTTAGCATCAAATATTTGTCGATATTATAGTTTTTAAATCTTGAAGAAATTATGGTTTATTGTTGTATTCAATGGGATAGTGATTTGATTTACAAGAACGTTCGATGGTTACTAGCTAAACAATTTTCTTTAGTAATTTATTAGCTAAATGAATATTTATTAGTAATATCAATTAATTTATTTGGTAGTAAGATGATTAAAAATTAAAGCTACTATAAACTAGCGATAGTAAATTAAATTTTATCTCAACTTTCAATAACAATTGTACAGATAACTTGTCGGTGATGTAATTAGAAAGTTGTAATTTGGTTGTAGTAATTAACCAGTTTAAAATTTAACTTCCTCTTATTTTTGATTAGTGCCATTAAAGAAAATTTAATTTTAATTTGTTATTCTTATCATTAGTTATTAGTAATAATTTTATTTGAATTGAGTTATTTGGTTATTTCCATTCTTTGCTATTTCAACTTCTTACAATGAAATAAATCAAAAATGCTTCAAATTAGAAAATTTGCACAACAAATGAAGAAGAAACTACCTTTTAAAAAATATTGCCCACTTAAACTGTAAATATAAAGGTATTCTTACGTGAAATTTGTGATTTTAAAGCTAATAAAAACGCATTTTCTTTTCTTAAGGTACTGTTTTTTAATTTTATCAATTTAATTGTTAGACTTCGGCAAAAAAATTTAATTTTTTGATGTTTTCAATGTTGTTCAATTGTAATGAAGCTTAAAAATAAAACTATTTTAGAGACATCATTGTGTTTCAACTATAAGTAAAATGAGCATTAAGAACAATTTTCTTTTAAAAACAACAATTTTTTAGAAATCTTCTAGATTTTGAAGTTGAAAAAACGAATAATATTCAAAATCAAATTAAGATAAAACTAATCTTCTGTTTCAAATTTTAAATATTTTTATAAAGCATTATTAATTACTATTTTATTTTCATGTAAATTAAGTATCAGTTATAATCTTTTACAAAAAATATTTTCAAATTTTTTTCAAGAATGATAATTTCATGAAAAAGTAGAAATAAACAAAAAAAATAAAATTATTGAGGAATAGAAATAGTAGATTTTACTAGCAAACTTAAACTTAAAATTTTATAAATATTGAAATTTCACAAAAAAAAATATTTTGGAAAATTATCTAAAATTTGTTTCATGTTTTGTTTTTCTCCTTTAATAGTTTTCCGAAAATAAATTTACTTCAAAATATTTCACATTCGAATTTCTAGCTTTGGATAAATCTAAGTTTTCAATAAAATTTACTTTTAAGGTAATTGTAGAATAAAAATTAACACTTTTATTTTTAACAAAAATTTTTATTAGCAGATAAAACTTTTCTACTTTTGTTGAATTAAAACTAAACAAAAAAGGAGAAAAAGTAATTTATGAACTTTATTTGAGTTAGCTATCTAATTGAATACTATTAAATCTGTTTTCTAAGAGATTATTAAAAAAATAATTTTGGTTTTAACGAATAATTGTATTTTTTTAATCGATAAGTTTATAAGGACTCATCAATAAGATCAACATCATCAAGATCAACATCTTACCAATATCTGCATCTGATCCTCATTTTTTTCTATCAGATATTCTTTGTTTAAACTAAAAACCAATCAAATCAATCACTGATGACGTCATACGCTGATGATGTCACCTTCGATTGACACCAGATGTTATTTAGAACTCATCAACTTTTGGCTTATTCATCTTTTTCAAAGATCGTGTTCCACTTCGCAGTGAGATCTTGTGAATATTAAATCTGTTTTAGAAGAGATTATTTAAAAACTATATTGTTTTTAAGAAATCATAAAAAAAGAAAGATCCTTTAATAATTAAACTTCAAATTGATTTATTTTTTACTTACTGCTACTTTTTCTTATTCTACTTTCGCAGAGTTCACACTGAACATAAAAAAGGGAAAAAGTAATTTATGAACTTTTTTTGAGTTAGCTATCTTATTAAATTCCATTAAATCTGTTTTCTAGTGATTTTTTAAAAAAACAATTAAAATTTTTAAATTGTTTAGTTTATAAGCACTCATCATTAATCATCGTTTATCTTTAAGAACAACATCAGCAAGATCAACATCTGCATCTTATCCTCATCTTCTTCTTTCAAACTAAAAAATAGACAAATCAATCACTGATGACGTCTATGAAATTTTATGATCACTATAATTTCAACAAACATATTATAATTACGGCGTTAAAAATTACGTAAAAGCTTCCAGTAAATAGGAAAAGAAACATCAACGAAAATTCTTGTTTTTTTCAAACATCTATCAGTCAATGATTTACGACTAGAAGCAAATTACTATTATTTTTCAATTAAAAAATACAAAATGTTTTGGAAGTTTCAAATCACTTATTTAAGTTACAATTTTGTAAACGACCCTAAAATACAAAAATTAAACGAAATAAGGAATGTTTTTAGTAATTTTAATTACCTTATTCGAGATTTTTCTAATTTTGGTCGAAACTATTTCTGAATATTTATGAAAATGTGTTTTTTGAAGTTCGAAATTTGAATTAAGATTTATTCGGATTAATCTATCGACAAATGGTCGATATCAAAAATTGTTACAGTTATAAAGTCTATGTATATGCGTACTGAGGAATATTATTCATAATAAAAACTACTTTATATCTAGTGTTTGTCCGGAGAGAAGATATCTTTCGTAAATAATTTTTCCTCATTTCGTAAGTTTGCTTATTCATAATCGTAAGTATTAATTTGTATGTTCCCAAAAAAGATAAAAACAAATTGCTTTTGCTAATTTTGATTAGATTATTTGATATTTTTCTAATTTTTGCCGAAACTTTTACTGGATATTTTTCAAAAGATGTTTGGGAAGTTCGAAGTCACTGAGTTCAGTCTAAAATTGAACATTTTCCAATTCCAAAATTATGTTTCGAGAAAAATGTAAGCTAATTGTATTATTATAAATAAAATTGTATAAATTTAAATAAACAATGTTTGGTAAGCTCAAAGTCATTGAGTAACACTATTTGTCTGAAAGGTAGGAGAACACAACGTTTATAAAATAAAAAAATATAAACAAACGACAAATATAGTGACATCTCGTGGCTGAAAAATAAATAGTAAAATATAAATAAATTTTACAAAAGTTTTAATTTAAAGTTTAATGTACTAAACTTTAAAAAAAGTGAGACAAATCGCAAATAATTTGTTCAAGTCAGGTTTACTCAGAATCTTAATGAATTGACAAGGTAGAATTTGATTGAAATTTTTTCTTAGTATATTTCAAGTAATGTTTTTTTTTAACCTATTTAAGTATCATAAAAACAGTTGTTTAAAATTAGTTTGTAAGACTGAAAAATATTTGGTTTTAATTTAACACAACATAAACATTATTCGACTACATTAAAAATGTTATTAAGTAGATAACAGCGCATTGCTTCAATAAAAAAAAAATGATAATCTATTAGAACTTTAATTCGTATTTTTATTGTTTTTTTATAGAGCCTAAATTTTATTATATACACTAGAAATTTTTCTAAAATTGTGGTAAAACCAGAATGTAAATATATGAAAAATAAATTCCTAAAAGACATGCTGTTATTAAAATTCATCTTAGAAATCATAGAACCAAACAAAAGACGCCTTACAATGAGAAAACATGAAAACGCCAAAATCCACTCATTTAATCAGTTAAATAGGTACTAATGGTGGCTAAAAACTAAATACTGTGTATAATCAACAATTTTATTGAAACTAATTAATTGCTAAAAGTAATTTTTTTTAAATAATTTAACACATAAAATATAGTCTTTATACGGTTTTCATTATTTTGTGTATTTAATCTTTCTAATGGTTGTTGCTGGCTGCTAGTAGTTGGTGCTGGCTTCAAGTTGTTGGTGCTGTTTGGTAGTGGTTGTTGCTGGCTATTAGTGGTTGATGCTGGCTGCTAAAGGTTGTTGCTGGCTGCTAGTGGGTTTGCTGGTTGCTAATGGTTGTTGCTGGCTACTAGTGGATGTTGCTGGTTGCTAATGGTTGTTGCTGGCTACTAGTGGGTGTTGTCGGCTGCTGTTGGTTGTTGCTCGTTTTGTATAATTTGGTATAATTTTGTATAATTTAAGTATTGTTTTTTTAACTCGTTTAAGTATTATAAAAAGAGTTGATTAATATTACTTTTTATTTACTTTTAAAGATTATATTTTAGTTAAACGCAAGAAAAAACCTTACACCACTTTTTAAAAGTTATTATTAAAAATATAACATTGCAGTGTTTCTATAAGAATAATGAAATAAGAATTTTATAGAACTACTACTCATATTTTTAATTTTTTTTTAGTAAACAACAAGATTATGTTTATATACAGATTATTTTTTAGAAATTTTGTAGTAAAATGCGACTATAAATATTTGAAACTTAAAATTGTAAAAGAGAAGCTGTTATTAAAATTCAAAGTGAAAATCATCAAAATAAGCAACCAAAGCTTTATCAAAATAAAACAGTAAAATAAATTTTGTGATTAAATAACTTGAAACTTTATGCTAAAATCAATCAATAGTTCTGAAATTTCATAATCACTATAATTTCAACAAATTTATTATAATGAATTTCGGCGTTGTAAAATGCTCAAAAGCTTTTGTCGAAAGAGGTAAACAAACATAAACAGAAATTGTTCTTTTTATGACAATTTTATTAATCAAAGTTTATGCCAAGAAGCAAACCACCAACGCTTAAGAATTAAAAATTACAAAAAAAATTACAAAAAAGTGGGAAAGATTTGCAATGAGTTGTAACAAAGTTCATGATAGATATTTACATCAGAACTGAATTCCAAGAAAAAGCTTCTAGTCTTCAATAGCTTGGTGATTTCAGTAATGACGTTGAGCTTAAATATTGTTAACTAGAGATTAAATGGAAAGGTTAAAATGGATAATTAGATAAAAATTATCATAAAACAAGAAACAGTATACTTGCGCAAAATATTTTACTTACAATAAAGTTTCAAATGTATTTCTTAGATAAAAAAAGTGATTTATTTGTTATAAAAGTGTTGTGATCACGGCAACCTAGGTTCGAATCTTGGCTTCAGCATGATTTTTTTTATGTTAGATTTAGTTTTTTTCTCGATATTCTTTCACACTCCAATCTGTTTATATCTATCAAAGCTTGAGGTTATATTACAATATTTTTGTATTTACTTGTATTTGATGGTCTCAGCATGATGAAAACTTGACGTTAAGCCTATTTGAACAGAACAACCAACAAACGAGTTACTATTGATTTAAACAACTTTTAAAATTATCTTAATTTATTACTTTTTTAGTTGATTCAAATTTAGATTAAAGTTTAATTGACTACAAAATTAAACAGCTAAGCTTTGTAGGTCTATAGATGTCATAAATATTCAATACTCAGAATTATAAACACTGATTTAAATTTAACTTTATGTTAAAAGTTAGTTTATTAAATGCAACAACAGGTACTTAACCTAACTTTAAAAATACTCTCAAATAATTTAACAAAAGTTTTCAATTCTCAATAGACACATCTGTAATACCACCCTGTCCTATAAATATTTATATTGTTTTACAACAGTCTCCTATAAATATTTAACAAATACGCAAACATTTTAATAATTATTATAAAATGAGTTTTAGCATACAATAGCTTACTGCAAAGAAATGCTCTATAGATGAAAAATTGAAAATTTAATTGTAGAATTGTATATAAAATTTAATTTCATTTGAATTTACAAAAAAAACATTTGTTTCTGTTTTCAGTTTACAAATATAGATTTTGATGAAATTAAAAAAAAAGTTCAAATGATTTGTTTCTTTAATCAGTTTAAGAAAAAATTTAAAGTTTGAAATGTTATTACTAATCTCGATATCGCTAGTTTTTATTAAATTTATTTATCAACTTTTTTGCTACCCACTAAATTCAATCGTAGATTTACTGAAACAATTGGAAATGTTTACGATATTCTCCAAGAAAAATAAATAAAATATTTTTAAGTAGAACTTATCGTTATAGGTTTTTGTAAATCAAATCATTATCCTGTTCATTACAACAACTAATAACAATTTTCTCAAAATTATAATATTGACAAATTTTTGATGTCAAATTGAAAATTACGCTAAGTAATTTGATCAAATGAAACTTTTTAGAAAATTCAAATTCAAAAAATTTTCTGTTATTTTTTAGTTGCAATTATTGGATTAATTTATCGACAAAAGGCCAATATTAAAAAATCAAAACTTCAACTCAATATTCGACTCAATTAATTAGTTAAAGAGGTACCAGTGGTGGCTTAAAAATAATTATTCAATAGTATCAAAAATTTTTTTGAAACTTGCTTAATTACTAACAGTAATTTTTCTTTAATAAATTAACACATAAAATATAGTCATTATAGGGTTTTCATTATTTAGTGTATTTAATCTTTCTAATGGTTGTAACTGACTGCTACTGTTTTTGCTGGCTGCTAGTGGGTGTTGCTGGTTGCTAATGGTTGTTGCTGGCTGTTAATGGTTGTAACTGACTGCTACTGTTGTTGCTGGCTACTAGTGGGTGTTGCTGGTTGCTGTTGGTTGATGCTGGTAACTTGTGGTTGTTCCCGCTTCGAAGTGGTTGTTGCTAATGGTTGTCGCTGGTTGCTAGTGGTTGTTGCTGGGTGTTAGTGGTTGTTGCTGGCTGCTAGTGGTTGCTGCTGGCTGCTGTTGGTTGTTACTGCGTGTTAGTAAAATGATAACTTTTGGTAAAGAAGTTTTTTTCATAAGTTTTAAAAATTATTTCAATCAAATCAATTAAATGTAGTATATTATTAATTCTATTTAAACGAGCATTTATATATTGTTTTTGTCATAGTACGGTTATGTTTTAAACAAGTTTTCCTTATTTAAATTTAATAAAGATCTTCTGTATACAATTATATTAAAAAATATTAATTTGTTTGTATTTAAATTGATTAAGCAAGCTTGGGACTTTTCTTTTCAAATAGGTTTTTCTATTTGATTTTATCAAAATTCATTTTTTTTAAATCATTGATAAATTTTAGAGTCAAATAATAGTCCAAATTTAAGATTGTTACAATTTATATATATTGAACGTTACAAAGTGTTGATTGTCTAAAATATCAAACTGCAATTATTTGTATTATATCTTTAACACAATTTTCAAACTATTTACTATTAATGAATAGTAAAGACTAAATGGTGAATTTAACAGTTTTTAGATTTTAATGACAACTTTTTTGAACTAGTTTATTTCTGTCAATAAATAAACATACAAAGATTTACATAAAGTTAAATAAAAACATTTGCAATACAAATTAAATTGTTTTTTTAATATTTTGCATTAAGTATGTTTATGTAACTCAAATCAGTATCCTGGTGATTAAAAATTTCAAAAACTTGAATTTTGACTAATATTTGACGTCAAATTGAAAATCACACCAATTAATATTATTAAATAAAACATGCAAGTAGTTTTACATGTAACATTTTATATTATTTGTCCAATTAATCTATCGACAAATAGTCGATATCAAAAATTTATCCTCTTATATGTGTTATTGCCATAGGTTAAAGAACATTTCCTTATATAAACAATCTTCTCATCTAGTATTTGTCAGGAAAAAGTGAATTTTTAAAATTTTTTATCTATCTTTAAAAGTTTGATTTATGTAAAACTGTGAGACGATATCTATTTCTTATGCTATCAATCTTATAAAAACATATTAGGTACTTGTTATGAATCTTATAGAAAAAATAATTGGTACTTCGAAGTGCATAAAACATTTTAGTTTTAAACTGTTTAATGATTTTTCAAAACTGAGACTTTTACAAATACTATTTATATAAAGCCATTTGTATGAGTATGAATAAACAATGTTTGGCAATCTCAAAGTCACTGAGCAACACTATTTGTCTGAAAGGTAGGAGGACACAACGTTTATAAAATTTTAAAATATAAACCTACGACTAATATAGTGACATCTTGTGGCTGAAAAATAAATAGTAAAATACAAATAAATTTTACAAAAGTTTTAATTTAAAGTTTACTGTACTAAATTTTAATAAAAGTGAAACAAATCGCAAATATTTGTTCAAGGTTTACTCTGAATGTTAATGAATTGACAAGGTAGAATTTGTTGGAACTTTTTTTTTGTATAATTTAGGTAATGTTTTTTTTAATTCGTTTAAGTATTATAAAAAGAGTTGATTAATATTACTTTTTATTTACTTTTAAAGATTATATTTTAGTTAAACGCAAAAAAAAATCTTACACCACTTTTTAAAAGTTATTATTATAAATATAACATTGCCGTGTTTCTATAAGAACAATGAAATAAGAATTTTATAGAACTACTACTCATATTTTTAAATTTTTCTTTAGTAAACAAAAAAATTATGTTTATACACTGATTATATTTTAGAAATTTGTTGTAAATTGCGACTATAAATATTTGAAACTTAAAATATTTTAAGAGAAGCTGTTATTAAAGTTCAAAGTGAAAATCATAAAACAAACAACTAAAGCTGTATAAAAATAAAACAGTAAAACAAATGTTGTAATTAAATAACTTGAAACTTTATGCTAAAATCAATCAATTGTTCTGAAATTTCATGATCATTATAATTTCAACAAATTTATTATAATGACTTTCGGCGTTGTAAAATGCTCAAAAGCTTTTGTCGAAAGAGGTAAACAAACATAAACAGAAATTGTTCTTTTTATGACAATTTTATTAATCAAAGTTTATGCCAAGAGGCAAACCACCAACGCTTAAGAATTAAAAATTACAAAAAAAATTACATAAAAGTGGGAAAGATTTGCAATGAGTTGTAACAAAGTTCATGAAAGATATTTACATCAGAACTGAATCCCAAGAAAAAGCTTCTAGTCTTCAATAGCTTGGTGATTTCAGTAATGACGTTGAGCTTAAATATTGTTAACTAGAGATTAAATGAAAAGGTTAAAATAGATAATGAGATAAAAATTATCATAAAACAAGAAACAGTATACTTGCGCAAAATATTTTACTTACAATAAAGTTTCAAATGTATTTCTTAGATAAAAAAAGTGATTTATTTGTTATAAAAGTGTTGTGATCACGGCAACCTAGGTTCGAATCTTGGCTTCAGCATGATTTTGTTTATGTTAGATTTAGTTTTTTTCTCGATATTCTTTCACACTCCAATCTGTTTATATCTATCAAAGCTTGAGGTTATATTACAATATTTTTGTATTTACTTGTATTTGATGGTCTCAGCATGATGAAAACTTGACGTTAAGCCTATTTGAACAGAACAACCAACAAACGAGTTACTATTGATTTAAACAACTTTTAAAATTATCTTAATTTATTACTTTTTTAGTTGATTCAAATTTAGATTAAAGTTTAATTGACTACAAAATTAAACAGCTAAGCTTTGTAGGTCTATAGATGTCATAAATATTCAATACTCAGAATTATAAACACTGATTTAAATTTAACTTTATGTTAAAAGTTAGTTTATTAAATGCAACAACAGGTACTTAACCTAACTTTAAAAATACTCTCAAATAATTTAACAAAAGTTTTCAATTCTCAATAGACACATCTGTAATACCACCCTGTCCTATAAATATTTATATTGTTTTACAACAGTCTCCTATAAATATTTAACAAATACGCAAACATTTTGATAATTATTATAAAATGAGTTTTAGCATACAATAGCTTACTGCAAAGAAATGCTCTATAGATGAAAAATTGAAAATTTAATTGTAGAATTGTACATAAAATTTAATTTCATTTGAATTTACAAAAAAAAAAACATTTGTTTCTGTTTTCAGTTTACAAATATAGATTTTGATGAAATTAAAAAAAAAGTACAAATGATTTGTTTCTTTAATCAGTTTAAGAAAAAATTTAAAGTTTGAAATGTTTTTACAAAAACTCGATATCGCTAGTTTTTACTAATTTTATTCATTGACTTTTTGCTATCCACTAAATTCCATCATAGATTTAATAGAACAATTGGAAATGTTTGCGATATTCTCAAAGAAAAATAAATAAAATATTTTTAAGTAATAATCATCCTAAGTTTTTGTAAATCAAATCAATATTCTGTTCATTACAACAAAATATAGCAATTTCTTCAAAATTTCAAAACTATAACATTGACAAATATTTGATATCAAATTGAAAATCACGTCAAGTAATTTCATCAACTGAAACTTTTTAGAAAATTTAAATTCAAAAAATTTTCTGTTATTTTTTAGTTGTAATTATTGGATTAATTTATCGACAAATGGCCGATATTAAAAAAATAAAACTTCGCTTCAATATTCGACTCAATTAATTAGTTAAAGAGTTACCAGTAGTGGCTTAAAAATAGTTACTCAATATTATCAAAAATTTTATTAAAACTTGCTTAATTACTAACAGTAAATTAAATTAAATAAATTAATTAGCACAAAAATTATAGTCTTAATGGGGCTTTCATTATTTTGTGTATTTTATTTTACTTTGTTAAGTTAAGTTAATCATTTTTTATTGAATTGAAAACTCAGTTCAGCCAACTGTTTTATTTTCATCTCATATTTTATTTATCAAATCAAACTTCATATCAGACTGAAAAAGTTCCGGTTTACTGATTTTGCTCTACAGACTTGTGTTTATTTTAAGTATATAGCGTCGATATACTACTTGTTATGATTTGAATGAAACTGTTTTCAACTTTCTATTTGAAACTTATAAATTTTCTTCCGACATGTTTTTCATTTCACAAAATTTCACATTAGCAAATAAAACAATACAAATAATTATTTTTCAGTTAAAAACAGTAATTTAACAGCAAAATCCTTTAAATTTGCTTTAGAATCGTAAATTTCACATTATAATTTAGTATTTCCTACTAATGAAAATGAAAAGGAAATATGGTGAAGGTTAAATAAACATCAAAATAACTCTTTGATCATTTATTTATCTAGAAATTATTCAAATAGTTATTACCAAAGTTTTGGATTTTAAATAATTATTTAAGCCTTAAAGAAAATATGTAAATTTTGAAAAGTCTGAAAACTGGTTGTTGACATTCTACATGTTGAACTGCATTTGTTGACAAAATTAAAAAAATAAATTTGTCGAAAAATTAAATTGACAAAATTAAATTTATCAAAATAATTCTTAATTAAATTATCAAGATTTATTATTTAAAAAAGAATTTAACAAATAATTGTTCAATTTAACTCATGAAATTTAATTTACGACAATTACGATCATCTAAGTCTGAAAACATTTCATAAGTAAAATGTTTGTTGTTTGAATAACTTCAATATTTAGAGCTATCTCAAACTTGGCAGACCAAACAAAAAAATTATATTATCGTAAAAATAAACAATTTTATGGAAAATAATATATCGAAACAAATAAGCAAATAAATTTCATTTCATTGAATGATTAAGTAATATGTAAGAATTTTAATATATTAATATTAATATAGAATACGAATATTACGATTATTATACTCGAGGGATATCAAGGAGAATAAATCAAAAAAATTTAATTGTCATATATTAATATTTTGATGAAGATTATCAACATATTGTCGATTTCAAAAAAATTTGTTGCTTAACGTTTCCAACATGGAGACGAAGTTGAAGTTAATTTTTTCTTTTAGCAATTTCTTGAAATCTAATATTTTTCCGAAGAAAATATTTTTTGATTTAAGAAATTCATTACAACTTTGATTTATTTAAAACATTGAGACAAGTTTTATTTCTATTCTGTTCCATCCTACATAAAAATTACTCACAACTTCTTAGTGAATAATACAATTTAATTAAAAACTTTTCAAGAATTATTCACATAAAATTATTAGAAAAACCTTGTACATATTTTTAATTATAACAATTTTTTAATAAAATCGATAAAAATATTAAAAAACATTGTACTTGAATCTTAAAGTCACTGAGCTTTTCTAGTATGTAACAAGGTACAACAATTATAATCTCTTAAAATATGAAAAAAAACTTTTATAGAGACATCTTGTGACTGAAAAAATTAAAATATTTTAATATTTTTAACTTCTGTTAGATTAAATTTTTTCATGAATTGCTGAATATATTGAAATGAAAGAAAAACAAAAATTATAAGAATAAAATTAAAAAAAAAACTATTTTCTCACTCACTATTGCTAAAGTTTACTAAATTTATATATTGAATATCTTGCTACCCACTAAATTCAATCAAATCCTATAAAAAACATAAAAAACATATTCTTATGTAGTAATCATCGTATGTTTTTGTAAATCAAATCACTATTCTATTGATTACAACGACAAATAATATTTTCTACAAAATTTCAATACTAGAAATGAGACAAATATTTGACGTCAAATTGCAATTCAGTCCATCGAATTTCTTTCATTGATAAATTCAAGCAGCTTTCATCTTAAAATTTTGTTTGTACTTCTTAGTATTAATTTTGGTATTAATTTATCGACACATGGTCGATATCAAAAATATAAATTTTTTCTAATTAATAATGAGTGAAGAATGACTAACGTTCTTCATTATTAAAACTTCTTTTGATCTAGTATTTGTCCAGAGAAAAATATTTTTAAAAAATTAAAAGTTCATTTCATAAATTTGATTTAACCATAATCATAAGAATAATTTTTCTTGTTTCCGATAAAATTAAAAACAAATGTTTCTACTAATTTAATACAATAATGATATGTTATTATATAACATGTAGAAAAATATCTTAAGCTATTTCATTATATCTAATAAAAGGTGTAACATTCTAATATTGTAAACAATAAAATTAATTATTTTGTTAAGAACTTTATATAGAAATCAAAATTTACATAAAATTTTTTTCACATCATGTTAGTAATAATGCTGACTATTTGAAATACCTTTACAGATAAAATAGGTGATTTTTTCAAGAAATTTGACCATTTTAACGACTGCGTTATAAGACAAAATCCAAGAAAAAAACGTTCTTCAGGTTTCGGTATAATGTTATTTGCTAAGCCTGATTCTGTTAAAAAAGTAATTATGTTTGTTTGAAAAAGTTGATATGAGTTACTTTAAACAACATTTTTATAGACAGTTGGAAAAAATTTCATTAAAAATCGTTTTAATTGTTATACTTTAGAGGTGTTTCTATTAATATTAATCATACGAATTATTTGAAAATTTATAATCTTAAAAGTAACAAAAAGTAAAATTAATATAGAATTATTGTCAAAAGAAAGCAACTTTCTCACAGTATAAAATAAAAAGAAAACTTTTAATTGAAAATTAGAATTCTGAATTGATTTCCGTCCGGACAAACTCTAGATCAAAAGAAATTGATAAAAGGAAGAAGTATTACTGAGATTTAAATTCTTACAATTTTAATTTCCAAAAGCATTTTGAAATCGACAACTTGTCGGTGATGTATTTGTTAATTTGAACTTATTGGGTAATCTCAGTAAACAAAATCTTATAAAAAGTCAAACCACATTTACTTCATTTTAAAATAGATTAAAAAGGTTTTAATCAAACACTTACAAAGTTCAAGTAAACAACTTTTTTGAAAACTGAAGATAAATATATAATTCTAATTCAGACTTATTATCCAACATCAGCAAATCGATATCCGCTGAATTGAAAAAATTTAAATCTGAAAAAGGCAGATGCAAATATACTTCAACTAAAAGATTTTAAGAGATAAAAATAAAACTTTTTTTAAAAGAACCTAAAGAAACATTTTGATGGTGATTGAAAAGTGAAAAGAAAAATTGAAAAAGAAAATATAAAGTTATTTTCAAATATTCAGAATCATTTATTAAAATTATTAAAGGTATTTTACATAAAAAGTATTTTTATTATTTTTGAAACTTTAAAAGTAAAATGCCAAAAGTAGCAGTAAGTAAAAAATAAATTAGTTTGAAATTTAATTGTTTGAGGATCTTTCATTTCTTATGATTTCTTAAAAACAAAACAGTTTTTAAATGATCTCTTCAAAAACAGAATTAATAGTTTTCTACAAGATCTCACTGCGAAGTGGAACACGATCTTTGACAAGGATGTATAAGCCGGAAGTTGATGAGTTCAAAATAACATCTAATGTCGATCGAAGGTGACTTCATCAGCGTATGACGTCATTAGTGACTGATTTGTTTATTTTTAGTTTGAAAGAAGACTTTTTGAAAGAAGAAGATGAGGATCAGATGCAGATGTTAATGGTAAGATGTTGATCTTACTGATGTTGATCTTAAAGATCAACGATGATTAATGATGAGTGCTTATAAACAAATTATTAAAGAAACGTAATTAATTCTTTAATAATCTTTCAGAAAATAGATTTAATAGTATTCAATAAGATATATAACTCAAATAAAGTTCTTAAATTACTTTTTCTCCTTTTTTTGTTTAGTTTTATTTCAACATAAGTAGAACAATTTTATCTGCTAATGAAAAGTATTTGTTAAAAGCAAAAATATTAATTTTTATTCTAAAATTTCATTAAAAGTAAATTTTATTGAAAACTGAGATTTATCTAAAACTAAAAATTTCAATGTGAAATATTTTGAAGTAAACTTATTGTCGGAAAACTATTAAAGGAGAAAAACAACACATGGAAAAAATTTTGATAATTTTTCAAAATGTTCTTTGTTTTTATGAAATTTTAATATTTATATAATTTTATAAAAAAAGCAGCTTTCTAACAGTATAAAATAAAAAGAAAACTTTTAATTGAAAATTAAAATTCTGAATTGATTTTCGTCCGGACAAACTCTAGATCAAAAGAAATTGTTAAACCGAAGAAGTATTACTGAGATTTAAACTCTTAGATTTTTACTTTTCTAAGAACATTTTGAAATCGACAAATTGTCGATAATCTAATATTTATTTTGAAGTTAGTGAGTAATCTCATTGATTAAAATCTTATTGAAAGTCAAACCACATTTACTTCATTATACAAGTAACAAAAAAATTATAAAAGAAAGTATAAAAACTGGAATCAATGAGTCACTGAGCAATACTATTTGTCAAGTAGAAATAAAGGTAGAATAATTTTAATCTCTAAAATTATGAAAATAAAACTATTAGAGAGACATATTGTGGCTGAAAAAAATTAACTAATAATTTTCTTTTCCATTAATATAAAAATTTTTCATAAACCGCTGGGGAATTTGAAAAGAAAAGGAAAACTATAAGTATAAATTGAAAAAATATATTTTATAACTTACTACTGCAAGTTTATAATGAATTTATTTTTGACTATCTTGCTACTCACTAAGATCAATCATATTCTGTTTAAATAAAATATTTTTAGGTAGTAATCATCTTAAGTTTTCTGTAAATCGAATCACTATCCTGTTGTTTACAAAGACAAATAACAAACTCTACAAAATTTCAATACTAAAATTTAGAGAAATATTTGACGTCAAATTGCAATTTACGTCATCTAATTGTTAATTGAAACATTTAACTAAAAAGCAGGTTTGTTTATATTTCTTAGTTTTGATTTTCGGATTATTTTATCGACGCATGATCGATATCAAAATTATGAACCTATAAATGCAATATTGGATGCATGACTTTTGGATAAACATCTTCATAATAATAACTTCATTTCATCTAGTATTTGTCCGAAAAAAAGTTATTTTTCGATTATTATTTTTTTTAAATTTGATTTATACTTAATCATAATATTGATTTGATATATTAACAATGGAGATAAAAACAAATTGCTTTTGGTAAGTATGATTACTTTATTTGAGATTTTTATAATTTTGAACGAAACTGTTTCTGGAAAATATTTTAAATTTGTTTTCAAAGTTTGAAGTCACTGAGTTGAGTCAATTTTTTGTAACCGACTATTAATTTTTATTTATAAATCTCAATACAAGGGTTATTGATAAAAGTAACAGGATGTTTTGTAAGGTGAAAGTCATTGAGTAACATTATTTGTGTAGCGGATCTAAGGATACAAGACTTATAATATTATAAAATAAATAAACTACTCGAGAGAAATCCTGTGACTGAAAAATAAATCGCAAAATTCAATTATATTTTACAAAATGTATTTATAAAGATTTTCTCAGTTAATAGTTTAGTACAAGAAATTCTATTAAAATTGAGACAAACAGCAAGCGATCTATTAATGTCACTTTAGTCACTTTCATCAAAACTAGCATCAACAAGTAGTACTTCAGTAATTACGTCAACATCATAAACTAATTTTTGTTGAGTAACCTCTATTAGATTAGAATTAAAAAGTGAACGTCAAAATACTGAAAACATTAGAGAAATGTAAATGAACAACTTTCACGAGGCATTTGTATAAATTTCCATTCGACATTAACAGTCAATCACAAGTTTTAATTAAACAATATTGAAATATTACGATTCGCTCAAAGATATCGTAAAGAGGAAATAAAAATGTTTGTTGTTTTTCACCATTTCTAAAATAAAAAAGATTGTTTAACTTGTAAAATACTTCAATTAATGATCAAATAGATTATATCCGTAAAATATAGCGTAAATAACTGAATATTTTTATCTTAAGGTTTTACCTGCTTTGATTTTTCTATAGAGTCTTATTCATGAAATATTATAGTTTTGTTAATTAGCAAATTATTTTGATATCACTAAATATTTATGCAATCATACATTCAGTTTTATTCTTCAAAAAGCTTTTGAAGTTTTTATTTTTGTTTAAAATTAATTAAATCATCAAAATATTTGAGTTTAAAAATTAAATTCAAATCTTCAGCTAATCAGATGAAGTTAAACTTAGTTAAAATAATAACCTAAAAATCTTGTGTAATTAGAACTAATTAAAAAAAGATTATTGAAAACAACATAAAATATAATTAATTAAAGCAAAATTGATTGTTTTGTAAAAGTAAAAATGTTTTATACAAATTTAATTAAAGATTTTTCAGTTTTACGTTTCCATGGTCGAAAAAGTTGACGCTAGACGTCGCTGAAGATAAATAATTTTGAAATCCTTGTATTGCTTTAGGCTATGTTTTTGTAAGTGATATTTGATAAATTGAATTTTAAGGCTTACTTTTAAACTTTGTTGAAATTATGAATAATTAAGTTTAAATTGAAAACAGAACAATTTTAACTAGTAACTTTTCGTATCAATAAAAAAATACAATTTTAAAAACAAATTATTTATTTAACTTTGAATTTAAAAGTAAATTTAAACTTTTTAACAAACTTTCTTTCTCTTATCTGTCTGACAAATAATTTTTCTCAATGACTCTGACCTTACAAAATATTCAAACACTTTTTTCAATAACCCTTGTGCTGAAATCTGTAAATAAAAACTAATTAACGGTTACAAAAGTTTTACTCAACTTAGCGACTATGAATTTCCAAAGCATAAATGTTAAAAAATATCCTGAAAAATAACGAACCTAATTAGAAAAATCTCTAATAAATTAAATAAAATTCACCAAAGCAATTTGTTTTGTTTTTATTGTCAACATATAAAACTATTCTTATGATTCTAAATAATTTAAATTTTTTAAATGACTAATAATTTTCAAAAATAATTTTTCTCCGGACAAATACTAGATGAAACAACGTTTTTATATTAAGAAATATTCTTAGTTATCATTATAATACATTGTCAGCAGTGTAAATTTGGGTTATCGACTAGTCGTCGATAGATTATTCCGAAAATAAAAACTAACAAAATTTAGTTTACTTTCAAAGTTAAATATGCTTGGATGTTTCAATTAATAGAATTACATGGCGTGCATATCATTTTGACATCAAATATTTGTCACTTTTCTTTTTTCATTTTGTTTGTTTTTAATTTATTTATTTTTTAAGCTTTATCTTTGTATACTGACAACCATGTTAATATATAAATAAATCACTTAAGAATTATGATTAAATTTGAAAATTCATAATGTGTAAAATGTTTCACGCAAGTATATAATTTTTTTATAAATCGGAATTTAATATGAAAGAGTGAAAAAAATAATTTTAAGTTTAAAATTTTAAAAATATTAATTTTATAACTCAATATTGCTAGTTTTTGCTAAAACTTTTTATTGACTTTTTTGCTACACACTAAATTCTATCATAGATTTACTGGAACAATTGGAAATGTTTGCGATATTCTCCAAGAAAAATAAATAAATGTTTTTATGTAGTTATCCTTATAAGTTTTTGTAAATCAAATCAATAAAAATTACAAATTTCAAAAACTTTTATATTCACAAATATTTGGAGTTATATTGAAAATTTCCTCAAGTTTTCTTAACAAACGAAATAATCAAGCAATTTTTAATTTGAAAGTCTGCTGTTAGCTTGTTAGTTGTATTTGTCGGATTATTCTATCGACAGATGGTCGATATCAAAAATTGATTATCTAAACTAAACTATACCATTAAAGGCTGAGGAACATTTCTTTTTATAAAAAACCTTCTTATCTAGTATTTGTCCGGAAATTGAAGTTGAATTCTTTGTAATTTTTTATTATTTAAAAAGTCTGATTTACTCAAAATTTTGCAACGATTCTTAATTCTTTTACTATCAACCTTATAGAGAAAGTATTTCCTTCTACTTAGTAGATAATACATTTTAGTTGTAAACTGTTTAAAGATTTTTTCAAAGTAAGACTATTACTTATACTACTTATATAGCTAATTGTATAAGTATGAATGAACCTTGTATGAATATTAATAAAGAATTTTTCGTAAGCTCAAAGTCACTGAGCAACACTATTCGTCTGACAGATAGGAAAGTACAATCTTTATAAGTTTATAAAATATAAACATACAACTGTTACAGTGACATCTTGTGACTGAGAAATAAATAGTAAACTATAAATAACTTTTACAAAATGTTCAATTTAAAGTTTAAAGTAATAAACTTTAATAAAAGTGAGACAAATCGCAGATAGTATGTTTTAGTCAGGGTTATGCTGAATATTAATAAATCGATAACTTACAATTTTTTTTGAACATTATTTTTTATAGTTTAGGTAAGGTTTTTTTGTTAACTTATTTAATTTTTATAAAAACAGTTGATTTAAATTAGTTTCTATGACTTATAGAGAATAGGATTTAATTTAACGCAACAACAACAACAAAATTTTTTAACTGTTTCTTTTAGTGTTATCAAAATATAACAAAGCATTGTTCCTATGATAAAACAGATAAAAACGTTCCCAAAAACAAACTGTATTTTATTGTTTTTTTTTATTAAACGCAAAACTTATACATATACACTCATATTCATATTAAACTGTAATAAAATATGAATATAAACATTTCAAAATTGATATCTTAAAAGAGAAACAGTTATTAAAATTCAAATTGACAATCATAAAACAAAGCAACAAAAGCTTTATAAAAATAAAACAGTAAAATTAATAAGCTGAGAACATATTTGATTAGGTTTTCCTAATTTTTCAGGGAATTTTTTGTAAACTGTAAATTTGACAATATCAAAATTAAAAAACTAAAAAGGAAAACATTGTTAAAATTGTTAAGTACCAAATATTAGAAATTTTTAACTAATTTAACATCAAATTACTTATAGTTTTTTTTTTTCACTTTCAACAGAAAACCTTGATTATAAAAAATATTTAATTATCATTGATTTGTTTCTTACAAGATTGTTTGATGAAATTTGATTTGATTTAAACTTGGTAAAAATTATTCAGCAGACTTACAAAAGAAATTTAATGTTAAATAAAATCTTATTTATAAACCCTAAAAAGAATAGATTTTCTATGAGTATCCAAAGGATTAGTGAATAAATGATAATAATTAACTAAATATCAAATGCTAGAAAGTTATTCTTTTGTATTTAGCATAAAGCTACAAAGAAACAAAATAAATGCTTCTGATGATTGACAAAAGAGTTTGTGATTAAGTTAATGCATATAATTGACTAGGAAAGTTAAACATTTCGTTGTGAGTATCATTTGAAAAATTTTTCACTAGCAGAAGTTTTTTCTGTATTTGAAAATCTTTTGTAATTTTGTTGATGGTAAAATTATAAATTTAAAATATAGAAAACTAAAGTAGACATGTTTAAAGCTCTAGATACTAGCTGATTTTTTAAGTTGTAAAACAAGTTTTTAAGAGATATTGCTAACCATTACTTTATATATATTGGGTTTTACTTTCTAGTTTTGTTCTCTACATTGTTCTACATTTTCTTCTATCTTGCTATATTGTTTATATTTGAATAATTTATAAGACTAATTAATTTTTAGATAATTATCAATTTTTTTACAATACTATTACCATAAGAATAATTTATTCAGTAATTATTATAGTAATTGATTAAAAATAATCTTTTTTCGAAGCATATATTATTACATCAACTGACATTTTCAAACAAAAACTGACATCTTTTGAAATTTTAATTTAAGAGATTTAATTTATTATAAAAAAATCAAAGTTAAGAAGAGCAATCAACAGTAAACCTTATTAAAAAAGTTTGGATTGAGACTGGCTACAAGTTGGTAGTGGTTGTTGCTGGTTGCTAGTGGTTATTGCTGGCTGCAAGTGGTTGTTGCTGCTTCGAAATGGTTGTTGCTGGCTGCTAGTGATTGTTGCTGGTTGGTAGTCAGTGTTGCTGGTTGATAGTCGGTGTTGCTGGCTGCTAGTGGTTCTTGGTAGCAAAATTTTGATGTTGAAGAACTTTTTAATAAAAAAAGAAGTATTTATTTTTGCTACATAATGTTTTCAACACCAAGACACGAAATGAAAGCAAAAAGAAGCAGATGATGTCATGGATTAGAATCATCATGGAGTCCAACGATGACCACAAGACGAGTTTGTACAAACAAAGTACAACTTCATCGCTACCTCGTCTCTAGTTGATTCAGACTGAAAGAATACTGCTTCTTTATGGTGACACCTAGTGGCAAGAATGAGTGCTGAAGAGCTTAGAGAGATGATGACTTACTTGGGGCAAGGAATATCCTTTGTTCTAGGCAAGGTTGGATCCTGGGCTACATCAGCATTGATTCGAGACAATTCATCAACTTTGTTGACATAAACACAAGGATTATCTGCCTTGATTTGAAAACTACAACTGCGACACTAAAAAGAAATTACTCATAAAAATGTTTATTGTAACTATTTCAATTTTCAACCAGCTTTAAAAATGAAAAACTCACAGCATACAGCAACTCTTTTTTTATTTTATCTTCTTTTGGATACAGCATGTTATTACTAAAAAACACAAATATTTCAGTGAATAATAATCAAAAAATGTCACTGAAAACATAAACTAGCAAACAATTTTGGAACAGTAGATAAGAAACCCATAATTTGGTTTTGTTAATTAGTTTCATTTTCATTTGTTTTGGAAATTTTCTAATATAAAGCATTTTTGATTTATTTCACTGAAAGAAGATTAATTAACAAAGAATGGAGATAAGGAAATAACTCTATTCCAATAAAATTATTACTAATAACTAATGATAAGAATAACAAATTAGAATGAAACCTTTTTTAATGGCACTAATTAAATCTAGAAGAAAGTTAGATTTTAAACTGGTTAATTACTATAATCAAATTACAACTTTCTAATTACATCACCGACAATAATGTTGATTTACTATCGATAGTTTATAGTAATTTTGCTTTTAAATCATTTTGCTACCCAATAAATTAATTAAATTGTTTAAAAAATTAGATTAGCATGTAATCATCGTAAGGTTTTTTATCAAATCAGGATTTTAATTGAATACAACGACAAACCACAATTTTTTCAAAAATCAAAAATTATATTATTGACAAACATTTGATGTCAAATTAATACTCACACCAATTATTTTTATTAATTAAACTATTCAAGCAGTTTTAAATTTAAAAGTTTGCTGTTATTTGTACTTGTTAGATTATTTTATCGACAAATTGTCGATAACAAAAATTGTAACTCATGTGATGCAGTATCATAAAGGTTAAAGAATATTTCTTAATATAAAATTATCTTTTCATCTAGTATTTGTCAGAAGAAAAGTTAGTTTCGATTTTTTTTTTTAAGTTTGATTTATTTAAAACATTGAGACAATATTGATTTCTTTTGTAAATAATCTTCTAAATACATGAGTTCCTACTTCTTGGTGCGTTTTAAATTTTAGTTTTAAAGTTTTAAATTATTTTTCAAAATTAAAACTATTACATTTACTTTTTTCTAAAGGTAATTGTATGAACTAAAAAAAAACTTATTTGTATGTTAAAAAATAATTTTTTGTAAGCTCAAAGTCATTGAGTAACACCATCTGCCTGAAATATAGGAAGATACAACGTTTATAAGTTTTAAAAAAATAAACATAATACTGTTATAGTGACATCTTGTGACTGAAAATTAAATAATAAAATAAATTAAATAATTATTAAAACTCAATTAAACTTTACAAAAGTTTAAATTTAAAGTCTTACCTAGTAAACTTTAATAAAAGTGATATGTCATTTTTTTAACAATTTTTACTTACACGAAACAAACACTTTTTTTAAATTTAATAAATTTAATATTTTTTAAAACCAACTTAATTAAGAAAATAAACAATGAAAATATTTAAAAGAATATGAATATTTTTATAGTTATATGTTTAATGACTGTACATTAAAAAAATGTTGTCAAGCGAGAGTAATAATGTGTGAAAAAATATTTAAACTGATTTCTTATTTATAGAATTATTTCAGTTTTAAGATGGTGTTTTTACCAACTGAATTTCTTTAGCTAACAAAACTCAAATTTACTTTTTTAATTTTATACTTTTACTACAATATCCTCAAAATAAAGTATATATATTTAATATTTTTGAAGTTGGAAAGGAAAATTTCAAATATTTTTCCTTCACATTTTAAACTATAATTTTGTTTGATTTTGAATTATTTAATTTTTTAAACAAAATTACTTTGACATCGGCTATCAGTTGAACATCTAAAAGTTTGACTCAAAGAAGTTTTTAATTATCTCATTATGTAATTTACAGCTTTCACTAATCGCTTTATTGTTTTGACTACAAATATTTTTGACTGCTATCATTAACCCAAACATTATTATGATAATTATTTTAATATATTTGTTTAATATCTATAAAATTATTTGTTTTCGTTTCAATCAGACTGAATATTTCTATATAGTTAATGTATTTTTATCTTCCTTCTAAACCATTTTTAATTTTAAGGGCTAACAAAATTAGAAATATATAAAGTTAGTACAAAATTTGTATTAGTATATTAGAAAATACTAGCTTTATAATCAGCTAATATTAGTTTTGCCTTCAGCAGAGTGGCGCAGCGGAAGCGTGCTGGGCTCATAACCCAGAAGTCGATGGATCGAAACCATCCTCTGCTATGTGCACTGTAATCATTTAATGACAGTTACCTAGTTTAGTTGTCATGGTAGACTATGTTCGATTCCTAGCTACACCATTATTTTTTTTAACGTTTAATTTTTTCTTCTTCTCACCATTCTTTCATATACTATACTCAAATTTGTTTATACCTATTAAAGCTTGAGCTTATCTTACAATATTTTTTTATTCACTTCTAAATGGTGTTTTCAAAAAACTAAATTTGAGTTTAAACCTAAATAAATTCAAAGACTTATAAATAATTTATTAGTGATTTAAACATCTTTTCTAAATTATCTTTAATTGTTTCTATTTTATTTTATTCTATTCAAATTTAAATTAAAGTTTATTTGAAAACAAAATTCAACAGCTACAGTTTGTAGGTTTATATATGTCATAACGATTTAATACTCAGAATTATAAATTTTAATTTAAAGTGAAATTTTTCATAAAAATTAGTTTGATAAATGCAACAACAAGTATATAACCTAATATTAAAAATATTCTCAAATATTTTAACTAAGAAAAGTTTTCTGTTTTACATAAGACACATCAATTTTACCAAAAAGTCCCCAAAATACTTAACAATTACGCAAACATTTAGAATGTTATCATGAAATGATTTTTAGCACACATTAGCGTACTGCAAGAAAAGGCTTTATAGATGGAAAAGTCAAATAAAAATTATAAAATTGTATTTAGAATTCAACTTCTAGTGAAAAGACAAAAATTATAATTGCTTTCTTAATTTCTAAAAATTTGGTTTTAATTTTGAATAAGTTTTATTTATGTTTAGTTCTCTTCTCAAAAATCTTATTTTTATATCATTAGTAAAGTCAAGTAAACTTAGTCATTATATAATATTTTTGAAGTATCACTTATAAACATTATATCAAATATTACTCTAACTGATTAGTAGAAATTTAGTTAGGTTCTAACTACTTTTCTAAAATATTAAAGTAAAAACTCTGTAGTGACATCTCCTGTTTGAAGCTTGTATAGTAAAACACAACTACTTCTTTTTCCTCTTTTCAATTAACTAAAAGTATTCTGTTAATATCAGGTTTTTCATGAATTGCCACATAATTGGAAAGAGTGAAAAAAAAAATTATAAGATTATATGTTTAAAAAAATCACTATCGCTACTTTGAATAAATTTATTTATTGATTTTTTTGATAACCAATAAATTCCATCATAGGTTTACCGGATCAATTGGAAATGTTTGCGATATTCTCAAATAAAAAAAATAAAAGGTTTTTAAGTTGTAATCATCGTAAGTATTTGTAAATCAAATTAATATCCCGTTCATTACAACAATATATAACAATTTTTTCAAAATTTCTAAATTATAATATAGACAACTATTTGATGTCAAATTACAAATCACGCCAAGTAATTTGATCAAATAAAACTTTTAAGCAAATTTAAATTCAAAAGTTTGCTTCTAGTTTTTATTTGTAAATATTGGATTTAATTATAAACAAATGGTCGATTTCAAAAATATCAAGCTGATCGAAGCTATCATACCAAGAGCTAAGAACATTTATTCTTATAAAGATATCTTTTCATCTAATATTATCAGGAGAAAAACTTGCTTTTAAAATTTTTATTTTTCTTCAAAACTTTGATAAAAATTAAAAAATATCAAATAAAGTATTCAAAACAAGCAAAAGCAATTTGTTTTTATCTTTTTTGTCATTATACAAAACTATTCTTATGAATATGAATAAGTGAAATTTGTGAAAAAGAGAAAAATTTTGGAAAAATTAGTTTTTTCCGGACAAACACTAGATGAAAAGAAGTTTTTATTATGAAGAATATTCTTCAGTATCAGATTAGATCTTCTACTAGATTTACTAGTCGGTTATTTTTCATATCCACCATTTGTCGATAAATTAATGGGAAGGCTTATACGGAGAAGTACAAACAAGACAAAGTTAAAACAACTTGAATGTTTCAATTAATAAAATTAAACTCCGTGAATTGCAATTTGACATCAAATGTTTGTCGATTTTATACTTTTGAAACTTTAAAGAAATTGTTATTTGTTGTTGAATTCAGCGGGATAGTAATTTGAATTTATAAAAAATTATATGCTTGAATTATAGAATTATGTTTTTATATTTTTATATCCATTCAAACTATCTTGCAATTAAAAAAAAAAGAATTTAAAAATATTAGTGAGTTAAATTACAAGATCGAAGAATCACTAAAAATAAGCATCAAACATTAACTTGTCAAAGATAACTATAAATTACTTAAGAACCTACTAAACATTGAAAGTCACATACAAAAATTAATCTTTATTTAGAATATAAGAGAGACTTAATTTTTAATATCGACCATTTGTCGATAGAATAATCCGACAAATACAACTAATAAATAACAGCAAACATTTAAATTTAAAACTATTTGAATATTTTAATTGAAATAATTAAATGACGTGATGATCAATTTGACATCAAATATTTGCCAATATTATAGTTTTTGAATTTTGAAAAAATTGTGGTTTGTCGTTGTATTCAATTGGATAGTGACTTGATTTAAAAAATTTACGATGATTACTAACTAAATGATTTTTTTTAGAATATCAATTAAATTATTGGGTAGCAAAGTAAAACGATAAATTTTCATAAAATAGCGATAGCAAATGAAATTACTTTTTTCAATTTTACAATTATAATTGTACCAATAACTTATCGGTGATGTAATTAGAAAGTTGTAATTTGGTTATCGTAGTTAATCAGTTTAAAATCTAACTTTTCTAGCTAAATCTAGCTTTGATTTTTCTATAGAGTTTTATTCATGAAATATTATGGTTTAGTTAATTAGCAAATTATTTTGATATCACTAAATATTTATGGAATCATACATTCATTTTTTTTCTCCAAAAAGCTTTTGACGTTTTTACTTATGTTTAAAAATAATTAAATGACCAAAATTGTTGAGTTTGGAAATTAAAATAAAATATTCAGCTAATCAGATGAAGTTAAAAAGAGTTAAAATAATAACCTAAACATCTTGTGTAAATAGAACTAATTAAATAAAGATTATTGACAACAACATAAAATATAATTAGTTAAAGCAAAATTGATTGTTTTGGTAAATAAAAATGTTTTTATAACAATCTTAATAAAGATTTTTGAGTTTAATGTTTCTATAGTAGAAAAGTTGACGCTAGACGTCGCTGAAGATAAACAATTTTGAAATCCTTGTATTGCTTTAGGCTATGTTTTTGTAAGTGATATTTGAAAACTTGAATTTTAAGGCTTACTTTTAAATTTTGTGAAAATTATGAATATTTAGGTTTATATTGAAAACAAAACTATTTTAACTAGTAACTTTCAAACTTTGTATAAAAGCAAGGCACAACTTTTAAAACAACTTTATTTTTACATCTGCTATATTTTAACTATCAGAATGATTAACTCAGAAAAGTTTCTTAATCACTCATTATATAGCTTGCAGCTTCAAAATAGCAACTTAACACTTAGATTTTTGACTGATGTCATTAACAAAAAGTTATAATGATATTTAATTTAAGATATTTTCATAATATCGATACAAAATAGTGTTTTAGTTTTTAGCCAAAGTAAATAATTAAATACAATAACATTTTAAACAATTCTTTCTAAAACACTTTGAAAATTTTTGGCTAACAAATTTGTCTTTAAATAAAAAGATTTTTTTCTTTATTTTTAAAATAAAAACTACAATAATTAACTATTGACATTTCTATTATACTATGATATTCAATTATTTTATTTAGTTTGAAGTCCTTTAAAAAAATATTTTCTTAATCAAGTTTTCATTGTTTTCTGATTTGTTGTTATAACTAATTACAAAATCCTAATCTATCCTTCTTTCAAAGTATAGGTTTCCAGCGATTATACAACTATTCTGAACTGTACGCATTTTTCAAATATAAGTTTATTAACCAGATACATTTAAATAATTTTGTTGGTCATTGACAAGTTGTCAATTTCAAATATGAGATTTTGGATCAGCATGCAAGCATACAAATATCGAATATTATCAATTTTATTCATTATAAATCTTATTGAAATAAAAAGTTTATTTGATCGAATCTATAAAACTTATTACTTATGAAGTAATAACAAAATAAAAAAAACACTAGGTAAATATTAGGTAAATATTAGTAAAATACTTTTTATTATATAAATCTACAACATTCGACGACAATCTGAATCTAACTTTTTATAGCAAATTAGTAAACAATATTCTAATTTTAGAACTTTTTCACTTCAAGCTTAGAACTAATCAATTTCATTTCTAAAAAAGTTTCAAACTCTGATTATAAATTCAAAAACAATTTCTATAAAACATTTAGAAAAAAATTCATTTAAAATTGTTACAATCATTTTTACATAAAACATACTTTTATATTTATAGTAAGAATAAATTTTTTGAAAATGATTTTAGAAAAATTGATAAATACCAAATATTAAAAACATAATTTACAATGGTTGTCAAAATAAAAGAAAGTTTTTGTTGTTTAAAATAAATCTAGCTTATAGAAAAAACTTAATTTTTGAAAATTAGTTTTGTCCGGAAAAATGCTAGATTGAAAGAAATTAAGTTTTTTAAATTATATATTTTAATTAAGTATAAGAACTTTCAGCGAAGATTTGATCAGTTACTTTTATGCAATTAACAATTTGAAATTGAGAACTTGTCGATAACTCAAAATGAAATAAGTAGCAACTGGTTAATAACCTTATTCCTGAAAATTTCAACCAGATTAGAAGAATCGTATTATCGCGATTTGTAAATAAAAATTAATAGTCGGTTACAAAAAATTGACTCAACTCAGTGACTTCAAACTTCGAAAACAAATTTAAAATATTTTCCAGAAACAGTTTCGTTCAAAATTAGAAAAATCTCATATAAAGTAATCATACTTACCAAAAGCAATTTGTATTTATCTCCAATGTTAGTATACCAAATCAATATTATGATTATGAATAAATCAAATTAAAAAAAAATCATTTTCGAAAAATAACTTTATTCCGGACAAATACTAGATGAAAAGAAGTTATTATTATGAAGATGTTTATCCAAAAGATCATATATCTAATATTGCATTTATAAGTTCATAATTTTGATATCGACCATGCTTCGATAAAATAATCAGAAATCAAAACTAAAAAATATAAACAAACCTGCTTTGTAGTTAAATGTTTCAACTAACAATAAAACGACGTAAATTGCAATTTGACGTCAAATATTTATCTAAATTCTAGTATTGAAATTTTGTAGAGTTTTGTTATTTGTCTTTGTAAACAACAGGATAGTGATTCGATTTACAGAAAACTTATGATGATTACTACTTAAAAATATTTTATTTGAACAGAATATGATTGATCTTAGTGAGTAGCAAGATAGTCAATAAATAAATTCAGTATAAACTTGCAGTAGTAAGTTATAAAATATATTTTTTTCAATTTATACTTATAGTTTTTCTTTTCTTTTCAAATTCTCCAGCGATTTATGAAACAACTTTAGATTAATAGAAGTTAAATTTATTAATTTATTTTTTCCAGCCACAAGATGTCTCTCTAATAGTTTTATTTTCATAATTTTAGAGATTATAATTATTCTACCTTTATTGCTACTTGACAAATAGTGCTGCTCAGTGACTTAAAGATTCCAGTTTTTATACTTCCGCTGCGCCACTCTGCTGAATACAAAATTATTATTAGCTAATTATAAAGCTAGAACCTTCTATTAAACTACTTTACCTAAATAATAAATAATAATAATATATGAATATAAATATAAATATATGTATTTATATATGTATATATGTATTTATAGTACTGGTATTATATTTACCTCAATATTGTTGTTTTACAAAAAATCTTTTTCAATGTTTTTCAAAAATGATAATATTATGAAAAAGTAGAAATAAACAAAATAAATAAAATTATTAAGAAATAAAAACAGTAGCTGTTATTAGCAAACTTAAAACTTAAAATTATATAATTATTAAAATTTTATAAAACCAAAGAGTATTTTGGAAAATTATCCTTATTTTTTTCATGTTTTGTTTTTCTCCTTTAATAGTTTTCCGACAATAAATTTACTTTAGAATATTTCACATTCAAATTTCTAGCTTTAGATAAATCTCAGTTTTCAATAAAATTTATTTCTAAGGAAATTTTAGAATAAAAATTAATATTTTTATTTTTAACAAACACTTTTTATTAGCAGATAAAATTGTTCTACTTTTGCTGAATTAAAACTAAACAAAAAAAGAGAAAAAGTAATTTATTAACTTTATTTGAGTTAGCTTTATTATTGAATACTATTAAATCTGTTTTCTAAGAGATTATTTAAAATAATAATTTTGGTTTTAAGGAAAAATTGTATTTTTTTAATGGATAAATTTATAAGAACTCATCATTAAAATCAACATCATTAAGATCAACATCTTACCAATATCTGCATTTGATGATCATCTTCTTTTTTCAAAAATTCTTCTTTCAAACTAAAAACCAAACAAATCAATCACTGATGACGTCACATGCTGATGACGTCATCTTCGATCGACACCAGATTTTATTTTGAACTCATCAACTTCTGGCTTATTCATCTTTGTCAAAGATTATGTTCAACATCGCGGTGAGATCTTCTGTATATTAAATCTGTTTTTGAAGAGATTATTAAAAAAGAATTATAATGTAGAATGTTTTAATCTTATATAATTACATAATGAAAGTTCTCTATTTTTAGTATCGACCATTTGTCAATATATTAATGCGAAGGTTCATACGGAGAAATACAAACAAACTTTCAAAGTTAAGACAGATTGAATATTTCAATTAATAAAATTAAACTCCGTGAATTGCAGTTTGACATCAAATGTTTGTCGATTTTAAAAATTTTGAAGAAATTGTTTTTTGTCATTGTAATCAACAGGATTGTGATCTGAATTAATAAAAGTTACGAAAAATACTATTTAAAACTATTTTTTCTATTTATTTTTTAAAGAAGATCAATAAAGTTAGTTGGAAGCAAAGTATTGAATAAACATTGAAACTGTAAATATTGAATTAAACAAAACTTTGTTTCTACTTTAAAATTACATCTTATAATTTTATATCCATTCAAACTATCCTGCAATTCATGAAAAACGAATTTAAAAATATTAGTGAGTCAAATTACAAGATCGAAGAATCACTAAAACTTAATATCAATCAACTACTTGTCAAAGATAACTGAGTCTCACTACTACTCTTCTGCATTTTATTATGTAAACTATTAGAAAAAATACCAGACGGGTAAACGCTTTACAGAAAAAGTAGTACTGAACTTACTGTATAAAAACCACTTAAGAACTTATTAAACATTTAGACTCACTATATTTAATAAAAACGATAAAAATGCTTTTAATGTAGAAAGTTTTTTACAACAAAATTCCGAATAAGTTGCAGCTTTTGTAGAAAAATTTCAAACTTTAAATCTTGACTTATAATGATTAAAGAAACAAATCATTTGAAATTTTTTCTTTCTGGTTTTTTTTTGTGCTTTCTGTTACTTTATTGATTAAAATAACAATAAATTCGTCTTTTGGATAACATTTATAGTTTACTTTTTAACCTAAGTTGTTTTTAGAAAATATTAAAGTTTACTTCATAAAACTTAAGCAAAATTGATTGTTTTGTGTAAATAAAAATGTTTTGATAAAAATAATAAAAATTTAATTAAAGATTTTTGAGTTTTATGTTTCTATAGTAGAACAAGTTGACGCTAGACGTCGCTGAAGATAAATAATTTTGAAATCCTTGCATTGCTTCAGGCTATGTTTTTGTAAGTGATATTTGATAACTTGAGTTTTAAGACATACATTTAAACTTTGTTGAAATTATGATAATTATATTTAAATTAGAAACAAAACTAACTTAACTTGTAGCTTTTCGTATCAGACAAAATTAAAATTTTTATAATGTTTTTACACTTTTAAAAACGAGTTTTGGAAGTTTCAAATCACTAATTTAAGTTAAAATTTTGTAAACGACCAAAAATACAACAATTAATCGAAATAAGGAATGCTTTCAGTAAATTTAACTACCTTATTCGAGATTTTTTTGATTTTGATTACAACTATTTCTGAATATTTATAAAATTTGTTTTTTAAGTTAGAAGTTTAAATTAAGATTTATTTGGTTTAATCTATCGATAAATGGTCGATATCAAAAATATTTTCATCTTTAATCTGTTCAACCGAGTATTGAGGAATATTCTTCATAATAAAAACTACTTTATATCTAGTGTTTGTCCGGAGAAAAGATATTTTTCTAATATAATTTTTCCTCATTTCGTAAGTTTGTTTATTCATAATCATAAGAATAAATTTGTGTGTTGACAAAAAAAAATTAAAAACAAATTGCATTTGCTAATTTTGATTAGATTATTTGAGATTTTTTCTAATTTTTGCCGAAACTTTTACTGGATATTTTTCAAAATATGTTTTGGAAGTTCGAAAATGACTGAGTTTATTCTAATATTGAACATTTTTCAATTCCAAAAAATTTGAATAATTATGTTTCGAGAAAAATTTCATAAATTTCTTAATGTTTTTATTTTGTATTAAATTGTTACAATTATTGATTTTATAGTTTGTATTAAATAACTTTTTAGAGTTTAACATTGTTTGAAGAAAGTAATAAATTTTAGATTTAATAACTTCAGCCAACTGTTATGTTTTCATCTCATATTTTATTTATCAAATCGAATCAAACTTCATATCAGACTGAAAAAGTTCCGGTTCACTGATTTGCTTTTTCAGACTTGTTCTTATCTTAAGTTTAGCGTCGATATACTACTTGTTATGATTTGAATGAAACTGTTTTTAAATTTCTATTTGAACCTTATAAATTTTTTTTCCAACTTATTTTTCGTTTCACAAAATTTCACATTAGCAAATGAAGCAACTCAACTATTATTTTTCAGTTAAAAACATTAATTTAAGAAAGAAAAGCTTTTTAATTTGTTTTACAATCGCAAATTTCACTTTACAATAATGATTTACAGTTAAAATTTGCAATAATTTTGTCAAGATTATTTCTTCTTCGTTTGTTGTGTAAGTTCTCTAAGATAAAGTATTTTTGATTTATTTCATTGAAAGAAGTTACAATAACAATGAATGGAAATAACCAAATAACTCTATTCAAATAAAATTATTACTAATAACTAATGATAAGAATAACAAATTGAAATTAAATTTTCTTTAATGGCACTAATCAAAAATAGGAAAAAGTTTGATTTTATACTGGTTAACTACGATAACCAAATTAATACTTTCTAATTACATCACTGACAATAATGTTAACTTACTATCGCTAGTTTATAGTAAATTTTTTCTTAATTATTTTGCTACCCAATAAATTAATTGATATTCTTTAAAGAAAATTGTATAGCTAGTAATAATTGTAATTTTTTGTAAATAAAATCACTATCCCATTGAATACAACGACAAACAACAATATTTTCAAAATTTAAAAACTATATTAACGACAAACATTTGATGCCAACTTAATAATCACCCTAATTAAAATTATTATATAAAACACTTTAGCAGTTTTAAATTTAATAGTTTGCTGTTACTTGTTAGTTGTACTTATCAGATTATTTTATCGACAAATGGTCGATTTCAATTATTATATTGAAGTTTTATATTTATATCTACAGGTTAAGGAGCATTTCGTGAAAAAAAGATCTTTTCATTAAGTATTAGCGAGGAAAAAGAAAATTTGTTAAATTTCATTTATCTTTAAAAGTTTGAGTTATTTAAAACTGTGATACAAATTCTTTTTCAATTTGCTATCAAGCTTATAGAGAAACTATTTCCTAATTCAAAGTACATAATACATTTTAGTTCTAAACTGTTTATTGATTTTTTAAAAACTAAGATCATTACAAATACTACTTATATAAAGCTAATTGTATAGTTATGAATAAACCCTGTATGAGTATTAATAAAGAATGATTTGTAAGCTCAAAGTCACTGAGCAACACTATTTGTCTGACAGATAGGAGGTTACAACGTTTATTAGTTTGTAAAATATAAACATAAAACTTTTATAGTGACATCTTGTGACTGAAAAATAAATAGTAAAATGCAATTATAAATTACAATTTAAAATTTAATTTACTAAACTTTTTGAAAAATGAGAAAAATCGCAAATAGTTTGTTTAAGTCAGCTTTACTGAATCTTAATGAGTTGACAAAGTAGAATTTGTTTAAGCTTTTTTTGTATAATTTTAGTAATGTTTTTTTTTTACTTAATTAGATATTATAAAAATAGTTGATTAAAATTAGGTTTTAAGACTAATGAAGATTTCGTTTTTATTTAACGCAAAATAAACATTAATCCCGTTTTCTTAAATATTCTTACAAAGATATAAACGCATTGTTTCTATAATAATAAGAAAAAATTAATTTTTTAGAACTGCAAATCGCATATTTCATTATTTTTATACAAAACATTTACATTATATATTTAAACTGAAAATTTTCTGAATTTGTTTTAAAATCTGAATTTTAATATCTGAAAATTAAAATATTAAAACGGAAGAAGTTATTAAAATTCATTGTGGAAATCATAATACACAGCAAAAAACGCGTTATAAAATAAAAAGAGTTAAACAAAACAATTTGACATTTAAATAAACATAATTGACCTCATCAGCATCAATGAGCTTATCAACATTAATGACTTCATAGACATTTGACTTCATCAGCATAAATGACGTCATCAACATCAACCATGTCATCAACATCAATGACGTCAGCAACATCAATGTCTTCATTAACATCAACGACGTCATCAATATCAATGATGTCATCAACATCAATGAAGTCATCAACTTCAATTACGTCCATCAATGACATCAACGACATATTCAATAATTGCTGATCAAACAACTGGTTATAATTATTACAGCGACACTTAACAATATCTTCAAAGTTTCCAAACTAAAAGATCGACAAATATCTGATGTCAAATTGAAATTCACGCCGTGTAATTTTATTAATTGAAACATCCCAGCAGTTTTAAACTTGAATGTTTATTTGTATTTCTCTGTTAAATCTTTTTCAATAAGTTATCGACACATGGTCGATATCATAAAAATTAAAATTACGGAATCTATCACAGAGGATTGTGGATTGAGGAATAATCTTTATTATAATTATATCTTCTGATCTAGTATTTGTTGGGAGAAATGACATTTTTGAAAGTTATTATCTTTTCATAAATTTCAATTATTCGTAATCATAATAATAGTTATGTTTGTTGACAAAAAAATTAAAAAAAAATTGCTTCTACTAATTTTGATTTTCTTATTGGAGGTTTTTCTAACTTTATTCGAAAATATTTCTGAACACTTTTAAAAAAAAGTTTTGGAAATTTCAAATCACTAATTTAAGTTAAAATTTTGTAAACGACCCTAAAATACAACAGTTAAACGAAATAAGAAATGTTTTCAGTAAATTTAATTACCTTATTCGAGATTTTTCTTATTTTGATTGAAACTATTTTTCTGCATATTTATAGGAATGTGTTTTTCAATTTCAAAGTTTAAGTTAACATTTATTCGGATTAAACTATCGACAAATGGTCGATATCAAAGGTCGATTTTTTTTAAATAATTTAACAAATAAAATATAGTCTTTATACGGTTTTCATTATTTAGTGTATTTAATCTTTCTAATGGTTGTTACTGACTGCTACTGTTGTTGCTAGCTGCTAGTGGGTGTTGCTGGTTGTTGCTGGTAACTTGTGGTTGTTTCTGGTTGCTAGTGGTTTTTGCTGGCTACTAGTGGTTGTTAATGGCTGAAAATGGGTGTTGCTGGTTGATAAAAGTTGTTGCTGGTTGGTAGTGGTTGTTGATGGGTGGTTTTGGTTGTTGCTGGCTGCTAGTGATTGTTGTTGGTGGTAGTAGTTGTTGCTGCTTCGAAGTGGATGTTGCTGGTTGTTAATGGTTGTTGCTAGTGGTTGTTGCTGGTTGCAAATGGTTGTTGCTGGTTGATAAAGGTTGTTGCTGGCTGCTAGTGGTTGTTGCTAGTTGCTAGCAGTTTGTGTTGGTTGGTAGTGGTTGTTGTTAGCTACTAGTGTGTGTTGCTTGGTGGTAGTAGTTGTTACACAGATGTTTTAAAAAACATTAATTTGTCTGTATTAACATTGATTACGCCAGTTTGGGACTTTATTTTTCAAATAGGTTTTTCTATTTGATTTTATCAAAATTCCTTATTTGTAAATCATTGATAAATTTTATTGTCAAATAATAGTCCAAGTTCAACATTATTACAATGTATAGATTGTGAACGTTACAAAGTGTTGATTGTCTAAAATATCAAAATGCAATTATAAGTATTATATCCTTAACACAATTTTCAAACTATTTATTATTAAAGAATAATAAAAACTAAACTGTGAAATTAACAGTTTTTAGACTTTAATGATAACTTTTTTGAACTAGTTTTTTATATCTATAAATGAACGTATAAAGATTTACATAAAGTTAAATGAAAACATTTGCACAACAAATTAATTAATTTTTTATTATTTTGTTAAATTACAGCATGTTTTTGTAACTCAAATCATTATCCTGGTGATTATAAATTTCAAAAACTTGAATTTTGATAATTATTTGACGTCAAATTGAAAATCATGCGAATTAATATTATTAAATAAAACATCCAAGTAGTTTTACATTTAACATTTTCTTTTATTTGTCCAATTATCCTATCGACAAATAGTCGATATCAAAAATTACCACAGCTTTATGGTTATCACTAAATGCTAAAGAACATTTCTTTATTTAAAAAAATCTTCTTATCTAGTATTTGTCAGGAAAAAGTGATTTTTTGAATTTTTTTTATCTATCTTTAAAAGTTTGATTTATGTAAAACTGTGAGACGATATTTATTTCTTTTGCTATCAATCTTTTAAAAACACATTAGGTACTTGTTAGTGCATAAAACATTTTAGTTTTAAATTGTTTAATGATTTTTTAAAACTGAGACTTTTACAAATACGATTTATAAAAAGCTAATTGTATGAGTATGAATAAACAATGTTTGGTAAGCTCAAAGTCACTGAGTTATACTATATGTCTTACAGATAAGAGGAAACAACGTTTATAAAATTATAAAATATAAACATAAAACTGTTATAGTGACATCCTGTGACTGAAAAATAAATAGTAAAATGCAATTAAATTTTACAAAATTTTGTAAATGTTTAATAAATTAAATTTTAATAAAAGTGAGACAAATCGCAAATAATTTGTTTACTTTAGGTTTACACTGAATCTTAATGAATTGACAAGGTAGAATTTGTTTAAACTTTTTTTTTGTATAATTTAAGAAATGTTCTTTTAACTCATTTAAGTATTATAAAAATAGTTGATTAATATTACTTTTAATTTACTTTTAAAGATTATATTTTAATTAAACGCAAAAAAAAAATTACACCACTTTTTTCAAAGTTATTATTAAAAATATAACATTGCAGTGTTTCTATGAGAATAATAAATAAAATTATATTTAAACACAGATTATATTTTAGAAATTTGTTGTAAAATGCTGCTATAAAAATTTGAAACTCAAAATATTTAAAGAGAAGCTGTTATTAAAATTCAAAGTGAAAATCATAAAACAAAGCAACCAAAGCTTTATAAAACTAAAATAGTAAAAGAAATGTTGTAATTAATTAACTTGAAACTTTATGCTAAAATCAATGAATAGCTATGAAATTTTATGATCACTTTAATTTCAATAAGTTTATTATAATGACTTATGGCGTTGTAGAATCCTAAAGAGCTTCTGTCGAAAGTGGTAAACAAACATCAACAGAAATTGTACTTTTTATCACAATCTTATTAATCAAAGTTTATGCCAAGAAGCAAACCACCAAATTTCAAGAATTAAAAAAATGCAAAAATAATTACATAAAAGTGGGAAACATTTGCAATGAGTTGTAACAAAGTTCATGAAAGATATTTACATCAGAACTAAATTACAAGAAGAAGGTTCTAGTCTTCAATAGCTTGGTGATTCCAATATTCACGTTGAGCTTGAATATTGTTAACTAGAGATTATATGAAAAGGTTAAAATGGATAATTAGATAAAAATTATCATAAAATAAGAAACAATATACTTGCACAAAACATTTTACTTACATTAAAGTTTCAAATGTATTTATATTTCTTAAGTGAAAAAAAGTTTTCAATTCTCAATAGACACGTCAGTTTTACAGCAAGGTCCTATAAATATTTAACAAATATGCAAACAATTTGATAATTATTATAAATTGAATTTTAGCATACAATAGCGTACTGCAGAGAAAAGAATAGATGAAAAATTCAAAATTAAATTGTAGATTTGTATATAAAATTTAACTTCATTTGAATTTACAAAAAAAACATTTGTTTCTATTTTCAGTTTACAAATATAGATTTTGATGAAATAAAAAAAAAATTCAAATGATTTGTTTCTTTAATCAGTTTAAGAAAAAATTTAAAGTTTGAAATGTTTGTAGAAAAACTCGAACTTTTAAGCAGATTCATAAGCTAGTAGTTATTTTTTAAATGTAATTATTGTAGTAATCTATCGACTATGGACGATATCAAAAATAAACTGAATATCTGCTTTTTCTAATCCAGAGCTAAGAACATATCTCGATATAAAAAGATTTTTTCATCTAGTAATTGCCCGGCGAAAAATTAGTTTATAAAGCATTTATTTTTCTTTAAAAATTTGATTTATATAAAGCATTAAAACAATTTCCTAATTCTTTTGTCAACAATTTAATAGATAAATTAGTTCCTACTTTTCAGTGCATTTAGTTTGGAAATTTTTAATTATTCAAAAGAAAACTATTACAAATACTTTTTATGTAAACATAATTGTATGAGATTGCATAAAACTGAAAATAATACAAAAAAATAATGTTTTGTAAGCTCAAAGTCACTGAGCAACAGTATTGCTCGAACAGATCTTAAGATACAACCTTTATAAATTAAAAAAAATGAAAATACAACAAGTATAGTGACATCTTGTGGTTGAAAAATAAATAGTAAAATTGCAATCATATTTTAAAATCTTTTTCAATTTAAAGCTTAACAAAAAAAAACTCCAATAAAAATGAAACAAACTGAAAACAATCAGTTAAATTTAGTTTTACTTTCTCACAACGAAAATGCAAGATAAAAATTGTTTGAAAAAATTATTTTTGAAAGTTTTTCAGTATTTGTCAGGAAAAAGTTAGTTTTTAAAAATTTTTATTTATCTTTAAAAGTTTGATTTATGTAAAACTGTGAGACGATATTTATTTTTTGTTGACATCAATTTTATAGAAAAATATCTCCTACTTCTTAGTACATAATACATTGTAGTTTTAAACTTTTTAATGATATTTTAAGACTGAGATTCTACAAATATCTTTTATATAAAGCTAATTTTGTGAGTATGAATAAACGTTGTATGAATATTAATAAAAAATGTTTTGCAAGCTCAAAGTCAATGAGTAACACTATATGTCTGACAGATAGGAGGATACAACGTTTATTAGTTTGTAAAATATAAACATAAAACTTTTATAGTGACATCTTGTGGTTGAAAAATATATAGTAAAATGCAATTTTATGTTACAATCTAAAGTTTAATTACTAAACTTTACGAAAACCAAGACAAAATACAAATAGTTTGTTTAAGTCAGGCTTACGCTGAATCTTAATGAATTGACAAGGTAGAATTTGTTTTAACTTTTTTAAGTATTATAAAAACAGTTGATTAAAATTAGTTTCTTAGACTGAAAAAGATTTGGTTTTAATTTAACGCAAAAAAAAAATATTCCACTTCTTTTAAAATTAAAAATTAAAAAAATAACATTCTTTGTTTCTAGTATAATAAAGAAAAAAAAAGATTTTACAACTGCATTTTTATTGTTCTTTTTAAATTTCAACTGTAAATACATAGCTAAGCTGAAACTATTTTGTTCAAAATTCAAAAATACAATTATTAATATCTAAAATAATAACTATACCTTAAAATAAAACCTTAAAATTAAGCTGTTGATAAAGTTCTTTATAAAAATCATAAAACAAAGCAACACTAAAGCGTTACAAGAAAACAATGAAACAATATAATCAACTCAATAAATTAGTTAGATAAGTACCAGTGGTGACTTAAAACTACTCACTACTATCAAAATCATTATTTATATTTGCTTAATTACTAACAGTAATTACAACTTTAGTATGACACCGGCTCTATGTTGATTATCAGCTAAATGCTAACAGTAAATTGATAAATTAATTAGCACAGAAACTATAAACTTATTGAGGCTTTCATTATTTTGTGTATTTTATCTTTTTCGGTTAGATTAAGTTAATAATTTTTCTAACTGAAGTTTAAACTCATGGGAACATTGAATATAGCCTTTTTTATTAATTTGGTTTGTAGCCAAAACATTGTCACAAAAGTAAATGAAATTTTCTATTACATATTTTAACTACAATTCAAGTTAGAATAAAGAAGTTTGATGTATTTCAGTTTCGGATTTATTTATGTTTGTTTAAGTAAAACGATGATTTATTAATATATTAACATGTTTTCTAGTAAGAAAATAGAAAGCTTAAAATTTTTAAAATAATAAATCGAGAATAATGAAGATAAAAAATGTTTTCAATCAGCAGCATCTGCCAAAGTATAATAAAGAGTAGTTTGATAACTTCTTTATTAAATAAGTAAGCATGCTAACAATTTTTTTAATTAGTTTAAATTTAAAAATAATTTGCTTTAAAAAATGTTCATTTTTTGTATACGAAAATCTACTTGTTAAAATAGTTTTTATTTTCAATTTAAATGTAAGTATCCATAATTTCCACAAAGTTTTAAAATAAGCCTTGAAATTCAAGTTATTAAATATCACTTACAAAAACATAGCCTGAAGCAATACAAAGGTTTTAAAATTATTTTTCATTAGCGACATCTAGCGACGTCTACCGTTAAATTGTTCAAATATAAATACAAAAACCAAAAAAGTTTGATTAGCGTTTTATCATTTTATAAGGAAAAAATGGTTACTTACGCAAATCAATCAATTTTTCTTAAGTTTGATATAGTATATGAAATAAAATTTAGAATTTTCTTTAAACTACATAGTTTTAAAAGTAAACAATCAATGTTTTCGAAAACCACGAATTCATAGTTATTTTAATTATCACAAAAAAAGTAAAAACATTCTGTGTCATATGAGAGTGGCTTCAGTGAATAACTGTTTGAACTGATTTTTTATTTAAATAAATATTTAAGTTTCAAAATTTTTTTTTTAAACAATTGAGCTTCTTTAGTAATCAATGCTCAAATTATTTAGTTTTAAATTTGTATTTATGCTACAATATCCCAAAAACAAAGAAAAAACATTTTTGAATTATTACAGCTGGTTAGTAAGGTTTAGAAAATTCTTTATTTTATTTTAAACTAAAATTCTGTTTCTTTGTGATAAATTCGAAAGACAAAAATATTTTAAAATTGAGAACGATAGTATGATATTAGTTATTGATAAAAATGTTATTAAAAAAAGTCTAAAGCCAACTTTTAAAATATATCTGCCAGTAATCATCCAAATAATTGATTACTTTAGTAAAATGAAATATTTTGTTTATAATTACACATTTGTTTTTATCTAAATTTCACAAAATATTTTGATTTTAAAATTTTAGGAATGAGAAAGTTGCAGTTAGATGTTTTTTTGCTTAAATTGACAACACAAAAATTACTTAATTTGAATTGGTCATCATTTTTGCTTCAACCTTCTTGCTGTGCGAGTCATCTAACAACAACAGTAAGAAGTTATGATATTTTTGTATCAACATCAACTTGTTCGATTACGTCATTATGAAATGGAGTGTTGTTGAGTGATAAAATAAATTTCACCTAAATTTGAATTTCAAAATTCTGCTTATAATTCAATTAACATTTTCAGACTTTTAAAATGACGTAAGAGATACAATTTTCTTATCCAAGCCAATGTAGAAAAAACCAACCTTCTAAATTAGCCTTTCCAAGACTTACAGTTTTGGCTTCAATATAGAACAAAGAAAAATTCTTAAAACCAAAGCAGATATTTATAACAACTTTATTTTGACATCGGTTATATGTTGATTATCAGAATGTTTAAGCAGAAAAAAGTTTTTAATTTCACTCATTATATAGCTTACAGCTTCAAAATATCACCTTAACATTTAGAGTTTTGACTATTGTCATCAACAAAAATATTACTATGATACTTACCTTAAGATTTTGTTATAATATCCGCACATTTTATTTTGTTTATTTTTCTGCCAAAGTAAATAATTAAACAAAATAATTATATTTTAGACACTTACTTCTAAACCATTATTAAGTTTATGGTCTTGCGAGTTTATCCTTCTATAAAAGTTACCAGAAATAGCTTTTCAACTTGTTTAATTCCTTTTATTTATAATATTAACAACATTCTTCTTATTCAAGTTTTCACTGTTTGTTGCAATATTGTTTGAACTTATTAAAAAATCCTAAGCTATCCTATCGACAAAAGTACATGTCTTTAGCAGTTATACAACTATTCTGAATTTCATGAAGTTTTCAGAGACAAGTTTACTAACTAACTTCAACTAATTTGTTTTATGGACATCGACACGTTTGTCGATTTCAAAAAATTTGACGCTACAACTATTTCAGAAAAGATTGCTAAAATTTCTCTATTTCATTATTAGATTTATTAATTTCATTCGATCTAGTATTTGCCCGGACAAAACTTACTTTCCAGAATTCAATTTTCTGTATAAGCTTAATCTATTTTAAACAGCAAAAACATGTTTTCTATTAAAACAAATGTAAATTATGTTTTTACTATTTGCTATTAATCAACTTTTCTAAAATCAGTTTCAAAAGATTTCTTTTTAATATAAATATAAAATTATGTTTTGTGTAAAAATGACTGTAATAATTTTGAATTATTTTTTTTCTAATTTTTTGATAGAAATTCTTTTTAAATTTCTAATAAGAGTTTAGTTTAAATTATAAAAAAGTTTAATCTCAAGTTTTAATGTTGTCAAAATTACAGCTTACAAAAAAGATCTTGTAAAAGTGAATATAAAATAAAAAATTATCTCGTTGGTTCAAATATTGATTATATTATAAAACAGTTATTGTTGAGTCAAAAAAAAAAGTTTTCATGTTTTTCCAAATTATTTTTTGTACAATAAAAAAAAGCTTAACAAACTGCAGCTAAATATAGATCTACATATAGATCTTACAAGATTATTTTCCCTTTTTTCTAGAGATGCGTTGTTAAACTGTTGCTTTATCAGTCAAAATTCCACAATGTAATTAATGATATGTAAAATAATAACTTTTCGTTTAAACTATCTAAGTCAGCATTAGAATTAATGTTTACAAGATCATTCATAAAAAAAGGCTTTGCTTATTAAGATAGATTTCAACCATTTCAAGTCCAACTTAAGAAAGCATGATAATTAAATTGTAATTCTTAGCTTCAAACATTTAGTTTTTTGGAGCTTTTATTTATCTAATTAGTTAAATAAGTACCAGTAATGGCTTAAAAATGACTACTCAATACTATCAACAATTTTATTGAAATAGCTTAATTACTAACAGTAGTTTTATTTATATCTATTATATACCATAGAAGTTATAAACGTTATAAGGCATTAATTAATTTGTGTATTTTGTCTTTTTCCGTTAAATTAGTTAACATTTTATTTATTCAATTGAAAACTCAGGACAACTTTGAATTCTGTTTTTGTTTTTGATTGGATTTTTAGCCAAAACTATATTGCAAAAGTAAATGAAAGTTCTTATTATTTAATTCAATTTATCATAAAATTTTTCATATATTTCAGTTTCAGATTTATTGAAATTTGTTTAACCAAAAAAAGTTAGAATAAAGAATTTACTAAGAATTCACTATAAGTGATTTTTAGTCTGCTATGTGCACTGTAATCATTTAATGACATTTACCTAGTGTTGTGATCACGACAGCCTACGTTCAAATCCTGGCTAAATCATTATATTTTTAATGTTTGATTTATTAGTTTTCTTACAATTCATTCATATACTCTACTCCAATCTGTTTATATCCAAAATATTTGAGCTTATCTTACAATATTTTTGTATTTAACTCTGAATGGTTGTCTAAGCATAAAATAAATTTCAGTTTTAACATAAATGAAAACAAAAACTTACAAAAAAGTGATTAGTGATTTAAGCAACTGTTATAAATTATCTTTACTTGTTTCTATTTTAATTGATTCAAATTTAAATCAAAGTTTATTAGTTTATTTATCAATAGTTCTTTATTAGCTATGTTGAGTTTTGTATGTAAAATACAATTGCTATCTGAAAATTCATTAAATATAAAATAAAAACTAAATAACTTTAATTGAATTAAAACAGATACTAAATCAACTTGAGATTAAGTAGCTCTTGAAAAACAATTTCAATGAAATTTAAGGTTTGAACATTATAGTGACGTACAGAATACTAAAAAAAAAATACAAGAAAACTTGTTTGCTTGTAAACACGTTACTTGTTCTAAAAATTAGGTTTGAAAGTTCAATTTAAAAAAAAAATCTTTCTTAATTGCATCATCTACTGGTTGGCTGATTTCAAGTTTCTTTAAATGATTTAAATCTGATTTATAAAGGCTTGTCATTTGAAACCCTAAATATTCACTTGGTTCCAAAATACAAAATAATAGTTATGTTCTTTTACTAGATCATAAGAAACTATATTCATATTTGTAGCTATTAATTCATTTTTTATAGTTTTCCTGATTGAAGAACTCCTTATCTCAACTTTTCAATAATATCATTCTACTAAAAGGTTTGAGAATTCAAAATGACTGTTTTCATCGATAATAAAATTTATAATTTTTTCACCATTATCTTCTTTGGTACTTTAAGTTTTTTGTGTTTTGGTATTGGTTGTTAATAAACCTAATTTTAAATAAAACAATATTCATTTGCTTAACGAAGAAAAACAAACTAAAATCATATACTTCCACAAATATTAAGAAGAAACTGTTTAAGATGGATGTAATATCAAATTTAAAGTTTTCTACTAACATTTTTTAACTAACATTTTTACTTACTTATTAACCTAATTAATTAAAAATTAATTCATTAAAAAGAATTAAAGTCTTAGTAATTCAAACAAAGCTTACTTGTTTAAAATACTTACGTTGAAAGTTTTATACTTTTAAAAGTTATATAATTAAAGATAAATTGTCAAGTCTAACGGTAAACACAAAGTTGGATATAGCACAGGAAGACAAAACTTCTATTCTCTAACTTAATATTAGGAATGACTTCAAGTAATTTTAAAACAACAACAATAATGAATGAAAATCAACCATTATTATGAATAGCTCTGTAACAAAAAAGTCAAAATTTTGATGAAAACTCTAAATTCAAAGTTGAAATAATTATTTTACAAAACAAATCTAGAAAAAGTTATATTTTAATAAATATGATATTGTTTATAAATTACATAGAAATTTAGATGTTGAAGATTTGTCATTTGAAACCATAAACACTCACTTAGTTCTTCTATACAGATTTGCAATTATGTTTTTTCTTCGAAATTCTATTGAACAATTCTCATTCTAGCATTATATGTAGCTTATTCTTTTTTATATCATTTCTGATCAAAAGTTTGTTCTTATTATTTTTTTTTATTTTCAGATCAAACATTTCACAAGCACACCAGCTACTTGTTGATTTATTTTATACTTATTCAAAAGACTTAAAAATTAAAAATCACATTTTTGGGAAAAACTTACAAATAGAATTATAAATTCTTAATTGATGCCTCAATACGCAATCAGCTATTAAAATATCTAATATCTCCAAACTAACTGCTGTCATCGTCATTCTAAACATTTACTATTAGAAATTTTATTTATTTAGTTAATTATTATTTAAAACAATCCTAAGACTATTATGACAACCTCTGGAAATGTTAAGTAACTGACGATGAATAAAAACATCATTTAACTTTTACTATGTTTTCTTTTACTATATGTTATCTTATTTTCATTGATGGTTTATATTTTAACTATGCCTCTATAATGTTCAAAACATGTATACATTGATTTTAAAATGTTGTACTCAACACATTTCTGTTATCGTTTTGATTTTCATTAAAACATAATTTTAACCTTTTACCTGATCATTTCAAGAAAGTTTAATAACTACTTAAAGTAAGCAATATTATTTTCTTTTATTTTTCAGTACATTTTGTTATATTAAGTGGCAAATGGAGGGTCACTTAGAGAAAACTAAAACTGAAACACAAAACAATCAAACGTTGGAAAAGAAGTATGACATTCATACATGTTATACTTATGTTACGCTATAAGCATATACTACTAAAACACTTTATAAAAAACACACAACAAATTTTACTTTTGATAAACATTAAAAGAGACACAAGTCTATTTTAGACAAATAAAAATGGCATTGTAGGTAGTTCGTTGAGTTTACTTAAAATATTTTTAAAGGTAATTTTTTTTCTATTTATTTTAGAGATATTTTCTAAGATTGATAAGTATTCATTCAACAAATTGGTCTTCAAATTGAGAGCATAGCTCTGATTAAAATTTCTGCATACTTTTGCAACAGTTACTTGAATGCAAGTTATTAGTTTAAAAAAACATTCTTCATTAGATGGAGTAATTCTATCATCCAACAAGGTAGGCAAACTCTTCAAAAAAAAGAAGAAACTTTGTAAAATTTGTATTATTAAGTCAGCAGAATTTGAAATGTTTCTCATCAAACTTCTTATCATTATCAGCCGTCCTTCAAAATTTATCATACTTAAATTATTCCATCCAATACAATAAGGGAAATTTTTTCCGGTAAGAAAAAATTCTTGCATTAGTATAACAGCTCTTTCAGGTTCTTTTGTATAATCGATAAACTTAGGAACTAGCAAAGTAAACAGCCAAACTTTTCGTTTTAGTAAAAATATTGAATCAAAAATTGATTTAATTTCATCTTTATTATTGCTTGATTGCTGTTGAAATTTCAGGATTATTTCCTTTTTCAAATCATCTATTTTTTTTGATTCTGTAGTAATAAAATCTACAGGCAATCTTAAGAAATCATTCTGTAAGATAGAACTGATAAGACCAATTACACGATGTTTTTCTTTATCAAAGTATAAAAAAAAGTCTAAATAGTTTTGTGATGATTCTGGTTTTTCAATTTGGAAACTTGTGTATTCAAACGGAAATTCTGCAAAAGCAAAAAACTCTAGTGTAATTTTAGATGGTGATAATAGCAATTGATGCAATAAACAATCAAAAAACGTTGTAAGCATCACGTCTTTTACAAACAAGTTGTCATATTTCTTTGTTTTATCAAGAATTTTATAAAACATTTTATCTAAAAGTTGATATTCCTTCCCACTTGAGTACTCCTTTGTATGTTTTCTATTTAAAAAGCAATCTTGCGACTTTTTGCTAGCATTATTATTCAGCAATCTTACTAAGCAAATATTCAGTTGTTTCGTTAGAGCAAAAGCTAAAGTAACTAACAACAATATAATCCTCAGACATATAGAAATAGGCCGGTATGTGTTTTCATCTCTCAAGCATTTTAAAATCGTTGAGTTTAATACTGAAAAAAGGAAATTTTTTTTTATAAGAGAAATTAAACGTTCATTGGTAAGAAAAACTTGTTTTTGTTTTCCTTTAAGACTTTCTCCCAGTTTGTAATCATAATGACTGAAGTGTAACCTCTTATAGATACTTCTGTTTACATATAAACCGTTTGCAATCTTCTTCATTTCATTAGATTTAAAGCCTACAAATTTGTAAGAACAAACTAACTGTATTAACCAATCAAAACAAACTAAAGCTGACGAAAGCGTAGTAATCAATGATTTCTCAGTCTCAATTACATGCTTGGTAAACTCAGTTTTGCATAATTTGCGAATCTTTTTTGAGCAAAAAGTTTGTCTAAAAACATATATTTGATTTGCATTTGATAAATGGACAAATAAAAGCAAGTCACAATACATTACAAGCTCTCTAATAAATGTGGCTGTTTTCACATAAGCTGAAGAGTAACAAATTTGGCACTGATGAAAACAGATAGTTTTGTGAGCATACCCATCTAAAAATGACAGATATGTTTGCAATTTATTTAACCCAGATTGAGAATGTGACGTATTTGTCGGGGATGAAGAGAAAGAAAAGTATTTTATCAACTCAACAAATCTCTTATTAGTTTGTTTACAGTTTGTTTTTGAGGTTGTTATAAACACGTTTAGAATTTGTGACAAGAAACATGAAAAAGCAATTGTCTTAAAGTTCTGCAAAATGTTAGATGATTCCAAACCTTCAGCAATTATCAAACAATGTTTCAAAAGTTCTAAACCAACAAAATATTCTTTCACTGATTTATCTTTATTTAAAGAATATCCCACTCCAAAGTAAAAAAAAAAATTTGCTAAAACCATTTCATATGAAAAATTGCTAACATCAAAATCTTGTAGCTTATATACCTTAACAAAATTATCATCTTGAGATATCCAATAAACGCATCCAGGTAAAGCAATTTTGTTTCTCAGAAAAAGATGAGACATGCAATCAAGTTTATCGGTATCAAAGTTATCACGACTGTATTTATGTTGAAGTTCTAAATTATTTTTGAATACTTCATTTGTAAAAATGAATTGAAACATTCTACCTTGCAAAATGTAGAACTTGTTTTCTTTTATCTTGTACTGTTTTACAAACTCAGAAAACTTATCAGCTTTTAAACTAGACATTATTATGGATTATCAGTCTGTGAAAATGATTTATACATCTTTAACATATGCAGAAGTATATAAAAATCAGTATCTTATACTAATTTGCTTAGCCTTACACAAAAGCATGAATAATTCAAATTAGTTAGATCTTAAATAATAGCGAAGATGAGAACTTTTCAACATATATCTTTGCACTTCTCTTTTATTACTTCATAGACTTAAAACTTACAGTAACAAAAAAAAAGACAACAACGTTGTTGATATGTAAATAAAGAATAGTAAATAAAACATTAAAACTTTTACAAACACTTGAAAATATTTTTAAATTGTTGCTAAAAGGTATTTATTTATTAGAGCTTGCAAAGTAATTACAAAGCTTAGTTTTAAACTAATACCTAAAGATAATACAATATTGTTTTTCAGGTTACCACGAATTATTGAAAAAATATGCAAAACATGAGAAAAAACAGTTGCTAAATAGAAATTATGAAAAAAGAATGTCCAAATGTAAAATCCAACATAAAAGTTTTTGTAAATATCTCCAAAAATTGATACTACTTTTATGTAAAACAGTTGATTAGTTTCATGTACAGTAAAAATAAACTATCAAAGGTTGTAAAAAATGATAGATTTATTAAAATCATTCCTTTTTATCGGTTTCTACAATGATTTTTCAGTTTTTTCTAAATGATATGTTGACTCAAAAGTGTATTTTAAAATTAAGAATACATTTCAAAATTTACTTTTTTAAACTTTGTTTTATATAACATTTTTCTCCATTTACATTAAAGTAGTAAATCTTTGCAACTTAAATTTACTGAGCCTGGTTATTAAAATATATTTTTTAATATTCTTTGCAACAAAATAATTTACTTAAAGTTTGCAAAAACTTTTACTTCCTTCAAATAATAAAATGATCAACTTTTTTTTGCTTAATATAATTTATCAGAACTGATTTATTTCATAAATTTCGTAATTTCATTAAATTTGATAAATAAATATTAACAAATAGTGTAATAAAATGAATTGAAAAATAGTTTTGAGTAAATTATAAACATTAAACTTAAAAAAAAACATTTTTTCAGTAATTTTAGTTGTTAATCAATTTTGATCAGTTAGTAATGGATGTGAAAAGTGTAAAAGTTCAAAACTTTAAAATTACTAATTGCTTTACAATTTCTGTCGTAGAAATATGAATGAAGTATCTGAAGTGTATGAAAGTGATTGAATAATCTCTGTAGCAAGAAAAATATAATTCTGATATTTTATTCATTTTCTCCAGTGTTATTCAACTATAAAATAATAACCTGATTTGCTTATGATTTCGCAAACTTTCTATTTTATTAATTTTTCTTTAATAATATTTGTTCTATAGAGCTATTTGCGTAATTTTGCAATCAGTATTAAAAGAATAGATGTTTTTTTCGGAAAATATAGTTGACTAAGTTGGTTTCTACAATTAAATTGACCGAAAAATATCTAAAATTTTTCAAAGTTTTTGTTTTAAAAAACTTTTCTTAAAATAATCAATTTTAAATAGAATACAACTTTTTTAGCTCAGAAAATAATTTTTCGGTGTTGTATTATTAAAACATAATTTTTTTTATTTAAGAAAACGCTAGTTGCTAAATTTTGATCAACTTGTTTAAGGACACTGTTTAGTAATTTAAAAATTGTATTTTTCAGTTTTTATTTACGAATCTAAAAAAAATAAATCATCATGCTCGAAATATAATATATAAAGGCATAGAACTTAAAGGAAAGACAGAAAGGTCAACAGTTCAAGTGATTAATTTCGAAAAAAATTCAACAGAAAACTTTAGAAATAAAAGTTAATGTTAAACACTTTTTGTGAAATGTTGTTTGGTAGAAAGTTCTTGAAGAAGCTTCAGTAAATTTTCTCTTTTTATTAAATGTGTTTTGCAGGATTTGAACAAAGAAACAAAATATATTTTTTTAATTTTCTAAAATTATTATTTTTGTTAAAAGAGTTTTAAGAAACTGTTTTTGTAAAAAAACCTAATTTTTTTTTTCATTAAATTAAAATCATATATTTAGCCAATATATATTAATATCAGAAACTGTTTGCTTTTTAAAAAATACTTTATTTATTTATCATCTTTTTATGTGAAGTATGCATGTACCTAATTAGATTGAAACTAAATTTGATGGACAATAAACAAATTTATCGGAAGCAAAGTTGTTATCAACTAAAAGTAACATCGACCATAAGACTTCAAAAAAGCAACATTCAAATAAATTATTTAGTGGAGAGGATGGTTGGCACGAATGTATCGTTGATGAAATTACTTGTAACAATGAAAGAGAAAATATAACAAAGAAGAGTAATTCGTCATCCAAAAGTAATAAATCAGCAGAAGTAGTAATTGAAGAAAAAAAATGTTTGCTTAAAAAAGTTTCAAATTGCAAATACAAATATGAATATTTGACTTGTTGTGAACAATTTGATTTCAAATCTCAACTTGTCAATCATGAAAGAACTCATACTGGTGAGAAACCATATGATTGTATTGTTTGTGGAAGGTTTAGTCAAAAGTTCAAATCTCACAAAACACGGAAGAACTCATACTGTCAAAAAACAATATGAATGCATGGCTTGTGGAAAACAATTTCGTCATAAAGCAAGTCTTTCGTACCATCAAAGGGCTCATAATAATCAGAAACAAAATTATTTTTTTTAAACCATACTGTAAATAAAACAACTGATTTTCGGTATTTTATTATTTTATTATATTATAGAATATTAGTTTCATGGTACAATTATTTCACGTAAATTTCTGCATCAAACTTTTTTAAAGCAATTTTAAACTTGAAAATATTCAGAGATTCATAACAACCTAATGTTGATTCAGCTAAGTAAAAAAAGATTTTTAAAAAGTTTACAAATCGAAAAATGAAATTAAAGTTTGTAAATTTATGAATTAAAAAATATAAAAACTGCAGAAAATTAGCTGATTAAAATAATCAAAATATTAAAATGTTGAAATGAGTTTCAACTTTCCAGTTTGGTGATTCAGAATATTTTAGATGCATAGTAGAATATCTACAAACAGGAACTCCTACAGCTTTATTAATAACAGTTTGAAACTACAATTTAAGAATCTTTTTGTAACTCAACAAATGACACCACTTGGTGCTAGACAATATTTCTACTATTTGCAGTTGTAACGAAAAAGTATTTAAATAATTCATCAAAAACCTCCAAAAAATATAATTTTTGCAACTAGATACTGAAAAGTTGATATTGGAATAATATTTTGTAGATCAACTTATTTAGAGAAATATCATTATTTTAAAAATAATTTGGATTTTTATAGTATTATTTTATAATGATAAATTCTTTTTTTTTCATATCTCAGTTAAATTTATTTATTATTTTTAAACTCATCAACTTTTAGCACAAGCGTAAAGTTATTTTTTATTACAATAAGTAGTTAAAGTTTGTGTTTCAAATTAAGATCACTCAGAATAAAAAAAGTTAATTTCCAACTGCTGTTTAGTTTACTTCAAGTTTTTAATAAAGTTTTTCGATTAAAGTATAAACAAATATTTTATTAAAATCTAAAGTTTAATATAAATATAATAAACCAATTTACTCTTAGATTCTCTTACTGTAAATTAGGTTTAAATATATAAATTATTCTAAAGAAGTTTTAATAACAGCTGTATTTTGCTTGAATTAATTTTTACTGTTATAAAACCTAAATAAAAAAAAAACATTGTAGTCTACCAAGTTAGGTTGGATAAAAGATAAATAGGATGGTTACAGAAAAAAGTTGATTAACTTTTATATTCAAATAATATTTTTTTCTTAAAGATTTCAACATTTTTTCATATTTTATTAAAAAAATTACTATAAAATATAAAAAAAACTTTTATTTCAGTTTTTCTTGTTAATGATAATCAATTCTAATTAAAATTGTGTTTTAATTTGAATACAATTGTTGATTCGTTTATAGCAGATGATTTTCAATATCTAATAAAAATAGTTTTTTCATTTCAATCAAAAATTTTAACTTTAAAGTCAAAAGCTTGAATGGCTCTTAGTTAGCTGTATGGTATCTTTTGTGATCAGCATCATTATTGCCACTATTAAAACATCTTTGCTTTATTTTCTTCATCATTTTATTCTTGCTTTATAACGTCACTTAGTTCCCATGTTTCGTTGAAGTCATTATTAAATAATTATTATTTTTTCGTTTCGAAAAATATTTGATAGAAAAAAAGTTTAAATAACAAAGAATGGACAAAAGAAAATAAGATAATTCAAATAAAATTATCACTAATAACCATTATTACTAACTAACAAAATAAACTGATACTTTCTTCAATGGCATTAATAAAAAAATAAATAAAGTTAGTTTTTTCAGATGATTAATCAATATATATCTACAAATTGTTTATTTCAAAATCTTCTGCGTTTTGAAGAAGTAATACGTCTAATGTTTCATAATATTTCTTTTACTATCATCTCTTTCGATCTAATAATTGTCAAAACAAAAGTCTTTTTTATCAATTACATTCTCCTTTATAAGGTTGGTTTACTTAGAACTGTTAGAAAATGTTTTCCTTTGACAACAATTTTTAAATCTTTTTTTTTACATTTGGATGGTTATTACTTTTTAGATTATAATTTTGAAAAGTTAAGATCAAAAGTTGCTGTGAATATATTTTTCAATTCTGAATAATTTTAATCAAAACGTGGTGAAGTATTGTAAAAATAATTCATTTAATCTAGTTTCTATTTATTTTTGAAAAATAGCTTTTAATTTAATGCAGAATAAACATTAATTTATTTTTTACAAACAGTTTATAGAAGATTAGAAATAACAAAACTTTTATAAAACAACTAATTGAAATAATAAATTTATTACAAAATTACAAATGGTAAAATTTCATTGTAATAGCTTGGAAATCGGTGATATAGGATTTGCTATGAGTGATGATATTTCAAAAAAAGTGAGACGAAAGAAACTAATCGAGTGTCACACAGTGAAATGCAAAATAAAAATCTGTTAAAGTTTCTCTCTTTTTTTGAAAGTAGTTTTTCTTATCTTCAGTTTATTTCAGAAAAGAAACCACCGTTTAGAACAAGAAAATATGATATATTTCATCTATTAAATACGTTGTGCTAATCAATATATCTTCATATGTTAGTATTAATGACAAGAGTTGAAAATAATATATTTGCAGAATGTCAATTTTTTTATAAAACTAATCGACACATTGCCGATTTCAAAACTAACAAATGTTACTGCGGACGTTCACTAACAGAAGAAAGTAGTGACCAATTGGAAAATTATTTCTCTTTTTTATCATTTTATTTCGATCTAGTATTTGTCAGGAGAAAAGTTATTTTCTATCTTTTAATTTTTACCAAACGTTTCATTTATTAAAAACTGTTAGACAATATTTATTTCTTTGACATCAGTCTTATAGAAGATTATATCTTACCTGTAGTTGCAAAATACTTTTTAGTTTTAATTTTTCAAGTAATTCTTGAAAACTAAATCTATTTAAAGTACTTTTTATCTGAAGCTACTTTTATGAAGTTGAATATAACTTCTATAAATACAAAAAATAATGTTTTGTAAGTTCAACGTATTTGAGCTAGACTATTCATCTAACAGATCTAAATAAAATTATCCATTAAATTGCTAACTTTGCTAGCCATCTTAGACTAACAATAAGACTTTATAAATTCTGATCAAAGTCAACGTTGTTAGATTAAATCATTATAAAATCAAGTTTAATGAAAGTTGCCTAAACTGAAAATTATACTTAAATTTTGTCATCTATACAGATCTTGTCGTAATACTTTCTTTCTGAATTTACTAAATTTAATGAGTTGGAAAAAAATTGCAGAAACATAGCCTAAAGCAATAGAAGGTTTTTAAAATTATTTATCGGCAGCGACGTCTAGCGTCAAGTTTTTCGACTATACAAAACCAAAACCTAAAACCGTTTTTTTCTAATTTTATATAATAACGCTTTTAGTTAAACCAACAATTTTATTATTAGGTAAAGCCCTTTTCTGTAGATCAAGTTTTTATATTAATACTTTAGATCAATACATTTTATAATGTTAAGTTTAATATTTTCTCACAAAAACTTAAGTTAAGAAGAAAACAAAAAATGTTTTCGAAAAGAAGATTTTATATTTATAATAATTGTGACAGTAATAAGAAAAACATTTTATTTTCAATTGAGATTAGTAATCTATGGAAAGTTGTTTAAACTCATATTCTATGCAACTAGAAAAAGAGTAAATTAAACTGTTAAAAAATCTTATTTGGGTTGCTATTAGAAAAATGCAGGTAAAAAAAGCCAAAAAAAAATTCAGCAGATCATTTAATGACGCGTCTTTTCACTTGAATAATTTGGGTTTTCTTTTAAACCATATAGTAAGTTAGTTTTTTAATCTTATTCCAAATTTTTTAACAAAATGTTTTAACAAAATGTTAGTTCTTACAAGCAGACAGAAAGATATTCATTTCAACTTTCACAAAACGCTTTTCAGTTTTAACATTTTTATCACAAAATATTAATAATTAAATTTCCATAATTTGACTATTCGATATAGTTATGACTTTTAATAAAACTTTGTTTAACAAATGTGGATCATTAAAAAAAATTTATTTAATTCTTGAACAAGTGTCACCGTAGAGTTTGTAAAGAGTTTCGAAGCTGTACATTGAGATTCAACTTTCTCATGTATGCCATCTACAATTTGGTTTTTGTGAAAAGTTATTGAACGATTTTATTCAATATTCTACCTAAACTTAAATACAAAAAAAGCCGATTATGAATTAGCAAACCTTTTCCAAATGCATACCAAAGGCATAAATTGAGACATTACTAGTTTGGTAATCATTCAAATAATTTCTTCTCCTGAAAAAACAGCTTCTAATGATATAATACTTTTTTACTATGAAGTTAGTGAATTCAAAGTTTAAATTAGTTTTACTATTAGAAAGTCTTCTTATCTAGCATAAACAAAGGCTTGTTAGCTTAAAGCACACTAAACATTCATTAGAAATGATATTACATTTTAATAAAGAAATTAGCACCAGAAAACAAATGTTTAATTATATGCTTGAATTATATAGTTATTTGTTTATATTTTTATATCCATTCAAACTATCCTGCAATTTAAAAAAAAGAATTTAAAAATATTAATGAGTCAAATTACAAGATCGAAGAATTACTAAAAATAATCATCAATCAACGACTTGTCAAAGATAACTAAAAATTAATTAAGAACCTATTAAACATTGAAAGTCACATAAAAAAATTAGTCTTTATTATGAAAGAATTTAAGACAGATCTAATTGTTAATATCGACCATTTGTCGATAGAATAATCCGACAAATACAACTAACAAATAACAGCAAACTTAAAATTTACAACTACTTGAATGTTTTAATTATAATAATTAATTGACGTGATGATCAATTTGACATCAAATATTTGTCGATATTATAGTTTTTGAATTTTGAAAAAATTGTGGTTTGTCGTTGCATTCAATTGGATAGTGACTTGATTTAAAAAATTACGTTGATTACTAACTAAATGATTTTTTTAGAGTATCAATTAATTTATTGGGTAACAAAGTAAAACGATAAAATTTTCATAAAATAGCGATATTAAATGAAATTCCTTTTTTCAATTTTAGAATTATAATTGTACCAATAACTTGTCGGTGATGTAATTAGAAAGTTGTACTTTGTTTATCGTAGTTAACCAGTTTAAAATCAAACTTTCTCCTATTTTTGATTAGTGCCATTAAAGAAGGTAATATTTTAATTTGTTTAGTCTTACTATTAGTTATTAGTGGTTTATTTGAGTAGAGTTAATTCGTTTTTTTTTCATTCTTTGTTGTTTTAACTTCTTTCAATGAAATAAATCAAAAATACTTTATCTTAGAAAATTTACACAACAAACGAAGAAGAAACTATCTTTACATAATTATTGCAAACTTAAACTGCAAATTTAAAAATATTCTAACGTTATTCTTGCGAATGTCAAACAAATTTAAAAGCTTTTTATTTTGTTAAATTACTGTTTTCAACTGAAAAATAATAATTTGAGTTGCTTTATTTGCTAATGTGAAATTTTGTGAAAAGAAAAACATTACGGATGAAAATTTAAAAAGTTTAAATAGAAAGTTGAAGACAGTTTCATTCAAATCATAACAACAACCTATCGACGCTATACTTAAAATAAAAACAAGTCTCTAAAGCAAATTCAGTGAACTGGAACTTTTCGTCTGGTATGAAGTTTAATTTGATTTGATAAAAAAAATATGAGATGAAAATAAAACATTTGGCTTAAAAACTACTGTATCAAGAAGTTTATGTACTATCTAAAATTGTAATCACATCAAAACTAAAAAATCAAACTTTTATTAAAATAGCAGAATTAACAAATTTAGTTTTCACCTCTGTATGTAATAGAAATTAATTTTAGAAATATTTAAGAGGATGCAATTGTAATAAAGTTGAAGAATAAAACAATTTTAAAGACATTCTAGTGTTTCAACTTTAAGTAAAAAGAACAATAAGAACAATTATTTAGAAATCTTCTAGATTTTGAAATTTGAAAAAACGAATAATAATAAAAATCAAATTAAGATTAATTTAATTTTCTCTTTAAAATTTTTCATATTTTAATCAAACATTATTATTTACTATTTTATTTTCATGCAAATTAAGTATCAGTAATGTTGTTTTTTAAAAATTTTTATAAATGTTAAATATACTATTATATGTCAGTGAAATAAATAAAAACCTTTTATTCACTACTTTTTTTCAGTCACAAGATGTCTCTGTTTCATCATCACAATCGATATTTTTATCTTATAGAATTAGTGTTTTGTGTTGAGATCTGTAGACATTTAGTTTTTCTTACTAACTTTGAGCTTACAAGAAACTATATTTAAATTTTAAGAAACAGTTTTATCTAAAATCATCTTATTTTTTTCACATCGAAAATACTTTTAACTCATTTTAGTGATAAGAAATCTCTTAAAACTTAGTTTTGAAACTGATTTTAGAGAAATTAAGAATTACCAAATAGTAAAAAGATAATTGACATTTTTTTAGAATACAAAACATGTTTTCGTTGTCCCAAAAAAAACAAGCTTATACAGAAAATTGAATTTTGAAAAGTCAGTTTTGTCCGGACAAATACTAGATTGAACTAAATTAATATATATAAAGAAATATCAATTAGCGACTTGTTGGTCTTGTCACTAGTCCAAAATCACCCATTTGAAATCGACAAACTTGTCGATGTACTTAAAACAAATTAGTTGTAATTGGTTAGTAACCTTGTCTCTGAAAACTTCATGAAATTCAGAATAGTTGTATAACTGCTGAAAACATGTATTTTGTCGATAGGATAGCTTAGGATTTTTTAATAAGTTCAAACAATATTTCAACAAACAATGAAAACTTTGATTATAGATAAAAGGAATTAAACAATTTGAATAGCTAGTTTTTGTAACTTTTATTTATTGGTAATTTTGTTAGCCAATAAATTTGAAAGTATTTTAGAAAGAAGTGTTTAAAATATAATTATTGTAATTAGTTAGTTACTTTGGGTGAAAATTTAAAAATATTATTTCTGGATATTATAAAATATCTTAAACTAAGTATCATTATAATATTTTTGTTAATGACATTTGCCAAAGATCTAAACTTTAAGATGATATTTTAAAGCTGCAAGCTATATGATGAGTTAATTAGAAACTTTTTAAAGTTTAACTTTCTGATAATCAACATATAGCTAATTTCAAAATAAACTTTTCATACAAATTGTGTTTTGCTTTTAATATCTTTACATTGTTTTGTTTTTTAACCCAAAACTGTAAGTCTAAGAAAGGTTAATTTATAAGGTTGATTGTTTTTAACTTGGCCTTGATAGGAAACTTGTATCACTTGCGTCATTTTAAAATCTGATAATCTCAATTGAATTATAAGCATAATTTTGAAAGCTGAATTTAGCTAAAGACTATTTCATTACTCAACAATGTATTAATTTATAGTGACGTAATCGAACAAGTTGATTTTGATCAAAAAATTAAAACGTTTTACTGTTATTGTTAGATGACTTACACAGTTAGAAAATTAAAACTAAAATAATTTTTTGTGTTACTAATATAAGCAAAAACATCTAACTACAACTTTCTTGTTCTTAAATCTTTAATCTTAAATTGTTTTTTTAAATTTGATGTAACAAATTGTAGGATTTTAAACAAAAGATTTCATTTTGCTGAAGTTATCAATTATTTGGATATTTATTATCAGGTATATTTTGAAGGTTTATTTTATATGTTTTCTATTGATATGAAGTATTCTAAAATTAAACTTCAAACTATGTGAAATCAAAAAAATATTTGTAATTTGTTTTGTTTTTTATTGAATTTAAAACTATTAAGAAAATGGTTTTGTTCTAATATTTAATTTATAATCACATTATTTCTCTACTATAAATTCATTTGTAATTTATTTATTTATTTTAGTTAAATGTAGCGTCTTAGTGTCGGTTATCAAATTTTAACTTAAATCAGTGACTTCGAATTTCCAAAATGCATTTTTAAAAATATGCAAAAATACTTTCGGTCAAAATTAGATAATATCAAATAAGTTAATCAAAATTAGCAAAAGCAATTTATTTTCTTTTTTTTTGTCAACATACAAAACTATTCTTATGATTATGAATAAGTCAAATTAGTGAAAAAGTAAATAATTTTCGAAATATTTTCTCCGGAAAAACACTAGATTTAAAGAAGTTTTTATGATGAAGAATGTTTTTCAGGCTTAGATTACATCAACTGTAGTATTCTAAATATTTTTGATATCGACCATTTGTCGATAAATTAATGCGAAGATTTATATGGAGAAATACAAACAAACATTCGAAGTTAAAACAGCTTGAATGTTTCAATTAATAAAATTAAACTCCGTGAATTGCAATTTGACATCAAATGTTTGTTGATTTTAAAAATTTTGAAGAAATTGTTATTTGTCATTGTAATCAACAGAATAGTGATTTGAATTAATAAAAGTTACGAGAAATACTACTTAAAACTATTTTTTCTATTTATTTTTTAGAGAAGATCAATAAAGTTAGTTGGTAGCAAAGTATTAAATAAACAAAGAAACTGTAAATAGTGAATTAAACAAAACTTTGTTTCTACTTTAAAACTACTTTTAATGTTTTTATATCTATTCAAACTATCCTGCAATTCATGAAAAAGAATTTTAAAATTATTAGTTAAATAGTTTGCAATATCGATAAAAACACTAAAACTTAGTATTAATCAAAGACTTTTCAAAGATAATTGGGTCTCACCACTACTCTTTTGTATTTTATTATGTTATTTTTATGTAGTTTATTATTATTATTAAAACATTAAAGAAATATAAACGAACAACTTTCACGAGGCATTTATATAAAGTTCCATTTGACATTAAAAGTCAATCACAAGTTTGAAATTTAACAAAATATTGAAATATTACGCTTCGCTCATAGATATCGTAAAAAGGAAATAATAAATCTTTGTTGTTTTTAACTATTTGTAAAATAAAAAAGATTGTTTAACTTGTAAAAAACTTCAATTAATGATCAAATAGATTATATCAGTAAAATATATTGTAAATAACTGAATATTTTTATCGTAATGTTTTACCTGCTTTGATTTTTCTATAGAGTTTTATTCATGAAATATTATAATTTTGTTAAATAGCAAATTATTTTGATATCACTAAATATTTATGGAATCATACATTCAGTTTTTTTTCTTCAAAAACTTTTGACGTTTTTATTTTTGTTTAAAAATAATTAAATGACCAAAATTGTTGAGTTTGACAATTAGAAAAAAATCTTCAGATAATCAGATGAAGTTAAAAAGAGTTAAAATAATAACCTAAACATCTTGTGTAATTAGAACTAATTAAAAAAAATTATTGAGAACCACATAAAATATATTAAATTAAAGCAAAATTAATTGTTTTGTGTAAGTAAAAATGTTTTTCAAAAAATCTAATTAAAGATTTTTGAGTTTTAGGTTTCTATAGTAGAAAAAGTTAACGCTAGACGTCGCTGAAGATAAATAATTTTGAAATCCTTGCATTGCTTCAGGCTATGTTTTTGTAAGTGATATTTGATAAATTGAATTTTAAGGCTTACTTATAAACTTTGTTAAAATTTTTAATATTTAAGTTTAAATTCAAAACAAAATTATTTTAACTAGTAACTTTTCGTATCAAACAAAATTAAAAATTTAAAAACAAATTATTTATTTAGCTTTGAATTTAAAAGTTAATTTAAACTTTTTAACATACTTGCTTCCTCTTAACTGTCAGACAAATAATTTTTCTCAATGACTCTGACCTTACAAAACATTCTAACACTTTTTTCAATAACCCTTGTATTGAAATCTGTAAATAAAAACTAATTGACGGTTACAAAAATTTGACTCAACTTAGCGACTATGAATTTCCAAAGCATAGAATAAAAAAAACATCCTGAAAAAATTTTGACCGAAATTAGAAAAATCTCAAATAAGTTAAATAAAATTATCAAAAGCATTTTATTTGTTTTTATTGTCAACATATAAAACTATTCTTATGATTCAAAATAATTTAAATTTTTTTAATGACTAATAATTTTCAAAAATAATTTTTCTCCGGACAAATACTAGATGAAACAACGTTTTTATATTAAACAATTTTTTAGTTATCATTGTATTATAATGATGAAACCTTTATTTTTGATATCGACTACTCGTCGATAGATTAATCCGAAATTAAAAACTAACAAAATTAAGTTTAGTTTCAAATTTAAATCTGCTTGGATGTTTCAATTAATATAATTACATGGCGTGAATATCATTTAGACATCAAATATTTGTCAATTTTGTTTTTTCATTTTGTTTATTATTTGATTTATTTATATAATATTTAAGCTTTATCTTTTTATAATGACAACCATGTTAATATATAAACGAATCACTTTTTTCAATTAAGAATTATTAATAAAAACTAAATCTTTATTCATTACTTTTAAAGGTCAAAGAACATTTCACATATGAACAAATCTTTTCATTTTAATCCAATGAAATTTTATAAAAGTTTCAATTTAAAGTTTAATATACTAAACTTTAATAAAAGTGAGACAAATCGCAAATATTTTGTTCAAGTCAGGTTTACACCGAATCTTAATGAATTGACAAGAAAAGTTAAATAAAAATTTGAAAAAAGATAATTATAGAAAAGTTATCAATGAGATAAAAAATTATATACTTGCATGAAACATTTTACACATAATGAAATTTCAAATTTATTAATAATTTTTAATTGAAAAAAGTGATTTATTTATATATTAACATGGTTGTCAGTATAAAATGATAAAGCTTGAATAATGAATAAATCAAATAATATAACCCTATTAAGACTATATTTATGTTTTAGCTTATTAAAAAAAAATTACTTTTAGCAATTAAGTAATTTTCAATAAAATTGTTGATTATACTGAGTATTTAGTTTTAAGCCACCATTAGTACATATTTAACTGATTAAATGAGTGGATCTTGGCGTTTTCAGGCTTTAGCGTTGTAAAGCGTCTTTTGCTTGGTTTTATAATTTCTATGATGAATTTTAATACCAGCATGTCTCTTATGATTTTATTTTCAAATATTTACATTCAGGTTTTACTACAAGCTTAGAAAAATTTCTAGTGTATATAAAAATATTTATGCTTCCTAAAAAAAACAATAACAAATACGCTTTAAAGTTCTAATAGATTATCATTTCTTAATTTTTATTGAAGCAATGCGCTGTTATCTACATAATAACATTTTTAATGTTGTAGAATGATGTTTATATGGCGTTAAATTAAAACCAAATCTTTTTCAGTCTTACAAACTAATTTTAATCAACTGTTTTTATGTTACTTTAATAAGTTACAAAAAAACATTACTTAAAATATACTAAGAAAAAATTTCAATCAAATTCTACCTTTTCAATTCATTAAGATTCTGGGTAAACCTGACTTGAACAAATTATTTGCGATTTATCTCACTTTTATTAAAGTTTAGTAGGTTAAACTTTAAATTAAAACTTTTGTAAAATTAAATTGCATTTTACTATTTATTTTTCAGCCACAAGATGTCACTATACTAGTTTTATGTTTATGTTTATAATTTCATAAACTTTGTTTCCTCTTATCTGTCAGACATATAGTGTTACTCAGTGACTTTAAGTTTACAAAATATTGTTTATTAATATTCATACAAGGTTTATTCATACTCATACAATTAGATTTATACAAGTAGTATTTGTAATAATCATAGTTTTAAAAAATCATTAAGCAGTTTAAAACTGAAATGTTTTATGGACTAAGAAGTACCAAATATGTTTTGATAAGATCGATAGCAAAAGAAATAAATATTGTCTCACAGTTTTACATAAATCAAATTTTAAAAGATAGATAAAAAATTAAAAAAAAGCACTTTTTCCTGACAAATACTAGATGAGAAGATTATTTTATATAATGAAATGTTCTTTAATATTTAGTTATCATTTGGTTAGTCTGGTAATTTTTTGATATCGACTATTTGTCGATAGAATAATTGGATAATTAGTAGAAAATTTTAATTGTAAAACTAATTGGATGTTTTATTTAATAATATTAATTGGTAGGATTTTCAATTTGACGTCAAATATTTGTCAAAATTCAAGTTTTTGAAATTTTTAATCAACAGGATAATGATTTGAGTTACAAAAACATACTCTAATTTAACAAAATAAAAAAACAGTTTAATTTGTTTTGCAAATGTTTTCCTTTAACTTTATGTAAATCTTATATGTTTATTTAAAGACTGAAATAAAATAGTTGGAAAAAGTTGTCATTAAAATCTAAAAGCTGTTATTTCCACAGTTAACTTTTTAATATTCTTTAATAATAAATAGTTTGAAAATTGTGTTAAAGATATAATACGAATAATTGCATTTTAATATTTTAGACAATCAACACTTTTGAACGTTCACAATCTATACATTGTAATAATCTTAAATTTGGACTATTATTTGACTATAAAATTTAACAATGATTTTAAAAAAATGAACTTTGATAAAATCAAATAGAAAAACTTATTTGAAGAGAAAAGTGCCAAACTTGCTTAATTAATGAAAGTACAGACAAATTAATAATTTTTTTAATAAAACTGTAACAGAAGATCTTTAATAAATTTAACTAAGGAAAACCTGCTTAATACATAACCATACTAAAACCAAACAAAAGATAGAAATACTCGTTTAAATAGAATTAATAATACAGTACACTTCATTTGATTTGATTGAAATAAACTTTAAAATTTATGAATAAAACTTCTTTTCAAAAAGTTATTATTTGAATTAATTAATCAAAATGTTATTAATATTTTTTAATATATATCATTTATTAAAAAAATTATTTTAGATAATAAAAAGCTCTGCATTTAGTGTATCAAACACTTAATAACACCGTTAAACAAAAATTAAACCATAGACAAATTTATCAGTAATTTTTATAAAGTTGTATAATCATATGATATGTACATGGTTTTATCACAATTTTTGCTAGAAGTTTATCAGTAAACACCAGAACTACAATTATCATTTGATTCATTGCTGAACCCATTTGATATCTTCATTAAGCGGTTTTATCATGGATTTTTTGTTAACTTTAAAAATGAAAATCTTTGTAAAAGTTTATTTGAATTTTTCAATATAAAGCTTATTGAAAAAAAAAAGTTTATTTGATCGATTCTATAACTCTTATTACTTAAAAAGTCGGACAAAAAAAACATTAGGTAAATATTAGTAAAATACTTTGACTTATACTGATTAAAGAAACAAATCATTTGAGATTTTTTCTTTCTGGCTTTTTTCTGCTTTTTCAATTAAAAAAAAAGAATTTAAAAATATTAGTGAGTTAAATTACAAGATCGAAGAATTACTAAAAATAAGCATCAATCAACGACTTGTCAAAGATAACTAAAAATTTCTTAAGAACCTATTAAACATTGAAAGTCACATAAAAATGATTAACTTTTATTATGAAAGAATTTAAAAGAAACTTAATTTTTAAAATCGACCATTTGTCGATAGAATAATCCGACAAATACAACTAACAAAAACAGCAAACTTAAAAACTATAACTATTTGATTGTTTCAATTGAAATAATTAATTGACGTGATGATCAATTTGACATCAAATATTTGTCGATATTATAGATTTTAAATTTTGAAAAAATTGTGGTTTGTTGATGCATTCAATTGGATAGTGACTTGATTTAAAAAACTTACGATGATTACTAACTAAATGATTTTTTTAGAGTATCAATTAATTTATTGGGTAGCAAAGTAAAACGATAAAATTTTCATAAAATAGCGATAGCAAATGAAATTCCTTTTTTCAATTTTACAATTATAATTGTACCAATAACTTGTCGGTGATGTAATTAGAAAGTTGTAGTTTGTTTATCGTAATTAACCACTTTAAAATCAAACTTTCTTCTATTTGTGATTAGTGCCATTAAAGAAAGTTTAATTTTAATTTTTTATTTTTATCATTAGTTATTAGTAATAATTTTATTTGAATAGAGTTATTTGGTTATTTCCATTCTTTGTTATTGTTCTTCTTTCAATTAAATAAATCAAAAATGCTTCATACTAGAAAATTTAAACAACAAACGAAGAAGAAACTATCTTTAGAAAATTATTTCAAATTTAAACTGTAAGTTTAAAAATATTCTATCGTGAAACTTGCGAATGTCAAACAAATTTAAAAGCTTTTTATTTTGTTAAATTACTGTTTTTAACTGAAAAATAATAATTTGAGTTGCTTTATTTGCTAATGTGAAATTTTGTGAAACGAAAAATATGTCGGATGAAAATTTATAAGGTTCAAATAGAAATTTGAAAACAGCTTCATTCAATTCATAACAAGTAGTATATCGACGCTATACTTAAAATAAAAACAAGTCTGAAAAATAAAATCAGTGAACCGGAACCTTTTCAGTATGATATGAAGTTTGATTCGATTTGATAAAAAAAACAAAAAATGAGAAAAATATTAGATATAAGTTTTGGTTTGTTCAAAAATAAAGTTTGTTAATAGAATCATGTTTGTATAATCTTGTCTGGTAACCACTTCAAATTTCTATTTTTTTATATTTATAATTTTATTAGTCATTTAATTCACAAACCAACTATCTCAAATGAAGAGGGGATTTCCCGTTTAGTTAACTTTCTTGTATCACGTAAGTCGGATGCAGTCATGCGGAACGAGTTAGTCGATATGACTTTGACCTTGCTGCAATTTACTAAACAAAAAATACTCTAAAACAATTCCCTAATGGAAATTTGTGCTTTTTATTTGCTGTAGTAATTTGATGAAACAAATCTCAGCTATTGTAAACAAGGCAAGATTGAAAATAAAACCTTCAAGTTTGTAATGTACTTTTTTATATTTGGTTAACATCCTTACATAACTGATGCATATTTTTATAATCAAATAATTATTATTTAAATAGTTTAAACAATTCTTCTCTAAGACAATATATGATAACTCAACCAAATTAGTATTGATACTAAACAAATATATTCACGTTAAATGACAAAAATACTTTCATTAGTAATCACATTCTTTCATAAAAACTAGCATCATCAAATTGTTCATCAGTAAATACGTCACCATCATAGACTAATTTTTGTTGAATAATCTCTATTAGATTAGAAATAAAAAGTGAACTTAAAAAAACTGAAAATATTCGAGAAATGTATATGAACAACTTTCACGAGGTATTTGTTTAAAGTTCCATTCGACATTAAGAGTCAATCACAAGTTTGAAATTTTACAAAATATTGAAATATTACGATTCGCCCATCGATTTCGTGAAAAGACAACAAAAATGTTTGTTGTTTTTACCTATTTCTAAAATAAAAAAGATTGTTTAACTTGTAGAAAAGTTCAATTATTGATCAAATAGATTATATCCGTATAATATAGCGTAGATAACTGAAAAAATTTATCTTAAGGTCGTAAATGCTCTGATTTTTCTATAAAATTTTATTCATGAAATATAAAGGTTTTGTTAATTAGCAAATTATTTTGATATTACTAAATATTTATGGAATCATACATTCATTTTTTTTCTTCAAAAATTTTTTGACGTTTTTACTTATGTTTAAAAATAATTAAATGACCAAAATTGTTGAGTTTGGCAATTAGAATAAAATCTTCAGCTAACCAGATGTAGTTAAAATAAAAACCTAAACATCTTGCGTATTTAGAAATGATTAGAAAAGATTATTGAGAACCAAATAAAATATAATTACTTAAAGCAAAATTGATTGTTTTGGTAAGTAAAAATGTTTTTCAAAATATCTAATTAAAGATTTTTGAGTTTTATGTTTCTGTAGTTGAACAAGTTAACGGTAGACGTCGCTGAAGATATATAATTTTTAAATCTTTGCATTGCTTCAGGCTATGTTTTTGTAATTGATATTTGAAAACTTGAATTTCAAGACTTACTTTTAAACTTTGTTGAAATTACTAATAATTATATTTAAATTGGAAACAAAACTAATTTAACTAGTAACTTTTCGTATCAAACAAAATAAGAACTATAAAAACAAATTATTTATTTAACTTTAAATTTAAAAGTTAATTTTAACTTTTTAACATACTTTCTTCCTCTTATCTGTCAGACAAATAATTTTTCCCAATGATTTTACCTTACAAACATTTAAACACTTTTTTCAATAACCCTTGTATTGAAATCTGTAAATAAAAACAAATGGACAGTTAGAAAAATTTGACTCAACTTAGCGACTATGAATTTCCAAAGCATAGAATAAAAAAAATATCCTGAAAAAATTTTGACCGAAATTAGAAAAATTTCAGATAAGTTAAATAAAATTATCAAAATCAATTTAATTTTGTTTTTATTGTCAACATATAAAACTATTCTTATGATTACAATAATTCAAATTTTTTAAATTACAAATGCTATTCAAAAATAATTTTTTCCGGACAAATACTAGATGAAACAACGTTTTTATAATGATAAACATTTTTAGTTATCATTATAATACACCTTCAACTGAGTAATTTTTTGATATCGACTACTCGTTTATATATATATAACATAATATATATTTAACTACTTGTTTATTATTTGATTTATTTATTTTTTTTTTAAGCTTTTTCCTTTCACACTGACAACCATGTTAATATATAAATAAATTACTTTTTTCACTTAAAAATTGTGATTAAATTTGAAAATTCATAATGTGTAAAATGTTTCACGCAAGTATATAATTTTTTTATAAATCGCTATTTAATATGAAAGAGTGAAAAAAATAATTTTAAGTTTAAAATTTTAAAAATAATAATTGTATAGCTCAATATTGCCAGTTTTTACTAAAACTTTTTATTGACTTTTTTGCTATCCACTAAATTCCATCATAGATTTACTGGAACAATTGGAAATGTTTGCGATAGTCTCAAATAAAAATGAATAAAATGTTTTTATGTAGTACTCATCATAAGTTTTTGTAAATCAAATAAATAGAAATTTCAAAAACTTTTATATTCACAAATATTTGGAGTTAAATTGAAAATTTCCTCAAGTATTCTCACCAAAGGAAATATTTAAGCAATATTTAATTTGAAAGTCTGCTGTTTGCTTGCTACTTGTATTTGTCGGATTATTCTATCGACAAATGGTCGATATCAAAAATTGAGTATCTAAACTAAACTATACCATTAAAGGTTGAGGAACATTTCTTTATATAAAAAATCTTCTCATCTTGTATTTGTCCGGAAATTGAAGTTGATAATAAGTAAATAATTAAACAAAATAATTATATTTTAGACAATTACTTCTAAACCATTATTAAGTTTATAGTCTTTCAAGTTTAGCCTTATATAAAAGTTACCAGAAATAGCTTTTCAACTTGTTTAATTCCTTTTATTTATAATATTAAGAAACATTCTTCTTATTCAAGTTTTCACTGTTTGTTGAAATATTGTTTGAACTTATTAAAAAATCCTAAGCTATCCTATCGACAAAATACACGTTTTTAGCAGTTATACAACTATTCTGAATTTCATGAAGTTTTCAGAGACAAGTTTACTAACCAACTTCAACTAACTTGTTTTAAGGAGATCGACACGGTTGTCGACTTCAAAAAAATGGAATGCAATTGCAAGAAATATTGCTATATTTTCTTCATTTTTATTCTTACATTTATTAATTTCTTTCGATCTAGTATTTGTCCGGACAAAACTGACTTTCCAAAGATCAATTTTCCGTATAAGTTTGATCTATTTTAAACAACAAAAACATGTATTCTATTTAAAAAAAATGTAAATTATGTTTTTTTTATTTGCTATTAATCAAGTTTTCTAAAATCAGTTTCAAAAGTTTTCTTTTTACTATAAACATAAAATTATGTTTTGTGTAAGTATGACTGTAATAATTTTGAATTAATTTTTTTCTAAGTGTTTGATAGAAATTCTTTTTAAATTTCTAATAAGAGTTTACTTTAAATTATGAAAAAGTTTAATCTCAAATTTTAATTTTCTCAAAATGACAGTTTACAAAAAGATCTTGTAAAAGTGAATATAAAATAGACAGTTATTTCGTTGGCTCAAATATTGATTATATTATAGAACAGTTATTGTTGAGTATAAAAAAAAGTTTTCATATTTTTCCAAATTATTTTATGTACAAGAAAAATAAAACAAAAGCTCAACAAACTGCAGCTAAATATAGATCTACATATAGATCTTACAAGATTATTTTCCCTTTTTTCTTGAGATAAGTTGTTAAATTGTTACTTTATGAGTCAAAATTCCACAATGTAATCAATGATATGTAAAATAATAACTATACGTAAGCTATATAAGTCAGCATTAAAAACATACTATTAGCAGCTTTAGTTAAGATATTAGATTTAATGTTTACAAGATCATTCATAAAAAAAGGCTTTGCTTATTAAGATAGATTTCAACCGTTTCAAGTCCAACTTAAGAAAGCACGATAATTAAACTGTAATTCTTAGCTTCAAACATTTAGTTTTTGGAGCTTTTTTATTTAATTAGTTAAATAACTACCAGTAATGGCTTAAAAATAAGTACTCAATACTATCAAAAATTTTATTGAAATTGCTTAATCATTAACAGTAGTTTTTTTTATATAAATTAATTACCATAAAAGTTATAAACGTTATAAGGCATTAATTAATTTGTGTATTCTATATTTTTCCGTTAAGTTAATTTAATATTTTATTTATTGAATTGAAAACTCAGGACAATTTTGAATTCTGCTTTTGTTTTTAATTTGATTTTTAGCCAAAACTATAATGCAAAAGTAAATGAAAGTTCTTATAACATATTTTTATACCAATTCAATTAACATAAAATTTTGTTTATATTTCAGTTTCAGATTTATTAAAATTTGTTTAACTAAACAAAGTTAGAATAAAGAATTTTGAAATTTCAGTTTTAGATTTATTGTTTAACTAAAAAAGGTGATTTATTTCTATATTAACATGTTTGTCGGTACAAAACCAGAAAGCTTATTTTTTTAAGATACATTTGATTACAATGAAATTTAAAAGCACTTTTAATCAGCAACATCTGCTAAAGCTGTATAGTAGAAAGTTTGATACTTTCTTATTACATAAAAATATATGTTAAAAAGTTTCAATTTTCTTGATATTAAAAATGAAAAATATAATTTTCTTTTTTAATTTTTATTTTGTTTGATACGAAAAGCTACTTGTTAAAATAGTTTTGTTTTCAATTTAAACTTTATTATTCATAATTTCAACAAAGTTTAAAAGTAAGTCTTAAAACTCAAGTTATCAAATATCATTTACAAAATCATAGCCTGAAGCAATGCAAGGATTTCAAAATTATTTATCTTCAGCGACGTCTAGCGTCAACTTTTTCTACTATAGAAACATAAAACTCAAAAATCTTTAATTAGTTTTTTTTATTTTTTCAAAAAATATTTTTACTTACGCAAAAGAAACAGTTTTGCTTAAATCTAATATATTTTATGAAGTGAAGTTTAATATTTTCGTAAAACTACTAAATTTACAAAATAAATAATGAATGTTTTTGAAAAGATGAATTTATAGTTATATTTTTAAAGACAGTAAAATTAAAAATTAATTTGTTGTTAAACGAGAATAACAATGAGTGGAAAACTGTTTAAACTGATTTTTTACTTTAATAAATATTTTACTTTCAAATTTGTTTTTTACCAACTGAATTTCTTTAGCTAACAAAACTCAGATATACTTTTTTATTTTTATACTTTTGCTACAATATCTACAGAGAATATTTTATATATTTTGAATTTTTGAAGTTGGAAACTAAAATTTCAAATATTTTTCATTTAAATTTTTAAACAATATTTTTGTTAGATGGATAAAGTCAAATGAAAAAAAAAATTAAATTAAGAACAATACTCATTATATTATAATTTTTAAAACTTATTAGTAGAAAACAATTAAAATCAATCTTTAAAATCTAGCTAATAATAGATATATAAATAAATGATCACTGCACTAAACTCAAATTTTTTTCTTTAAAATCTGTTTTAGCAATTTGTTGTATCAATTTTTCAAAATTAGCATGAGTTTAAAATTTTGAGTATAAGAAAGTTGTAGTTAGATGTTTTTGCTAAAGTTGACAACAGAAAAATTCATTTTCAGATTTAATTTTCTTACTGTGTTAGTCATCTAACAATAAACTAACAATAAACAATAAAGTAAAACGTTTTAATTTTTTGATCATAATCAACTTGTTCGATTACTTAACTATAAATTGAAGTGTTTTTGAATAAAGAAATATTCTTTAGTAAAATTTAGATTTCAAAATTATGTTTATAATTCAATTGATATTATCAAATATTATATTGACGCAAGAGATACAAATTTCTTATCCAGGCCAAGTTAAAAACAATCAACCTTATAAATTAGCCTTTGTTAGACTTACAGTTTTGGGTTAAAAAATAAAGTAAAATTCTTAAAACCAAAACACAATTTGTATAAAAAGTTTATTTTGAAATTTGCTATATGTTGATTATCAGAAAGTTAAACTTTAAAAAGTTTCTAATTCACTCATCATATAGCTTGCAGTTTTAAAATATCAACTTAACGTTTAGATTTTTGGCTAATGTCATTAACAAAAATATTATGATGATACTTAGTTTAAGATATTTTATAATATCCAAAAATAATATTTTTCAATTTTCACCCAAAGTAACTAACTAAATACAATAATTATGTTTTGAACACTTCTTTCTAAAATACTTTTAAATTTATTGACTAACAAAATTACCATAAATAAAAGTTACCACAACTAGCTATTCAAATGGTTTACTTCCTTTTAACTATAATATTAACAACATTCTGATTATTCAAATTTTCGTTGTTTGTTGAAATATTGTTTGAACTTATTACATAAATCATAAACTATCCTATCGACAAAAATACATGTTTTCAACGGTTATACAACTATTCTGAATTTCATGAAGTTTTCTGAGACAAGGTTACTAACCAACTACAACTAAATTGTTTAAAGGACATCGACAAGTTTGTCGATTTCAAATGTGTGATTTTGGACTAGTGACAAGACCAACAAGTCGCTAATTGATATTTCTTTATATATATATTAATTAAGTTCAATCTAGTATTTGTCCGGACAAAACTGACTTTTCAAAATTCAATTTTCTGTATAAGCTTGTTTTTTTTTGGGACAACGAAAACATGTTTTGTATTCTAAAAAAATGTTAATTATCTTTTTACTATTTGGTACTTCTTAATTTCTCTAAAATCAGTTTCAAAACTAAGTTTTAAAAGATTTCTTATAACTAAAATGAACTAAAAGTATTTTCGATGTGAAAAAAATAAGATAATTTTAGATAAAACTGTTTCTTATAATTTAAATACAGTTTCTTGTAAGCTCAAACTTAGTGAGAAAAACTAAATGTCTACAGATCTCAACACAAAACACTAATTCTATAAGATAAAAAAATCGATTGTGATGATGAAACAGAGACATCTTGTGACTGAAAAAAAGTAGTGAATAAAAGGTTTTTATATATTTCACTGACATATAATAGTATATTTAACATTTATAAAGAATTTTTTTAAAACAATATTACTGATACTTAATTTGCATAAAAATAAAGTAGTAAATAATAATGTTTGCTAAAAATATTTAAAAATTTGAACCAGAAAATTACTTTTATCTTAATTTGATTTTTATTATCATTCGTTTTTTTTAAACATCAAAATCTAGAAAATTTCCAAAAAATTGTTCTTTTTGAAAGAAAATTGTTCTTAATGTTCTTTTTACTTAAAGTTGAAACACTAAAATGTCTTTAAAATATTTTTATTTTTAAACTCATTACAATTGCATCCTCTTAAACATATCTAAAATTAATCTCTATTACATACAGAGGTGAAACTTAAAGTTGTTAATTCTGTTATTTTAATAAAAGTTTGATTTACCAGTTTTGATGTGATTACAATTTTAGATATTTCAGAAACATCTTGATACAGTAGTTTTTAAGTCAAATGTTTTTTTTCATCACATATTTTCTTTATCAAATCAAATCAAACTTCATAACATACTGAAAAAGTTCCGGTTCACTGATTTTGTTTTTCAGACTTGTTTTTATTTTAAGTATAGCGTCGATATACTATCGGTGTAGCTATGCATCTCTAATATAAAATTATAAAAGAACAAAAAAAAAATGCAATGTGTAGTTGTAAAATATTTTTATTTCTTTATTATTGTAGAAACAATATATTGTTATCATTTTGGTAATAATTTTAAAACGATGTGAAATAATGTTTATGGTGCGTTGAATTAAACTTATATCTTCATTAGTCTTAGAAACTAATCTTAATCAAATGCGTTTATACCACTTAAATGATTTAAAAAAAACTTTACATCAATTATACAAAAAAAAATAGGTTCAAACAAATTATACCTTGTCAATTCATTAAGAATCAGCGTAAACCTGACTTAAAAAAACTATTTTCATTTTTCCTCAATTTTATTAAAGTTTAGTAAATTAAACTTTAAACTGAAACTTTTGTAAAATTTAATTGCATTTTACTATCTATTTTTCGGTCACAAGATGTCACTATAACAATTTTATGCTTATTTTTGTAAACTTACAAACTTTGTATCCTCCTATCTGTGAGCGAAATAGTGTTACTCAGTGACTTTGAGCTTACAAAATATTTTTTATTAATATTCATACAAGGTTTATTCATACTCATACAATTAGCTTTATATAAGTAGTATTTGTAATAATCTTAGTTTTAAAAAATCATTAAACAGTTTAAACTAAAATATTTTATCACTAAGAGTAGGAAATATTTTTCTATAAGATTGATAGTAAAAAAAAAATAAAAATCGTCTCACAGCTATACATAAATCAAACTTTCAAAGATAGATAAAAAATTAAAAAATCAATTTTTCCTGACAAATACTAGATGAGAAGATTTTTTATATAAAGAAATGTTCGTTGACTTACTTTATGGTTTTTACCATTTATAATGATGTAATTAAATTTTGATATCGACCATTTGTCGATAGAATAATTCGACAGATAGAACTAACAAGTAACAGCAAACATGTAAATAAAAATTGCTTTATTATTTCGTTTAATAAAAATAATTGGCATGAATTTTAATTTAGCATCAAATATTTGTCGATATTATAGTTTTTAAATCTTGAAGAAATTATGGTTTATCGTTGTATTCAATGGGATTGTGATTTGATTTACAAAAACGTTCGATGGTTACTAGCTAAACAATTTTGTTTAATAATTTATTAGGTAAATGATTTTTTATTAGTAATATCAAATAATTTATTTGGTAGTAAAATGATTAGAAATTAAAGCTACTATAAACTAACGATAGTATAATAATTTTTTTCTCAACTTTCAATAACAATTGTACAGATAACTTGTCGGTGATGTAATTAGAAGGTTGTAATTTAGTTGTAGTAATTAACCAGTTTAAAATCTAACTTTCTCTTATTTTTGATTAGTGCCATTAGAGAAAGTTTAATCTTAGTTTCTCCTTCTAATAATTAGTTATTAGTAATAATTTTATTGAATAGAGTTATTTGGTTATTTCCATTCTTTGTTATTTCAACTTCTTTCAATTAAATAAATCAAAAATGCTTTATACTAGAAAATTTACACAACAAACGAAGAAGAAACTATCTTTAGAAAATTATTTCAAATTTAAACTGTAAATTTAAAAATATTCTAACGTGAAACTTGCGAATGTCAAACAAATTTAAAAGCTTTTTATTTTGTTAATTTACTGTTTTTAACTGAGAAATAATAATTTGAGTTGCTTTATTTGCTAATGTGAAATTTTGTGAAACGAAAAATATGTCGGATGAAAATTTATAAGGTTCAAATAGAAATTTGAAAACAGCTTCATTCAAATTATAACAAGTAGTATATCGACGCTATATACTTAAAATAAAAACAAGTCTGAAAAATAGAATCATTGAACCGGAACCTTTAAGTCTGATATGAAGTTTGATTCGATTTGATAAAAAAAACAAAAAATGAGAAAAATATTAGATATAAGTTTTAGTTTGTACAAAAATAAAGTTTGTTAATCGAATTATGTTTGTATAATCTTGTCTGGTAGCTACTTCAAAAATATATTTTTTTATATTTATAATTTTATTAGTCATTTTATTCACAAACCAACTATCTCAATTGAAGAGGGGATTTCCCGTTTAGTTAACTTTCTTGCATCACGTAAGTCGGATGCAGTCATATGGAACGAGTTAGTCGATATGACTTTGACCTTGCTGCAATTTACTAAACAAAAAATACTCTAAAACAATTCCCTAATTTAAATTTGTGCTTTTTATTTGCTGTAGTAATTTGATGAAACAAATCTCAGCTATTGTAAACAAGGCAAGATTGAAAATAAAACCTTCAAGTTTGTAATGTACTTTTTAATATTTGGTTAACATCCTTACATATCTGATGCATATTTTTATAATTAAATAATTATTATTTAAACAGTTTAAACAATTCTTCTCTAAGACAACAGATGATAACTCAACCAAATTACTATTGATACTAAACATATATATTCACGTTAAATGACAAAAATACTTTCATTAGTAATCACATTCTTTCATAAAAACTAGCATCATCAAATTGTTCATCAGTAATTACGTCACCATCATAGACTAATTTTTGTTGAATAATCTCTATTAGATTAGAAATAAAAAGTGAACGTAAAAACACTGAAAACATTCGAGAAATGTAAATGAACAACTTTCACGAGGTATTTGTTTAAAGTTCCATTCGACATTAAGAGTCAATCACATGTTTGAAATTTAACAAAATATTGAAATATTACGATTCGCCAATCGATTTCGTGAAAAGACAACAAAAATGTTTGTTGTTTTTACCTATTTCTAAAACAAAAAAGATTGTTTAACTTGTAGAAAAGTTCAATTATTGATCAAATAGATTATATCTGTATAATATAGCGTAGATAACTGAAAAAATTTATCTTAAGGTCGTAAATGCTCTGATTTTTCTATATAATTTTATTCATGAAATATAAAGGTTTTGTTAATTAGCAAATTATTTTGATATTACTAATTATTTAAGGAATCATACATTCATTTTATTTCTTCAAAAATTTTTTGACGTTTTTACTTATGTTTAAAAATAATTAAATGACCAAAATTGTTGAGTTTGACAATTAGAAAAAAATCTTCAGATAATCAGATGAAGTTAAAAAGAGTTAAAATAATAACCCAGACATCTTGTGTAATTAGAACTAATTAAACAAAGATTATTGAGAAATACATAAAATATAATTAATTAAAGCAAAACTGATTCTTTAGTGTAAGTAAACATGTTTTTGTAAAAATCATAAAAATAAAATCTAACTAAATATTTTTCAGTTTTATGTTTCTATAGTAGAAAAAGTTGACGCTAGACGTCGCTGAAGTTAAATAATTTTGAAATCCTTGCATTGCCTCAGGCTATGTTTTTGTAAGTGATATTTGATAACTTGAATTTTAAGACTTACTTATAAACTTTGTTTAAATTATGAATAATTAAGTTTAAATTGAAAATAAAATTATTTTAAATAGTCACTTTTCGTATCAATAAACAAATACAATTTTAAAAGCAAATTATTTATTTAGCTTTGAATTTAAAAGTAAATTTAAACTTTTTAACATACTTTCTTCCTCTTATCTGTCAGACAAATAATTTTTCTCAATGACTCAGACCTTACAAAACATTCAAAAACTTTTCTCAATAACCCTTGTATTGAAATCTGTCAATAAAAACTAATGGACGGTTACAAAAATTTGATTCAACTTAGCGACTATGAATTTCCAAAGCATAAATTTTAAAAAATATCCTGAAAAAATACGACCCTTATTAGAAAAATCTCAAATAAGTTAAATAAAATTAGCAAAAGTAACTTAGTTTGTTTTTATTGTCAACGTATAAAACTATTCTTATGATTCTAAATAATTTAAACTTTTTTAATGACTAATAATTTTCAAAAATAATTTTTCTCCGTACAAATACTAGATGAAACAACGTTTTTATATTAAGAAATATTCTTAGTTATCATTGAGAACCTAAGTAACCCATGTGATTTTTTGATATCGACTACTTGTCGATAGATTAATCCGAAAATAAAAACTAACAAAATTAAGTTTACTTTCAAATTTAAATCTGCTTGGATGTTTCAATTAATATAATTACATGGCGTGAATATCATTTTGACATCAAATATTTGTCAATTTTCTTGTTTCATTTTGTTTATTATTTGATTTATTTATTATTTAAGCTTTATCTTTTCATACTGACAACTATGTTAATATATAAACAAATCACTTTTTTCAATTAAAAATTAATAAAAAAATTATTAAAAAATTAAAAAAAAATTAAAAATTATTAAAAATTGATGTTGATGAAGTCATTGATGTTGATGAAGTCATTGATGTTGATGAAGTCATTGTTGTTGATGACGTCATTGATGTTGATGAAATCATTGATGTTGATAATTTTAATAATTTCAATAATAATTATTAATGTCAATATAAAGTTTTTTTCATCTGATTTTATAAGAACAAAACAAAATTGTAAAATAAATATTTATTTTAGTAAAAAATCCATTTAATCAGTTTTCCACTCATTGTTATTCTCGTTTGACAACAAATTTAATTTAATTTTACTGTCTTTAAAAATATAACTTTCAACTCATCTTTTCAATATTATTCATTGTTTATTTTCTAAATTAAGTAGTTTTAAGAAAATATTGAATTCTACTTCACAAAATTTATTAAATTAAAGGAAAATTGATTGTTTTGGGTAAGTAAAAATGTTTTAATAAAAATCTAATTAAAGATTTTTGAGTTTTATGTTTCTATAGTAAAAAAGTTGACGCTAGACGTCGCTGAAGATAAACAATTTTGAAATCCATGTATTGCTTTAGGCTATGTTTTTGTAAGTGATATTTGATAACTTGAGTTCTAAGGCTTACTTTCAAACTTTGATTAACAAAAACTAACGATGATTACTTCTTAAAAACATTTTATTTATTTTTATTTGAGAATATCGCAAACATTTCTAATTGTTCCCGTAAATCTATGATGGAATTTAGTGGGTAGCAAAAAAGTCAATAAAAAGTTTTAGTAAAAACTAGCAATACTGATTTATAAAATTAATATTTTTAAAATTTTAAACTTAAAATTATTTTTTTCACTCTTTCATATTAAATAGCGATTTATAAAAAAAAATTATGTACTTGCGTGAAACATTTTACACATTATGATTTTTCAAATTTAATCATAATTCTTAAGTGAAAAAAGTGATTTATTTAAATATTAACATGGTTGTCAGTATAGGAAGATAATGCTTAAAAAAAATAAATAAATAAATCAAATAATAGATGTAATGAAAAAACAAAAATGACAAATATTTGATGTCTAAATGATATTCACGCTATGTAATTCTATTAATAGAAACATCCCAGCAGATTTAACTTTGAAAGTAAACTTAATTTTGTTAGTTTTTTTTTCGGATTAATCTATCGACGAGTAGTCGATAACAAAAATTTACTCTGTTCACAGTGTATTATAATGATAACGAAAAATGTTTTTCATTCTAACAACGTTGTTTCATCTAGTATTTGTCCAGAGAAAAATTTGTTTTGAAAATCATTTGTCATTTTAAAAATTTAAATTATTTAGAATCATAAGAATAGTTTTATATGTTGACAATAAAAACAAATTGCTTTTGCGAATTTTATTTAACTTATCAAAGATTTTTCTAATTTTAGTGGAAATTTTTTCAGAATATTTTTTAAAATTTATGCTTTGGAAAATCATAGTCGCTAAGTTGAGTCAAATTTCTGTAACCGTCAATTAGTTTTTATTGACAGATTTCAGCACAAGAGTTATTGAAAAAATTGTTTGAATGTTTTGTATGGTCAAATAAGTGAAAAAAAATATTTGTCTGACTGATAGAGGAAGAAAGTATGTTAAAACGTTTAAATTTACTTCTGAATTCAAAGTTAAATAAATAATTTGTTTTTAAAATTGTATTTTTTTATTGATACGAAAAATTAGTAGTTAAAATTGTTCTGTTTTCAATTTAAACTTAATTATTCATAATTTCAACAAAGTTTGAAAGTAAGCCTTAAAATTCAATTTATCAAATATCACTTACAAAAACATAGCCTAAAGCAATACAAGGATTTCAAAATTATTTATCTTCAGCGACGTCTAGCGTCAACTTTTTCTACTATAGAAACATAAAACTCAAAAATCATTAATAAGATTGTTATAAAAACATTTTTACTTACCAAAACAATCAATTTTGCTTTAATTAATTATATTTTATGTATTTCTCAATATTCTTTTTTTAATTAGTTCTAATTACACAAGATGTTTGGGTTATTATTTTAACTCTTTTTAACTTCATCTGATTAGCTGAAGATTTCACATTAATTTTTAAAATTCAAATATTTTGATCATTTAATTACTTTTAAACATAAGTAAAAACGTCAAAAGTTTTTGAAGAAAAAAGCTGAATGTATGATTCCATAAATATTTAGTAATATCAAAATAATTTGCTAATTAACAAAACTATAATATTTCATGAATAAAACTATAAAAATTCAGAGCAGGTAAGACCTTAAGATAAAAATATTCAGTTATTTACGCTATATTATACGGATATAATCTATTTGATCATTAATTGAACTTTTCTACAAGTTAAACAATCTTTTTTATTTTAGAAATAGGTAAAAACAACAAACATTTTTGTTGTCTTTTCACGAAATCGATGGGCGAATCGTAATATTTCAATATTTTGTTAAATTTCAAACATGTGATTGACTCTTAATGTCGAATGGAACTTTAAACAAATACCTCGTGAAAGTTGTTCATTTACATTTCTCGAATGTTTTCAGTGTTTTTACGTTCACTTTTTATTTCTAATCTAATAGAGATTTTTCAACAAAAATTAGTCTATGATGGTGACGTAATTACTGATGAACAATTTGATGATGCTAGTTTTTATGAAAGAATGTGATTACTAATGAAAGTATTTTTGGCATTAAACGTGAATTTATATGTTTAGTATCAATAGTAATTTGGTTGATTTATCATCTAATGTCTTAGAGAAGAATTGTTTACACTATTTAAATAATAATTATTTAATTATAAAAATATGAATCAGTTATGTAAGGATGTTAACCAAATATAAAAAAGTACATTACAAACTTGAAGGTTTTATTTTCAATCTTGCCTTGTTTATAATAGCTGAGATTTGTTTCAACGAATTACTACAGCAAAAAAAAAGCACAAATTTCCATTAGGGAATTGTTTTAGAGTATTTTTTGTTTAGTAAATTGCAGCAAGGTCAAAGTCATATCGACTAACTCGCTGCACATGACTGCCTCCGACTTACGTGATACAAGAAAGTTAACTAAACGGGAAATCCCCTCTTCAATTGAGATAGTTGGTTTATGAATAAAATGACTAATAAAATTATAAATATAAAAAAATATAAATTTGAAGTGGCTACCAGACAAGATTATACAAACATGGTTCGATTAACAAACTTTATTTTTGTACAAACCAAATCTTATATCTAATATTTTTTGTCATTTTTTGTATTTTTTTATCAAATCAAATCAAACTTCATATCAGACTGAAAAAGTTCCGGTTCACTGATTTTGTTTTTCAGACTTGTTCTTATTTTAAGTATAGCGTCGATATACTACTTGTTATGAATTGAATGAAGCTGTTTTCAAATTTCTATTTGAACTTTATAAATTTTCATCCGATATAATTTTCATTTCACAAAGTTTCACATTAGCAAATAAAGAAAAACAAATTATTATTTCTCAGTTAAAAACAGTAATTTAACAAAATAAAAAACTTTTAAATTTGTTTGACATTCGCAAGTTTCACGTTAGAAAATTTTTAAATTTACAGTTTAAATTTGAAATTACTTTCTAAAGATAGTTTCTTCTTCGTTTGTTGTGTAAGTTCTCTAAAATAAAGTATTTTTGATTTATTTAATTGAAACAAGTTGAAATAGTAAAGAATGGAAATAACCAAATAACTCTATTCAAATAAAATTATTACTACAAACTAATGGTAGGAATAAAAAATTAAAATTAAACTTTCTTTAATGGCACTAATCAAAAATAGGAGAAAGTTACATCTTAAACTGGTTAATTACGATAAACAAACTACAACTTTCTAATTACATCACCGACAAGTTATTGGTACAATTATAATTGTAAAATTGAAAAAAGGAATTTCATTTACTATCGCTATTTTATGAAAATTTTTCTTTTTAATTACTTTGCTACCCAATAAAATAATTGATATTCTAAAAAAAATCATTTAGTTAGTAATCATCGTAAGTTTATTAAATCAAGTCACTATCCAATTGAATGCAACGACAAACCACAATTTTTTCAAAATTCAAAAACTATAATATTGACAAATATTTGATGTCAAATTGATCATCACGTCAATTAATTATTTCAATTGAAACTTTCAAATAGTTATAATTTTTAAGTTTGCTGTTTTTGTTAGTTGTATTTGTTGGATTATTCTATCGACAAATGGTCGATATTAAAAATTAAGTCTCTTTTAAATTCTTTCATACTAAAGGTTAATCATTTTTATGTGACTTTCAATGTTAAATAGGTTCTTAAGTAATTTATAGTTATCTTTGACAAGTCGTTGATTGATGCTTATTTTTAGTAATTCTTCGATCTTGTAATTTAACTCACTAATATTTTTAAATTCTTTTTTTTTAATTGAAAAAGCAAAAAAAAGCCAGAAAGAAAAAATCTCAAATGATTTGTTTCTTTAATCAGTATAAGTCAAAGTATTTTACTAATATTTACCTAATGTTTTTTTTGTCCGACTTCATAAGAAATAAGTTTTATAGATTCGATCAAATAAACTTTTTATTTCAATAAGCTTTATATTGAAAAATTCAAATAAACTTTTACAAAAATTTTCATTTTTAAACATAACAAAAAATCCATGGTAAAACCACTTAATGAAGATATCAAATGGGTTCAACAATGAATCAAATGATAATTGTAGTTCTGGTTTTTACTGGTAAACTTCTAGCAAAAATTGTGATAAAATAATTTACATATCATATGATTATACAACTTTATGAAAAATTACTGATAAATATGTTTATGGTTTAATTTTTGTTTAACGGTGTTATTAAGTGTTTGATACACTAAATGCAGAGCTTTTTATTATCTAAAATAATATTTTTAATAAATGATAAATATTAAAAAATAGTAATAACATTTTGATTAATTAATTCAAATAATAACTTTTTGAAAAGAAGTTTTATTCATAAATTTTAAAGTTTATTTCAATCAAATCAAATGAAGTGTAGTGTATTATTAATTCTATTTAAACGAGTATTTCTATCTTTTCTTTGGTCTTAGTATGGTTATGTATTAAGCAGGTTTACCTTAGTTAAATTTAATAAAGATCTTCTGCTACAGTTTTATTAAAAAATATTAATTTGTCTGTATTTACATTGATTAAGCAAGTTTGGGAACTTTTCTCTTCAAATAAGTTTTTCTATTTGATTTTATCAAAGTTCATTTTTTTAAAATCATTGTTAAATTTTAGAGTCAAATAATAGTCCAAATTTAAGATTATTACAATGTATAGATTGTGAACGTTCAAAAGTGTTGATTGTCTAAAATATCAAAATGCAATTATTCGTATTATATCTTTAACACAATTTTCAAACTATTTATTATTAAAGAATATTAAAACGTTAACTGTGGAATTAACAGCTTTTAGATTTTAATGACAACTTTTTCCAACTAGTTTATTTCAGTCTTTAAATAAACATATAAGATTTACATAAAGTTAAATAAATACTTCTGTTAAACAAATTAAACTGTTTTTTTATTTTGTTAAATTACAGTATGTTTTTGTAACTCAAATCATTATCCTGTTGATTAAAAATTTCAAAAACTTGAATTTTGACAAATATTTGACGTCAAATTGAAAATCCTAGCAATTAATATTATTAAATAAAACATCGAATTAGTTTTACAATTAACATTTTCTAGTAATTATCCAATTATTCTATCGACAAATAGTCGATATCAAAAAATTACAAGACCAACGAAATGATAACTAAATGTTAAAGAACATTTCATTATTTAAAATAATCTTCTCATCTAGTATTTGTCAGGAAAAAGTGTTTTTTTTTAATTTTTTATCTATCTTTTAAAATTTGATTTATGTAAAACTGTGAGACAATATTTATATCTTTTGCTATCGATCTTATAAAAACATATTTGGTACTTCTTAGTCCATAAAACATTTCAGTTTTAAACTGCTTAATGATTTTTTAAAACTAAGATTATTACAAATAGTAATTATATAAATCTAATTGTATGAGTCTGAATAAACCTTGTATGAATATTAATAAACAATATTTTGTAAACTTAAAGTCACTGAGTAACACTATATGTCTGACAGATAAGAGGATACAACGTTTATGAAATTATAAACATAAACATAAAACTAGTATAGTGACATCTTGTGATTAAAAATAAAAAGTAAAATGCAATTTAATTTTACAAAAGTTTCAATTTAATGTTTAATGTACTAAACTTTAAAAAAAGTAAATAAATAAATTAAAATAAATAAATTAAAATAAATATATTATAAATAAATAAATAAATTAATAAAGTAATAAAAATTTAAATATCGTAAAAGCGAAGAAGTTATTAAAATTCATAGTAAAAATGATTAAACAAAGTAAAAAATGCTTTACAAAAAAAAAGCTAAAAAAACAACTTTGAAATTTTATTCAATAATGCATTTACTCAGATTTAACTAATATTTCTGTAAATGAGGTTATTAACTAATTACATCTAGTTTGATATTTGTTCATCGACAAGATGTCGATTTCAAATTGCTTCAAATGATTTAATGGATGAAAAATTAATTGCCTATCAATACTTGTTTAGATTTATTAATATCCTTTAATCTAGTATTTGTCTGGACAAAACTCAATTTTCAAAATACAATTTTCTTTATAAACTTAATTTATTTTAAACAACGAGAGTTTAGTCTCTTATAATTTTAGATATTTTTCATGTAGAAAAAATTCAATCACTTTACTCGTTGATAGTTCTAAACATTTAAAAAGTGTTTGTTGTAAGCTCAAGGTCAAAAAGAAAAAGTACAGGTCTAACAGATCTTAAAACAAAACATTGATTCTATAAAATTGAAAAATTAAACTGAAAAATGAAATAGAGAGCTTTTTTGACTAAAAAAAGCATAAAAAAAGGTTTTTTTGTTTCATTGACATACAATAGCATACTGGGAACAAAGATTTTATGATGAAAAAATCAAATAAAAATTGACAATCAAGTCAAGTAATATTATCAATGAAATATTCAAAGCAGTTTTAAAATTGATAGTTAGCAGCTATTTTGTAGATACAATCATCGGATTAATTTATCGAAACATAGTCGATTTAAAAAATAGAAATCTGGTTCATATCGTGGATTGAAAGTTAGGAAATTATTCTCGATATAATAATAGCTTTTCATCCAATATTTGTCAAAAAAAATATTAGGTTTCTAAATTTTTATTTTCTTAAAAAGTTTAATTAATTTAAAACTGTTCGACGATTTTAATTTTGTATTCTATCAACCTTATAGAGAAACTATTTCCTTCTTCTTAGTACATAATACATTTTAGTTTAAACTGTTTAATGATTTCTTAAAACTATGATTATTACAAATACTACTTATATAAAGCTAATTGTATGAGTATGAATAAACCTAGTATGAATATGTTTGACAGTTAGTAGGTTACAACTTTTATTAATTTATAAAGTATAAACATAAAACTATTATAGTGACATCTTGTGACTGAAAACTAAATAGTAAAATGCAATTAAATTTTACAAAAGAATCAATTTAAAGTTTAATTTACTAAACTTTAATAAAAATGAGACAAATCGCAAATAATTTGCTTAAGATAGGTTTACTCAGAATCTTAATGAACTGACGAGGTAGAATTTGTTTGAACTTTTTTTGTATAATTTTAGTAATATTTTTTTTACTTAATTAAATATTGTAAAAACAATTGTTTAAAATTAGGTTTTAAGACTAATAAAGATTTCATTTTTATTAAACGCAAAATAAACAATATTCCTGTTTTTCATAAATATTCTTTAATAGATAGAAACGCATTGAAATCTTTTGAAACTGCAAATCGCTGTTTTTATTGATTGTTTACAAAACATAAAAATTTTATGTTCAAACTGAACATTTATCTGAATTTGTTGTAAAATCTGAATTTTAATATCTGAAAATTAAATTATTAAAACAGAAGAAGTTATTAAAATTCAAAGTTAAAATCATAAAACAAAGCAACCAAATCTGTATAAAAATGAAACCTGTAAAACAAATGTTGTAAATAAATTGAAACTTTATGTTGAAATCAATAAATAGCTCATGCAGCTTCTTTTTGTTCTAAATCTTAAGCAGAAATTTTCTTTTAGATATTTTCTGAAAACAAATTCAAAATTAGTTTTAGGAGTTAAAAATCTTTTAGTTTACATCGACGAGTCTTATTGACAAGAAAGCGCAATTCTACACATCTGTAAAAGCGACAGCGATTCCAACTTAAACGGACACATTGATTCAGAAGCTGGCACCTTTGACTCGCCACATGACTCGTCAACGTTCTGCGGTACTCGCTCATGGTTGGGGGACTGGTCCACTAACTTTTTAAATATTAATAGCAAGCGATGACTTCGAAATCGATGAAACCGATATTCTATGTAGTATGAATATTAATAAACAAAGTTTGGTAAGCTCAAAGTCACAGATTTATATCATATATAAACATAAAACTATTATAGCGACATCTTGTGACTGAAAAATCAATAGTAAAATGGAATTAAATTTCTAAAAAGTTTCAATTTAAAGCTTAATGTACTAAACAGTTGTTACAAATAAATAACTTGAAACTTTATGTTGAAATCAATGAATAGCTCTGAAATTTCAAGGTCACTTTGATTTCAACAAATTTATTATTTTGACTTTCGGCGTTGTAAAATGCTCATAAGCTTCTGTCGAAAGAAGTAAACAAACATAAACAGAAGTTATTCTTTTTATGACAATTTTATTAATCAAAGTTTATGCCAAGAAGCAAACCACCAATGTTTAAAAATTAAGAAAATAAAAATAACTATTACATAAAAGTGGAAAAGATTTGCAAAGAGTTGTAACAAAGTTCATGAAAGATGTTTACATCTGAAATAAATTACAAGAAAAATCTTCTAGTCTTCAATAGCTTGGTGACTCCAATAATACCGTTTATCTTAAATATCGTTAACTGGAGATTGATTGAAAAGGTATAAAAGGATAAATACATAGAAGTTGTCAATGAAATAAAAAAAACTATAGACTTACATAAAACATTTTGCGTAAAATGAAATTTGAAATTAACTTATATTTCTTAAGTGAAAAACGTTATTTATTTATATATTAAGACGGCAGCCAGTAGAAAAAGAGATTAAAATTTCTGAATTATATTCGAATACAATGAAAATAAAAATGTTTTTAATCAGCAGCATCTGCTAAAGTTGAATAGTAGGTAGTTTGATAGTGTACACAATAATGTATGTTAAAAAGTTTTACTTTATTTTAAATTGCAAAAAAAAATCATTTGTTTTAAAAATAGAATTTTTGTTCAAAACAAACGTTTTTACTTAATAAAATAGTTTAGTTTGCAGTTTAAATTTAATTATTACAAATTACAACAAAGTATAAAAGGAAGCCTTAAATTCAAGTAATCAAATATCACTTACAAAAACATAGCCTGAAGCAATGCAAGGATTTCAAAATTATTTATTTTCAGCGACGTCTAGCGTCAACTTTTTCGACTATAGAAACATAAAACTCATAAATCTTTAATTACATTTTTAGGATGTTTTATATATACATTTTTTCTTATAAAGAGCAAACAATTTTCCTTAAATTTAATAAGTTTTATGAAGTAAAATTTGATATATTCTTAAAGCTACTTTAAAAAAAGTAAACAATAAATGTTATCCAAAATATGAATTTATGGTTTTGTTTTTATTGACAGTAAAATAAAATACAATTTGTTGTCAAGCGAATGTTGTTAAAAATGAGTGGAAAACTGTTTACACTGATTTTATTTTAAATAATAAGTTTAGTTTCGCATTTGTTGAGTTATTGTAAATTTTATATATCTTTAAAAGTTTGACTTTTTTAAAACTGTCCGAAGCATTTTATTTCTTTTACTATCAGCTTTATGGAGAAAATATTTTCTTCTTTTTAGTGCATAATACATTTTAGTTTTAAACTGTTTAATGATTTTTTTAAAGGAGGACTATTATAAACACTTTTTACATTAAGTTAATTTTTTGAGTATTGAGGTTAGGGTTAGAACTAAAAATTGTATTTGTAATTGTTCATTTATACTAAAGATAAAAATCATATATATACACTGAATATATATAATAAATATATATATACTAGATATTTTTTTGAACTCATCAACTTCCGGCTTATACATCCTTGTCAAAGATCGTGTTCCACTTCGCAGTGAGATCTTGTGGAAATCTATTAATTCTGTTTTTGAAGAGATCATTTAAAAACTGGTTTGTTTTTAAGAAATCATAAGAAATAAAAGATCCTCGAACAATTAAATTTCAAACTAATTTATTTTTTACTTGCTACTACTTTCTACATTTTACTTTTAAAGTTTCAACAATAATAAAAATACTTTTTGTGTAAAATACCTTAAATAGTTTTAATAAATGATTTTGAATATTTGAAAATAACTTTATATTTTCTTTTTCAATTTTACTTTTCACTTTTCAATCACCATCAAAATGTTTCTTTAGGTTCTTTTAAAAAAAGTTTTATTTTTATCTCTTAAAATCTTTTAGTTGAAGTATATTTGCATCTGCCATTTTCAGATTTAAATTTTTTCAATTCAGTGGATATCGATTTGCTGATGTCGGAGAATAGGTTTGAATTAGAATTATATATTTATCTTCAGTTTTCAAAAAAGTTGTTTACTTGAACTTTGTAAGTGCTTAATTAAAACCTTTTTTAATCCATTTTATAATGAAATAAATGTGGTTTGACTTTTTATAAGATTTTATTTAATGAGATTACCCACTAAGTTCAAATTAACAAATACATCACCGACAAGTTGTCGATTTCAAAATGCTTTTGGAAATTAAAATTGTAAGAATTTAAATCTCAGTATTACATCTTCGGTTTAACAATTTCTTTTTATCTAGAGTTTGTCCGGACAAAAATCAATTCAGAATTTTAAGTTTCAATTAAAAGTTTTCTTTTTATTTTATACTGTGAGAAAGTTGCTTTCTTTTGACAACAATTCTATATTAATTTTACTTTTTGTTACTTTTTAGATTATAAATTTTCAAATAATTCGTATGATTAATATTAATATAAACACCTCTAAAGTAGAACAATTAAAACGATTTTTAATCAAATTGTTTCTAACTGTCTATAAAAATGTTTTTTAAAGTAACTCATATCATTTTTTTCAAACAAACACAATTGCTTGTTTAACAGAATCACGCTTAGCAAATAACATTATACAAAACCCTGAAGAACGTTTACAAAGAAAGAATTTTGAAAAAATCAAATAGAAAAACCGATTTGAAAAGTAAAGTTCCCAACTTGCTTAATCAATGTAAATACAGACAAATTAATGTTTTTTAATATAATTGTATACAGAAGATCTTTATTAAATGTAAATAAGGAAAACTTGTTTAATACATAACCATACTATGACGAAAAAAAAGATAGAAAGACTTGTTTAAACAGAATAAATAACTCACTACACTTCATTTGATTTGATTGAAATAAACTTTAAAATATATGAATTAAACTTCTTTTAATTTGTTTGCATTTAGTGTATCAAACACTTAATAAAACCGTTAAACAGAAATAAAACCATAGACAAATTTATCAGTAATTTTTCATAAAGTTGTAAAATCATATGATATGTAAATGGTATTATCACAATTTTTGCTAGAAGTTTACCAGTAAAAACCAGAACTACAATTACTATTTGATTCATTATTGAACCTATTCAATTTCTTCATTAAGTGGTTTTATCATGGATTTTTGTTATGTTTAAAAATTAAGATTTTTGTAAAAGTTTATTTGAAATTTATTCAATATTAAACTTATTGAAATAAAAAGTTTATTTGATCGAATCTATAAAACTTATTACTTATGAAGTCGGACAAAATAAAAAGACATTAGGTAAATATTAGTAAAATACTTTTTATTAAATAAATCTACAACATTCGACGACAATCTGAATCTAACTTTTTGTAACAAAATAGTAAACAATACTCTAATTTTAGAACATTTTCACGTCAAGCTTGGAACTAATCAATTTCATTTCCAAAAAAAGTTTCAAACTTAAACTTTAAATTTAAAATTGTTGAGCCAACGACATAATTGTTTAGTTTATTTTCACTTTTATAATTTTTTTTTTTGTAAACAGTAATTTGGAAAATGTTAAAACTTCAGATAAAACTGGTTTATAATTTGAAGTAAACTATGATTAGAAATTTAAAAACAATTTTTATAAAAAATTTAAAATTATTATAGTAATTTGAATTGAATTGAATTAAGGATAGTGATTTGAATTAATAAAAGTTACGAGAATAACTACCTGAAACTATTTTTTCTATTTGGTTTTTAGAGAAGATCAATAAAGTTAGTTGGAAGTAAAGTAGTCAATAAACAAAGTTACTGTAAATATTAAATTAAACAAAACTTAATTTCTACTTCAAAATTACTTTTTATGTTGTATATCCATTCAAACTATCCTGCAATTCATGAAAAACAAATTTAAATTTATTAGTGAGTCAAATTCCAAGATCGAAGAATCACTAAAACTTACTATCAATCAACGACTTGTCAAAGATAACTGAGTCTCACTACTACTCTTCTGCATTTTTTTATGTTAACTATTAGAAAAAATACCAGGCGGGTAAAAGCTTTACAAAAAAGTAGTACTGAACTTACTGTATAAAAACCACTTAAGAACTTATTAAACATTTAAACTCACCATATTTAATAAAAATGTTAAAAATGCTTTTAATGTAGAAATGTTTTACAACAAGATTGCGAATAAGTTGCAGCTTTTGTAGAAATATTTCAAACTTTAAATCTTGACTTATACTGATTAAAGAAACAAATCATTTGAGATTTTTTCTTTCCGGTTTTTTTTTGCTTTTCTTTTACTGTAGTGATTAAAATAACAATAAATTCGTCTTTTGAATAAAATTTATAGTTAGTTTTTAACCTAGGTAGTTTTTAAAAAATTCTAAAGTTTACTTAACAAACTTTATTAAACTTAAGCAAAATTGATTGTTTTGTGTAAGTACAATGTTTATACTCATATAAAACCTCATATACTCATGCAATTAACTTTATATAAAAAGTTTTTATAATAGTTATAGTTTTGAAAAATCATTAAACAGTTTAAAACTAAAATTTATTATCTACTAAGAAGAAGGAAATACTTTCTCTGTAAGATTGATAGTAAAAGAAATTAAAAATTTTTCGAAATTGAAAAGTTTTCGATTAATTGGATATTTATTTTCAGATATATTTTTAAGGTTGATTTTAAATATTTTCTATTAATTTTTTCTTAAAATGATTCATATAATAATTATTAATGGCAATTTAAAGTTTTTTTCATCTGATTTTCTAACAACAAAACAAAATTGTAGTTTAAAATGTAATGAAAATTTGTTGGAAATTTTACTGTTCATTTTCAAACAGTCAAAAAAGTCTACATCGTTTTGTTGATATTTTAGCAAAAGTACAAGTTTAGAAAATTATAATTTTAGTTTTGTTAGCGAAATAAGTTTACCTGATTAACAAGTCAAATTCGAAATTTAAATAGTTATTTTAAAAAAAATAAGTTTAAACAGTTTTTCACTGAATGCCACTCTCGGTTGAAAACAAAATGTTATTTCTTGTATTGTAATAATTAATATAACTATAAATTTATCTTTTCGATAATATATATTATTTGGTTTGTATTTTAAGTAGTTTTGAAAAAAGACAGCAACAAAAATAAAACAGTGAAACTTACTTTAGCAATAATTAATAGGTCAACGTACAATGTCTAGTATAACAAATGATGTCATAAAGTAAAAGTAAGCAACAAGTGAAAAAAATTGAGAAATTTTTCAAATTCTACTAGTCATCAAAAGTTTATGTTGTATGTGCGCTGTTCGCAAGATATCTATCTTTTTCGAATCGTCCTGGTAAATAGTTCAAATAACTTCTTGAATTAAATTTTTGTACTTATTTGATGTTATTCCTAATGCACCAACCACAACTAGAAGTGTTTGATATTCATTTTCCACATTCTTCGGAAACTCACAACGAAATGTTCAACTTTCCTAGTCAATTATATGCATAAACTTAATCATAAACTGTCAATCATCAGAAAATTTATTTAGTTTCTTTGTAACTTTATGCTAAACACAAAACAATAACTTTCCAGCTTTTGATATTTAGTTATTTATTATTATTTATTCACTAATCCTTTGGATACTCAAATAAAATCTATTCTTTTTTGGGTTTATAAATAAGAGTTTATTTAAAATAAAATTTCTTTTTTAAGTTTGCTGAGTAATTTTTACCAACTTTAAATCAAATCAAAATTCATCAAGAAATCTTTTAAGCAGTCAATGATAATTTAATTTGTTTTTTTATAATGAACATAGTTTTCTGATGAAAGTGAAAAAAACTATAAGTAATATGATGTTCAAATAGTTTAAACTCTTTAATATTTGATACTTATCAATTTTAACAATGTTTTAAGTATTAATTTTTTAATTTTGATATTGTCAAATTTACAGTTTACAAATTAGAATTCCCTAAAAAATTAGGAAAACCTAACAAAATAATTTGTTAGCTCAGTAATTAAGGATAAACATTATAAGTTTGAATAATTATTTGTAACTGTGGTTAATCAGTTCGAAACTTGTGTAAATGTTCTAAAAATAGAGAATTTTTCTTTAATGTGTTATTTTTGAAGTGATAAAGTTATCTTTTAAAGCAAAACAAAAATCACCAGCATTGTAGATTCCTAATGAAATATGAAAGTTATCTTTAAAAGAAGATTTAAAAAAACTTTCTGGTCAACGCAGGCTGGTTAAGAAAACAAATGCTATAGAAGTAACCATATGCTAAAATTTTTGCACTACTTTGTAGAATTCTAGTATTCTAATTTTGGTGTTCGAAAAAGATTCCAATACCAGTTTAATATATTATGATCTCACTACGAACTTCCAGGAATTTGACAACATTTCAAAAAAATATTCTATAAATTGTTTATAAAATCAGCAAACTAACGATTTATTTTGCCAAGTTGTAACAACTGTTTAATCACTAAACACCAACCTTTAAAAATTTATATATTTAATTTGAAACTTGAATTTTCAAAATAATAATGTTGAGTTTAGTTCATATCTAAAGTATTGAAAAATTAAATTATATTTGTTTTCAATAGTTTATTATAAAGTTAAGGTTAGAGCATTACAGCAATTACAAAGCTCAATATTTTTCTTTTTAATCATTACAAACTGCTAAAAAGCTCTTCAAAACAGTTTAAATTCCAAACAAAGCTGCTTTGGCAATGAGCATATAATTTAGAAATTTCATAAGACTTCAGCTTTATAAGACATTGTCTCACTTCAAGTTCTTCACAGCTGTTTGGGTTAGATTAACTTGAAAAAGAACGACAATTGACAGACTACCATCAAACTTATTGAGATCAGAAACTATTGGATGAAAGAAAAGTTTTGAAATGTCAGAGTTTGAATTTTGTTTTATTGTTTACTTGTTAGAGTTTTTGGTAGATTTTCTTTGTTATTTAATTGTGATGATCTTACGAAAATGTCTTCAGAGAGCTTTTAAAAACTCACCTACTAATGACAATGTACTTCAAATGATTCCACTTCATTCAAAGGTTACTGAAAGTAAAGGTACAATTGTAAACAGGAAGTTTGAAAAACCAGATGACAGCAAACCTGAAGAAAATAATGATTCCTTTGATAAAATAGATAATTAAGCTGATTTGAATAAAAATAAAGCTATAAAGAAAAAATTTCAGAATAAGGATAAATATTTTGGTGATTCAGATGTTTTTCGGTGTTAGTAATCTCAAGAAAGGGTAAAAATAAAAAGAATCAAGTTGCTTTTAACGTTAGTATTCAAGAATCGATTGATCAGATTCATCTTGAACGCTCTTGATTTGTGAACTTTTCTTTGTTATCAAAATGCTAATTTTCTAATTGTTTTAACCTAACTTGTCTCTTGGTAATTAAATAAACGATGTTTAAACTGTAAATCTTTTTAACCAACTTATCTTTAATCTAAAGATAATCCTACTTATTTGCAGACGCAGCAATTTAAGTTTAATAAAGTATCGTGTCAAAAACAGTATTTAAAACAACAACAAAAATAAAAAAATGCAAATTATAGCACAGCAGTGAATAATTGGTTAAGGTGAAATGCCTAGTGTAGCAAATGATCTCAAACATCAAAAGTAAGCAATAAGTGAGGAGAAAAGTTAGGAAAAGTGTTAAATTGAATTAAACAACTAAACATTACATTGTGTACTGTTTCCAAGAATTATCTTTTTATTTTCAGCACTTTGAATTCATCCTGCTAAATGTAAGTATTTGATAATCATTTTCTGCATTCTTCGGTTATATATTTCTAAATCTTTGCGTCTAAATACAAACCAGCAACAATAAATTAGGATTTTTCTATAAATAAAATGGCAATAACCGGGTCTTTAAAAAAACGAAACTGTTTTTTTGAGATTGTTGTGCTTATGATTTTTTCAGGTTTAAATGCTTATTAAAATTTATTGTTGTAATTTCAAGAAATAATATTATATGTCGAAGATTATTTTTTTTTTATTTTAGACTGGTTAATGTATGTTTTTTGACTTCAATGAAGCCTTATTAAGCAGTAATACTAATATTTAAACACTTGAAGGCTTATGCAACTTTGAAAGTTTTCATGCTTCTAATAATTATTTTTTTCATAGCTAGAAAAGCTAAAATGAAATATTTAGATGTAAAACCTCCTATCATGCTTGAATGGTTTGATAATTGTGAATACTTTGGATTAGCTTTGTCACCTCTCAATACTATACAGAAAATTGACAAGAATTCAGTTTTAGTAGCTGAGTCTCATGATATGGAAGATTCTATAAACCAATGTTGGCAAGTTGGATTAAATTTCATTAATGGCAAGTATGTATGGTCTAATGGTGAAGCTTATGCACCTGAAGAACATGATCAACTATTTGATTAAAAATTTAGATCAAATTGATTAATCATATATATCTTTATAAAGACAAAAGAAGAATGCAGTGATGTTAGTTACTTATAGCAAGATAAAATAAAGGAAAGTGAAAGAAAGAGGGGTCTTTTGATCATTTTTGTCTTTATACATCAGTTTTTTATAGTTGTGTTGGGCGTGAGCTGCTATGAGCAACTTTGTGAATAAATCTATTTTACTTTTATATTATAACTTTTAGTTTTTCAAAATAAATATTTAGATTTTTTTTTGTATTTAATATTAACTACAATCCAACAATTTACAGTTGTATGGTTTTCTAATGAAGAAGAAAAATGCTTTCATTTATATTTTGAATGCTGAATGTTAAACTTATCGAAATCAATAATGAATTACAATTTTTTGTAGCTTTTTAACTACATCTTTTATTTGCTGATTTTATTTCATTAGTGGAAAAAATGAGCTCAAGCAAAGGGCCTAGTTTTATTGGAATAAAATTCTGTCCAGAATGGTAAAAGTTGTTTTATTAGTTTTTCAGTACTTTAATTTATTAAAAAATATATCTATATAAAGTACTAACCATTTTATTAATCTTTTTGCTTTATCTTAACTCAAATTTTTTTTATTTATCTTCAAAAGTTTGCTATAACATAAAAAGACCATTCAAGATAAAAATTGGTAATAATTTTTCTCATTATTTTATGATAATAATTAGTATTAAATAATAATAAAAAAACAGTCAATTAAAATTATTAATTCGTGTTTTAGTATATTTAATTTGAAATATATTTTTTATTCTAGTTTTTTATAAAGTTCATTTTTTAATTTTGTTTTTTAAAATTTACCTTAGCTAAAGAGTAGGAAATAAAAGTATAAAATATTATTATCTACATTATTTTCTTTTTTATTTTTTTCTTTATTTTCCAATATGCAATTTTGTTTCATTCGTTTGAAAATCAAATAAAAATTCTTTTTCAGTAAACATGTTATAGAAATATCACTTATACTAAACTAATTAACAAAACAAATTATGGTTTTCTTATCTACTGTTTCAAAATTGTTTGCTACTTTATGTTTTCAGTGACATTTTTTTATTATTATTCACTGAAATATTTGTGTTTTTTAGTAATAACATGCTGTATCCAAAAGAAGATAAAATTAAAAAAGAGCTGCTGTATGCTGTGAGTTATTCATTTTTAAAGCTGGTTGAAAATTAAAATAGTTACAAGGAGCATTTTTTATAAATTATTTCTTTTTAGTGTCGCAATTGTAGTTTTCAAATCAAGGCAGATAATCCTTGTGTATATGTCAACAAAGTTATACATGAGGTTGATGAATTGTCTGAAATCAATCCTGATGTAGCCCAGGATCCAACCTTACCTAGAACAAAGTATAATCCTTGCCCCAAGTAAGTCATCAGCTCTCTAATTTCTTCAACACTCATTTTTGCCACTAGGTGTCATCATAGAGAAGCAGTGTTCTTTCAGTCTGAATCAGCTAGAGAGAAGATAGGAATGAAGTTGTACTTTGTTTGTACAAACTCCTCTTGTGGTCATCGTTGGACTTAATGATGATTCTATTCCATGACGTCATCTGCTTCTTTTCGCTTTCATTTCGTGTCTTGGTGGCAGAAAACGATATGTTGACAGAATGAATACTTCTTTTGTTTGATTAAAAAACTGTTCAACATCAGTATTTTGCTGTCAAGAACCACTAGCAACCAGCAACAACAACTTCGAAGCAGCAACAACAACTTCGAAGCAGCAACAACCAATACCACCCAGCAACAATCACTACCAACCAGCAACAATCTCTAACAGCCAGCAAGAACCTATTGCAACCAGCAACAAACATTAGAAACCGGCAACAACCATTAGCCACCAGCAACAACCACTACCAGCCGGCAAAAACCATTATCAACCAGCAACAACACCTACCACCCAGCAACAACCAGTAGCAGCCAGCAACAACCTCTAGCAACCAGCAACAATCATTAGAAACCAGCAACAACCACTACCAACCAGCAGAAATCGTTAGCAGCCAGTAACAACCACTACTAACCAGTAACAACCATTAGCAACCAACAACAACCACTTGAAATTTGGTTATAGTAATTAACTAGTTTAAGATAAATAAAGTTGAAACCCTTGCATTGCTTCAGGCTATGTTTTCGTAAGTGATATTTAATAACATGAATTTTAAGGCTTACTTTTAAACTTTGTGAAAATTATGAATAATTATATTTAAATTGAAAACAAAACTATGTTAACATGTAGAATTTCGTTTCAAAACAAATCAAAATTTTAAATTTTAAATAAACGACAATTATTTTTTTAAATATTCTCTTTTATACCATTCGAATATAATAATCGCAATATTCTTTATTATATTAAACTACACAACCTATTTGATAGTTAAAATACATAATGTTTTCCTTCTAGATGTTTTCTTGTTCTTTCGTTATAAACCAATAGTAAAAGTTATACTATCATGTAGTTGCAACTAACAAATCAAAAGCTGATGAAGTAAACTCTGATAGAAAATATAGTCCTCGTTAATTTCACTATCCCAACTCATTAATCCGTGTCACTTAGCCTCATCTTAAATGAGTAAAGGTGATTTAAGGGAATTGTTATAATTAAATAATAATTAATTATAACTCAAGGAAATTAAACTTATTTGATTATTTGTTTCGATATATAATTTTTCATATCATTTTTATTACTACAATAATATACTTTTTGATTTGAAAAATAAAAAGAGATGAAATTAAAACAGTTGGCTGAACTGAGTTTTCAATTCAATAAAAAATGATTAACTTAATTTAACAGAGTAAAATAAAATACACAAAATAATGAAAGCACATTAAGACTATAATTTTCGTGCTAATTAATTTATTTAATTTGATTTACTGTTAGCAATTAAGCAATTTTCAATAAAATTTTTGATAGTATTGAGTACTTATTTTTAAGTCACTACTGGTACCTCTTTAACTAATTAATTGAGTCGAATATTGAGTTGAAGTTTTAGTTTATTTAATATCGGCCATTTGTTGATAGATTAATCCAATAATTAAGACTGATTTGAATGTTTCATTGATAATATTACTTGACTTGATTTTCAATTTTCATTTGATTTTTTCATCATAAAATCTTTGTTCGCAGTATGCTATTGTTTGTCAGTGAAACAAAAAATCCTTTTATTTAGAACTTTTTTCAGTCACAAAATGTCTCTGTTTCATTTTTACATTTGATTTCTATATTTTTTAGAATTTATATTTTTGGTTAGGATCTGTTAGACAAGTACTTTTTACTGTTGAACTCAAGCGTACAGCAAACACTTTTTAAATGTTTAAAAACATCAACGAGTAAAGTCATTGAATTTTTTTCACATCAAAAATATTTAAAATTATAAGAGACTAAACTTTCGTTGTTTAAAATAAATTAAGTTTATAAGGAAAATTGAATTTTGAAAAGTGACTTTTATCCAGACAAATACTAGATTAAAGGAAATTTATAAACGTTAACAAGTATTGATAAGCAATTAATTTTTCATCCATTAATTCAATTGAAAGAATTTGAAATCGACATCTTGTCGATGGACAAAAATCAAATTAGATGTAATTAGTTGATAACCTCATTTTTAAAAATATTAGTAAAATCTGAGTAAATGCATTTTTAAATAAAATTTCCAAGTTATTTTTTTGGCTTTTTTTTAGCATTTTTTGCTTTCTTTAATGTTTTTTGAATTTTAATAACTTTACGCTTTTAAGATTTTCAAATATTTATTCTCAGATTTACAAAAAATAAAAATAAATATTCAGTGTATACATATGATTTTGACTTTAGTAAAAAAAACAATTAAAAATACAATTTTTAGTTGTAACCCTATTCTCATATACTCATAAAATTAACTTTATATAACAAAAAAATTTATAATAGTTATAGTTTTAAAAAATCATTAAACAGTTTAAACCTAAAATTTATTATCTACTACGAAAAAGGAAATACTTTCTCTGTAAGATTGATAGTAAAAGAAATTAAAAATCTTTCGATATTGAAAAGTTTTCGATTAATTTGAAATTTTTTATCAGATATATTTTAAAGGTTGATTTTAAATATTTTCTGTTAATCTTTTCTAAAAATTATTCATATAATAATTATTAATGTCAATTTAAAGTTTTTTTTATCTGACTTTATAAGAACAAAACAAAATTGTAAAGTAAATTATTTATTTAAGTAAAAAATCAATTTAAACAGTTTTCCACTCATTGTTATTCTCGCTTGACAACAAATTTAATTTTATTTTACTGTCTTTAAAAATGTAACTTTTAACTCATCTTTTCAATAATATTCATTGTTTATTTCCTAAATTAAGTATTTTAAAGAAAATATTGAATTCTACCTTGGAAAATTTTTTAATTTTAAGCAAAATTGATTGTTTTGTGTAAGTAAAAATGTTTTTATACAATTCAACAAAACTAATTAAAGATTTTTGAGATTTATGTGTTTATAGTCGAAAAAGTTGACGCTAGACGTCGCTGAGGATAAGTAATTTTGAAATCCTTGCAATGCTTCAGGCTATGTTTTTGTAAGTGATATTTGATAACTTGAATTGTAAGACTTACTTTTAAACTTTGTTGAAATTACGAATAATTATGTTTAAATTAAAAACAAAACTATCTTAACAAGTAGCTTTTCGTATCAAACAAAATTAAAATTAAAAAAAAAATAAATTTTTCATTTTTAAAATTAAGTAAAATAAAACTTTTTAACATACATTTTTATGTAATAAAAAACTATCAAACTATCTACTATACAACTTTGGCAGATGTTGCTGATTAAAAGTGTTTTTAATTTTCAGTGTAATCAAATATATCTCCAAAAAATTAAGCTTTCTACTTTTGTGCCGACAAACATATTATTTTATAAATAAATCACCTTTTTTATTTAAATAAATAAATCTAAAACTGAAATTTCAAATTTCCATATTCTAACTTTTTTACTTAAACAAATTTCAATAAATCTGAAACTGAAATATATACAAAATTTTATGTTAATTGAATTGTTATAAAAATATGTAATAAGAACTTTCATTTACTTTTGCGTTATAGTTTTGGCTAAAAATCAAATTAAAAACAAAAGCAGAATTCAAAGTTGTCCTGAGTTTTCAATTGAATAAATAAAATATTAACTTAACTTTACGGAAAAAGATAAAATACACAAAATTATTAATACTTTATAACGTTTATAACTTTTATGGTAATTAATTTATATAAATAAAACTATTATTAGTAATTAAGCAATTTCAATAGAATTTTTGATAGTAGTGAGTACTTATTTTTAAGCCATTACTGGTACTTATTTAACTAATTAAATAAAAAAGCTCCAAAAACTAAATGTTTGAAGCTAAGAATTACATTTTAATTATCATGCTTTCTTAAGTTGGACTTGAAATGGTTGAATTCTATCTTAATAAGCAAAGCCTTTTGTTATGAATGATCTTGTAAACATTAATTCTAATATCTTAACTAAAGCTGCTAATAGTATGTTTTTAATGCTGACTTAGATAGCTTACGTATAGTTATTATTTTACACATCATTAAGTAAATGTAGAATTTTGACTCATAAAGTAACAATTTAACAATGTATTTCAAGAAAAAAGGGAAAATAATCTTGTAAGATCTATATGTAGATCTATATTTAGCTGCAGTTTATAGAGCTTTTTTATATTGTACATAAAATAATTTGAAAAAACATAATAACTTTTTTTTTGACTCCACAATGACTCTTCTATAATTTAATCTATATTTAAGCCAACGAGATGATTGTTTATTTTTTATTCACTTTTACAAGATCTTTTTTGTAAACTGTAATTTTGAGAAAATTAAAACTTGAGATTAAACTTTTTTATAATTTAAAATAAACTCTTATTAAAAATTTAAAAAGAATTTCTATCAAACACTTAGAAAAAAATTAATTAAAAATTATTACGGTCATTCTTACACAAAACATAATTTTATAGTAAAAAGAAATCTTTTGAAACTGATTTTAGAAAAATTGATTAATAGCAAATAAAAAAAACATAATTTACATTTTTGTTTAATAGAATACATGTTTTTGTTGTTTAAAATAGATCAAACTTATACGGAAAATTGAATTTTGGAAAGTCAGTTTTTTCCGGACAAATACTAGATCAAAAGAAATTAATAAACTTAATAATAAAGTAAAGAAACATTAGCAATCATTCTTGCAATTGTTATTTCTTTTAATTTTTTGAAGTCGACAAACGTGTCGATGTACTTAAAACAAATTAGTTGAAGTTGGTTAGTAACCTTGTCTCTGAAAACTTCATGAAATTCAGAATAGTTGCATAACCGCTGAAAACATGTATTTTATCGATAGGATAGCTTAGGATTTTTTAATAAGTTCAATCAATATTGCAACAAACAGTGTAAACTTGAATAAAAAAATGTGTTTTAAGATTATAAATAAAAGGAATTAAACAAGTTGAGCAGCTCTTTCTGGTAACTTTTATTTTTAGCTAAATTTGCAAGACCATAAAATTAATAATGGTTTAGAAGTAAGTGTCTAAAATATAATTATTTTGTTTAATTATTATTTACTTTGTCTGAAAAATAAACAAAATAATATGTGTGGATATTATAAAAATATCTTAAGCTAAGTATCAAAATTAAAAAATTAAATTTGTCGAAGAATTAAATTGACAAAATTAAATTTATCAAAATAATTCTTAATTATATTATCAACATTAAGTATTTAAAGAAGAATTTAACAAATAATTGGTCAATTTAATTCATGAAATTTAATTTACGACAATTACGATCATCAAAGTCTCAAAACATTTCATAAGTAAAATGTTTGTTGTTCGAATAACTTCAATATTTAGAGCTATCTCAAACTTGGCAGACCAAAAAAATAATTATATTATCGTAAAAATAAACAATTTTATGAAAAATAATATATCGAAACAAATAAGCAAATAAATTTCATTTCATTAAATGATTAAGTAATATGTAAGAATATGAATATACTAATATTAATATAGAATACGAATATTACGATTATTATACTCGAGGGATATCAAGGAGAATAAATGAAAAAATTTAATTGTCGTATATTAATATTTTGATGAAGATTATCAACATATCGTCGATTTCAAAAAAAATTTGTTGCTTAACGTTTCCAACATGGAGACGAATTTGAAGTTAATTTTTTCTTTTAGCAATTTCTTGAAATCTATTATTTTTCCGAAGAAAATAATTTTTTTATTTAAGAAATTCATTACAACTTTGATTTATTTAAAACATTAAGACAAGTTTTATTTCTATTCTGTTCCATCCTACATAAAAATTACCCACAACTTCTTAGTGCATAATACAATTTAATTAAAATCTTTTCAAGAATTATTCACATAAAATTATTAGAAAAACCTTGTACATATTTCTAATTATAACAATTTTTTAATAAAATCGATAAATATATTAAAAAACATTGCACTTGAATCTTAAAGTCACTGAGCAACACTATTTTTCTATTATGTAACAAGATACAACAATTATAATCTCTTAAAATATGGAAAAAAAAACTTTTATAAAGACATCTTGTGACTGAAAAAATTTAAATATTTTAATATTTTTAACTTCTATTAAGATTAAATTTTTTCATGAATTGCTGAATATATTGAAATGAAAGAAAAACAAAAATTATAAGAATAAAATTAAAAAAAAATATTTTCTCACTCACTATTGCTAAAGTTTACAAAATATATTTATTGACTATCGTGCTACCCACTAAATTCAATCAAATCCTATAAAAAACATAAAAAACAAATTCTTAGGTTGTAATCATCGTAGGTTTTTGTAAATCAAATCACTATTCTATTGATTACAACGACAAATAATATTTTCTACAAAATTTCAATACTAGAAATGAGACAAATATTTGACGTCAAATTGCAATTCAGTCCATCTAATTTCTTTCATTGATAAATTCAAGCAGCTTTCATCTTAAAAGTTTGTTTGTACTTCTTAGTACTAATTTTCCAATTAATTTATCGACACATGGTCGATATCAAAAATTTAAATTTCTTCTATTTCCTATTAAATGAAGAATGACTAACGTTCTTCATTAATAAAACTTCTTTTAATCTAGTATTTGTCCGGAGAAAAATATTTTTCAAAAATTAAAATTCATTTCATAAATTTGATTTAATCATAATCATAAGAATAATTTTACTTGTTGCCAATGAAATTAAAAACAAATGTTTCTACTAATTTAATACAATAATGATATGTTATTATATAACATGTAGAAAAATATCTTAAGCTTTTTCATTATATCTAATAAAAGGTGTAACATTCTAATATTGTAAACAAAAAAATCAATTATTTTGTCAAGAATTTTATATAGAAATCAAAATTTACATAAAATTTATTCACATCATGTTAGTAATAATGCTGACTATTTGAAATACCTTTTTAGATAAACTAAGAGATTGCTTAAAGAAATTCGGCCATTTTAACGACTGCGTTATAAGACAAGATCCAAGAAAAAAACGTTCTTCAGGTTTCGGTATAATGTTATTTGCTGAGTCTGATTCTGTTAAACAAGCAATTGTGTTTGTTTGAAAAAAGTTGATATGAGTTACTTTAAACAACATTTTTATAGACAGTAGGAAAAAATTTCATTAAAAATCGTTTTAATTGTTCTACTTTAGAAGTGTTTCTATTAATATTAATCATGCGAATTATTTGAAAATTTATAATATAAAAATTAAAAAAATAAGTAAAATTAATATAGAATTATTGTCAAAAGAAAGCAACTTTCTCACAGTATAATATAAAAAGAAAACTTTTAGTTGAAAATTAAAATTCTGAATTGATTTTTGTCCGGACAAACTCTAGATAAAAAGAATTTATTAAAGCAAAGAAATACTACTGAGTTTTATATTCTTACAATTTTAATTTTCCAAAAGCATTTTGAAATCGACAACTTGTCGGTGATGTAATAAGTCAATTTGAACTTAGTGGGTAATCTCATTAAATAATCTCTTTTAAAAAGTCAAACCATATTTACTTCATTATAAAATAGATTAAAAAGGTTTTAATCAAACACTTTCAAAGAGCAAGTAAACAACTTTTTTGAAAATTGAAGATAAATATATAATTCTAATTCAAACCTATTATCCAACATCAGCAATTCGATATCCGCTGAATTGAAAAAAATTAAATCTGAAAATAGCAGATGCAAATATACTTCAACTAAAAGATTTTAAGAGATAAAAATAAAACTTTTTTTAAAAGAACCTAAAGAAACATTTTGATGGTGATTGAAAGGTGGAAAGTAAAATTAAAAAAAAAGGAATAAAAAGCTGTTTTCAAATCTTCAAAATTAGTTTATTAAAATTATTTAAGGTATTTTACACTAAAAGTATTTCTTTTATATTTGAAACTTTAAAAATACAACGCAAAAAGTAGAAGTAAGTAAAAAATATATTAGTTTGAAGATCATTTATTGGACAATCTTTCATTTCTAAGATATTCCTTAAAAACAAATTTCAAATAATCTTTTCAAATACAAATTTAATATCAACTACGAATGATAGATCTCACTGTGAAGCGGAACACGATCTTTGACAAGGATGTATAAGCCGGAAGTTCATGAGTTGAAAAAAATATCTAGTGTCGATCGAAGGTGACTTCATCAGCGTATGACGTCATCAGTGATTGATTTGATTGGTTTTTAGTTTAAACAAAGAATATTTGATAGAAAAAAATGAGGATCAGATGCAGATATTGGTAAGATGTTGATCTTGATGATGTTGATCTTATTGATGAGTCCTTATAAATTTAACTGTTAAAAAAATACAAATATTGCTTAAAACCAAAATGATTTTTTTTAATAATCTCTTAGAAAACAGAAATAATAGTATTCAGTTAGATAGCTAACTTAAAAAGAAGTTTTTTAATTACTTTTTCTCCTTTTTTGTTAGTTTTAAATCAACAAAAGTAGAATAATTTTATCTGCTAATAAGAAGTATTAGTTAAAAATTAAAATTTTATTTTCATTTTATGAATTTATTAAAAGTAAAATTTAATAAAACTAAAGATTTATCTAAAGCTACAAATTTGAATGTGAAATTTTTTGAAGTAAATTTATTTTCGGAAAACTATTAAAGCAGAAAAACAAAACATGAAAAAAGTTTTAGATAATTTTCCAAAATATTTTTTTTTGTGAAATTTCAATATTTATAAAATTTTAAGTTTAAGTTTGCTAGTAAAATCTACTATTTCTATTCCTCAATAATTTTTTTTTTTTGTTTATTTCTACTTTTTCATGAAATTATCATTCTTGAAAAACATTTGAAAATATTTTTTTGTAAAACATTATAACTGATACTTAATTTGCATGAAAATAAAATAGTAATTAATAATGCTTTATAAAAATGTTTAAAATTTGAAACAAAAGATTAGTTTTATCTTAATTTGATTTTGAATATTATTCGTTTTTTAAACTTCAAAATCTAGAAGATTTCTAAAAAATTGTTCTTTTTGAAAGAAAATTGTTCTTAATGCTCATTTTACTTATAGTTGAAACACTAGGATGTCTCTAAAATAGCTTTATTTTTAAGCTTCATTACAATTGAACAACATTGAAAACATCAAAAAATTAAATTTTTTTGCCGAAGTCTAACAATTAAATTGATAAAATTAAACAACAGTACCTTAAGAAAAGAAAATGCGTTTTAATTAGCTTTAAAATCACAAATTTCACGTAAGAATACTTTTATATTTACAGTTTAAGTTAGCAATATTTTTTAAAAGGTAGTTTCTTCTTCATTTGTTGTGTAAATTTTCTAGTATGAAGCATTTTTGATTTATTTTATTGAATGAAGAACAATAACAAAGAATGGAAATAACCAAATAACTCAATTCAAATAAAATTATTACTAATAACTAATTATTAGAAGGAGAAATTAAAATTAAATTTTCTTTAATGGCACTAATCAAAAAATTGGAGAAAGTTAAATTTTAAACTGGTTAATTACTATAACCAAACTACAGCTTTCTAATTACATCACCGACAAGTTATCTGTACAATTGTTATTGAAAGTTGAGATAAAAATTAATTTACTATCGTTAGTTTATAGTAGCTTTAATTTTAAATCATCTTACTACCAAATAAATTAATTGATATTACTAATAAAAATTCATTTAGCTAATAAATTACTAAAGAAAATTGTTTAGCCATTAACCATCGAACGTTTTTGTAAATCAAATCACAATCCCATTGAATACAACGATAAACCATAATTTCTTCAAGATTTAAAAACTATAATATCGACAAATATTTGATGCCAGATTAAAATTCATGCCAATTATAATTATTAAACGAAATAATCAAGCAGCATTTAATTTAAAAGTTTGCTGTTACCTGTTAGTTCTTTCTGTCGAATTATTCTATCGACAAATGGTCGATATCAAAATTTAATTACATCATAATAAATGATAAAAACCATAATGTAAGTCAACAAACATTTCTTTATATAAAAAATCTTCTTATCTAGTATTTGTCAGGAAAAAGTGATTTTGTAAAATTTTTAGCTATCTTTGAAAGTTTGATTTATGTAAAATGTGAGACGATTTTTATTTTTTTTTTGCTATCAACCTTATAGAAAAATGTTTCCTACTCTTAGTGATAAAATATTTTAGTTTAAAACTGTTTATTGATTTTTGAAAACTAAGACTTTTACAAATACTACTGATATAAAGCTAATTGTATGAGTATGAATAAACCTTGTATGAATATTAATAAACAATGTTTTGTAAGCTCAAATTCACTGAGAAACACTATTTCTCTCACAGATAGGAGGATACAACGTTTGTAAGTTTAAAAAAATAAACATAAAACTGTTATAGTGACATCTTGTGACCGAAAAATAAATAGTAAAATGCAATTAAATTTTACAAAAGTTTCAATTTAAAGTTTAATGTACTAAATTTTTATGAAAGTGAGACGAATCGCTAATAATTTGTTCAACTCTGGTTTACACTGATTCTTAATGAATTGACAAGGTATAATTTGTTTGAACTTATTTTTTTGTATAAATTAAGTAATGTTTTTTTTAATTTTATAGTTTAAACCTTTAAAAAATTATTGCCAACTTAAACTGTAAATATAAAAGTATTCTAACGTGAAATTTGCGATTTTAAAACTAATTAAAAGGTTTTTTTGTTGTGAAATTCCTGTTTTCGACTGAAAAATAATAGTTGAGTTGATTCATTTGCAAATGTGAAAATTTGTGAAATGAAAAATATATCGGATGAAAATTTATAAGTTTCAAATAGAAAGTTAAACACAGATTTATTCAAATCATAGCAAGTTGTACATCAGCGATATATTTATATAATAATAAATAAATAATAATAATTATGATATATATAGAATTTATGTTTTTATTAACATCTTTTATTACTTTTAGATTAGAACAAATTCTTTTTAAATTTTTAGAAACTTTAAAATTCTAATTCGTTAAAATTTTTTTAAAAATCTTTATAATTAAGTTTTAAGAAGTTTAGTTTTTAGAAATATTTACAAATTTTCATTATTAAATGTAATAAGTAGCAAAAAAAAACTCAAAAAGTATCAAGAATCATTTTCTCGTTTTAAAGAAATTGCACTTGTAACAAAATTGAATTTAGAAATGTAAGTTTTGTCCAGACAAATACTTGATAGAAAGAAATTTCAAATAAAAATGCTAAACCTAAAATAAAGGTAAGTCTGAAAAACACAATCAGTGAACCGGAACTTTTTCAGTCTGATATGAAGTTTTGATTTGATAAATAAAATATGAGATGAAAATAAAACAGATTGCTGAAAAATTACTGTAGCCAAGAAGCTTCTGGACTATCTAAAATTGTAATCACATCAAAACTAGTAAATCAAACTTTTATTAAAATAACAATATTAACAATTTTAAGTTTCACCTCTGTATGTAATAGAGATTAATTTTAGAAATATTTAAGAGGATGCAATTGTAATGAAGTTTAAAAATAAAACTATTTTAAAGACATTTTAGTGTTTCAACTCTAAGTAAATAGAACAATAAGAACAATTTTCTTTCAAAAAAAACAATATTTTAGAAATCTTCTCGATTTTGAAGTTTAAAAAAAACGAATAATAATAAAAATCAAATTAAGATAAATTTAATTTTCTGTTTCAAAATTTAAATATTTTTAGCAAATATTATTATTTACTACTTTATTTTCATGCAAATTAAGTATCAGTGATTTTGTTTTAGAAAAAATTCTTTTCAATGGTTTTCAAGAATGATAATATTATGAAAAAATAGAAATAAACAAAATAAATAATATTATTAAGAAATAAAAACAGTAGCTTTTATTAGCAAACCTAAACTTAAAATTATATAAATATAAAAATTTCATAAAAACAAAGAATATTTTGGAAAATTATCCATATTTTTTCATGTTTTGTTTTTCTCCTTTAATAGTTTACCCAAAATAAATTTACTTCAAAATATTTCACATTCAAATTTCTAGTTTTGGATATATCTCAGTTTTCAATAAAATTTACTTTTAAGGAAATTTTAGAATAAAAATTAATATTTTTGTTTTTAACAACTAATTTTTATTAGCAGATAAAATTATTTTACTTTTGTTAAATTAAAACTAAACAAAAAATAAGAAAAAGTAATAAAAACCCTTTTTTTGAGTTAGCTATAGTATTGAATACTATTAAATCTACTTTCTAAGAGTTTATTAAAAAAAATAATTTTGGTTTTAAGGAATAATTGCATTTTTTTAATGGATAAATTAATAAGGACTCATCATTAACATCAACATCATTAAGATCAACATCTTACCAATATCTGCATTTGATGATCATCTTCTTTTTTCAAAAACTCTTCTTTCAAACTGAAAACCAAACATATCAATCACTGATGACGTCACATGCTGATGACGTCACCTTTAATCGACACCAGATGTTATTTTGAATTCATCAACTTCTGGCTTATTCATCTTTGTCAAAGATCGTGTTCAACATCGCAGTGAGATTTTGTGGAAAAATATTAAATCTGTTTTTGAAGAGATTATTAAAAAAGAATTATAATGTAGAATGTATCAGTTTTATATAATTACACAATGAAAGTTCTCTATTTTTGGTATCGACCATTTGTCGATAAATTAATGTGAAGGTTTATACGGAGAAATACAAACAAACTTTCAAAGTTAAAACAGCTTGAATGTTTCAATTAATAAAATTAAACTTCGTGAATTGCAATTTGACATCAGATGTTTGTCGATTTTAAAAATATTAAAGAAATTGTTATTTGTCATTGTAATCAACAAAATAGTGATTTGAATTAATAAAAGTTACGAGAAATACTACTTAAAACTATTTTTTCTATTTATTTTTTAGAGAAGATCAATAAACTTAGATGTTAGCAAAGTATTGAATAAACAAAGAAACTGTAAATAGTGAATTAAACAAAACTTTGTTTCTACTTTAAAATTACTTCTTATAGTTTTATATCCATTCAAACCATCCTGCAATCCATGAAAAACAAATTTAAATTTATTAGTGAGTCAAATTACAAGATCGAAGAATCACTAAGACTTAATATCAATCAACTACTTGTCAAAGATAACTGAGTCTCACCACTACTCTTCTGCATTTTATTATGTAAACTATTAGAAAAAATACCAGGCGGGTAAACGCTTTACAGAAAAAGTAGTACTGAACTTACAGTATATAAATCACTTAAGAACTTATTAAACATTTAGACTCACTATATTTAATAAAAACGATAAAAATGCTTTTAATGTAGAAATTTTTCACAACAAGATTGTGAATAAGTTGCAGCTTTTGTAGAAAAATTTCAAACTTTAAATCTTGACTTATACTGATTAAAGAAACAAATCATATGAAATTTTTTCTTTCTGGTTATATAACTTTTCTTTTACTGTAACGATTAAAATAACAATAAATTTGTCTTTTGGTTTATAGTTTACTTTTTAACCTAAGTAGTTTTTAGAAAATACTAAAATTTACTTCATACAACTTAAGCAAGATTGATTGTTTTGTGTAAGTAAAAATGTTTTGATAAAAATAATAAAAATTTAATTAAAGATTTTTCAGTTTTATGTTTCTATAGTAGAAAAAGTTGACGCTAGAAGTCGCTGAAGATAGATAATTTTGAACACCTTGCATTGCTTTAGGCTATGTTTTTGTAAGTGATATTTGATAACTTGAATTTTAAGACATACTTTTAAACTTTGTTGAAATTATGATAATTATATTTAAATTGGAAACAAAACTAACTTAACAAGTAGATTTTCGTATCAAACAAAATTAAAATTTTTATAATGTTTTTACACTTTTAAAAACGAGTTTTGGAAGTTTCAAATCACTAATTTAAGTTAAAATTTTGTAAACGACCCTAAAATACAACAATTAAACGAAATAAGGAATGTTTTCAGTAAATTTAATTACCTTATTCGAGATTTTTCTTATTTTGATCGAAACTATTTCTGAATAATTGTAGAAATGTGTTTTTCAAGTTCGAAGTTTAAGTTAAGATTTATTCGGATAATTCTATCGACAAATGGTCGATATCAAAAATATTATAATTTTTTTTTAATATAAACTTGTGTACTGAGGAATATTATTCATAATAAAAACTACTTTATATCTAGTGTTTGTCCGGAGAAAAGATATTTTTCGTAAATAATTTTTCCTCATTTCGTAAGTTTGCTTATTCATTATCATAAGAATAAATTTGTGTTTTGACAAAAAAAATTAAAAACAAATTGCTTTTGCTAATTTTGATTAGGTTATTTGAGATTTTTTCTATTTTTTGCCGAAACTTTTACTGGATAATTTTCAAAATATGTTTTGGAAGTTCGAAAATGACTGAGTTTATTCTAATATTGAACATTTTTCAATTCCAAAATATTTGAATAATTATGTTTCGAGAAAAATTTCATAAATTTCTTAATGTTTTTTTTTGTCTCGAATTGTTGCAATTATTGAATTTATAGTTTGTATTAAATAACTTTTTAGAGTTTAACATTGTTTGAAGAATGTAATAAGTTTTAGATTTAATAAGTTCAGCCAACTGTTTTGTTTTCATCTCATATTTTTTTTTTTATCAAATCGAATCAAACTTCATATCAAACTGAAAAAGTTCCGGTTCACTGATTTTCTTTTTCAGACTTGTTCTTATCTTAAGTTTAGCGTCGATATACTACTTGTTATGATTTGAATGAAAGTGTCTTCAACTTTCTATTTGAAACTTATAAATTTTCATCCGACATATTTTACGTTTCACAAAATTTCACATTAGCAAATGAAGCAACTCAACTATTATTTTTCAGTTAAAAAACAGTAATATTACAACAAAAAAGCCTTTTATTTTGCTTTACAAACTTAAATTTCACCTTACATTATTTTTTGATTTACAGTTAAAATTTGCAATAATTTTGTAAAGATATTTTCTTCTTCGTTTGTTGTGTAAATTTTCTAAGATAAAGTATTTTTCATACATTTCATTGAGAGAAGTTAAAAAAAACAAAGAATGGAAATAACCAAATAACTCTATTCAAATAAAATTATTACTAATAACAAATGATAAGAATAACAAATTAAAATTAAACTTTCTTTAATGGCACTAATCAAAAATAGGAAAAAGTTTGATTTTAAACTGGTTAATTACGATAACCAAATTAATACTTTCTAATTACATCACTGACAATAATGTTAACTTACTATCGCTAGTTTATAGTAAATTTTTTCTTAATTATTTTGCTACCCAATAAATTAATTGATATTCTTTAAAGAAAATTGTTTAGCTAGTAATAATTGTAATTTTTTGTAAATAAAATCACCATCCCATTGAATACAAGGACAAACAAAAATTTTTTTTAAATTCAAAAACTATATGAACGACAAACATTTGATGCCAAATTAATAATCAACCTAATTTATATTATTATATAAAACACTTAAGCAGTTTTAAATTTAATAGTTTGCTGTTACTTGTTAGTTGTACTTATCAGATTATTTTATCGACAAATGGTCGATTTCAAATATTATATTGAAGGTTTATATTTATATCTACAGGTTAAGGAGCATTTCGTGAAAAAAATATCTTTTCATTAAGTTTTAGCCAGGAGAAAGTGAATTTGTTAAATTTCATTTATCTTTAAAAGTTTGAGTTATTTAAAACTGTGATACAAATTCTTTTTTAATTTGTTATCAAGCTTATAGAGAAACTAATTCCTACTTCAAAGTACATAATACATTTTAGTTCTAAACTGTTTAATGATTTTTTAAAACTAAGATTATTACAAATACTACTTATACAAAGTTAATTGTATGAGTATGAATAAACCTTGTATGAATATAAATAAAGAATGTTTTCGAAGCTCAAAGTCACCAAGCAACACTATTTGTCTGACAGATAGGAGGTTACAACGTTTATTAGTTTGTAAAATATAAACATAAAACTTTTATAGTGACATCTTGTGACTAAAAAATTAATAGTAAAATGCAATTATAAATTACAATTTAAAGTTTAATTTACTAAACTTTAATAAAAGTGAGATAAATAGCAAATAGTTTGTTTAAGTCAGCTTTACTGAATCTTAATGAATTGACAAAGTAGAATTTGTTTGAATTTCTTTGTATAATTTTGGTAATGTTTTTTTTACTTAATAAAATATTATAAAAACAGTTGATTAAAATTAGGTTTTAAGACTAATGAAGATTTCGTTTTTATTTAACGCAAAATAAACGTTAATCCCATTTTCTTAAATATTCTTACAAAGATATAAATGCATTGTTTCTATAATAATAAGAAAAAAATAATCTTTTAGAATTGCAAATCGCATTTTTTATTAACTTTTTACAAAATTTTTACATTATATCTTAAAACTGAATATTTTACTCAATTTGTTGTAAAATTTGAATATTAATATCTGAAAATTAAAATCTTAAAAGAGAAGTAGTTGTTATTTTTGAACATTTTTAAAAACATATTTTGGAAATTCGAAGTCACTGATTTAAGTTAAAATTTGATAACCTACACTAAAACTTAACGCAAAATAAACGTTAATCCCGTTTTCTTAAATATTCTTAAAAAGATATAAATGCATTGTTTCTATAATAATCAGAAAAAAGTAATCTTTTAGAACTGCAAATCGCATATTTTATTAATTTTTTACAAAACATTTACATTATATATTTAAGCTGAATATTTTTCTCAATTTGTTGTAAAATCTGAATATTAATATCTGAAAATTAAAATCTTAAAAGAAAAGCAGTTGTTATAATTCATTGTGGAAATCATAAATCACAGCAAAAAACACTTTACAAAATATAAACAGTTAAGCATTTGTTACATATAAGTAACTTGAAACTTTATGTTGAAATCTATCAATAGCCCTGAAATTTCATAATCACTATAATTTCAACAAGTTTATTATAATGACTTTCGGCGTTGGAAAAATGCTCAAAAGCTTCTGTCAAAAGAGGTAAACAAACATAAACAGAAATTGTTCTTTTTATCAAAATTTTTTAATCAAAGTTTATGCCAAGAAGCAAACCACCGATGTTTAAGAATTACAAAAATATAAAAAAGTATTACATAAAAGTGGGGAAATATTTGCACAGAGTTGTAAGAAAGTTCATAAGAGATATTTACATCAGAACTAAATTCCAAGATCCATTTGCAATAATGACATTTTCCAGAACTAATTTCTATAAAAAGTTTCTATTAAATAACTTTTAAAGTTGAACATTGTTATAAGAAGAAAGTATTAAAGTTTAGATTTAATTATTTTTATAAGTTATTATATAAGTTTAAACAAAAGCTTTATAAAAATAAAACAGTAAAACAAATGTTGTAATTAAATAACTTGAAACTTTATGTTGAAATCTATCAATAGCTCTGAAATTTCATGATCACTTTAATTTCAACAAATTTTTTATGATGACTTTCGGCGTTGTAAATATGCATCTTGTTGTATTTCGCTTACAAGACAAAAAGTAGTATTTTTTAAACTTGTACTTTTGCTAAAATATCTAAAAATCGTTGTAGACTTTTTTTGACTGCTTGAAAATTAACAGTAAAGTTTCCAACAAATTTTCATTAGATTTTATAATACAATTTTGTTTTGTTGTTAAAAAATCAGATGACAAAACCTTTAAATTGAAATTAATAATTATTATAAGAATTTTCTTTAGATGAGATTAATAGAAAACATTTAAACTCAAACTTTAAAATATATATGATAATAAATATCTAATTAATCGAAAACTTTTCAATTTCAAAAGATTTTTAATTTTTTTAATACCAATCTTACATAAAAAGTATTTCCTTCTTCTTAGTAGATAATAAATTCTAGTTATAAACTGCTTAATGATTTATTTAAAACTATAAATATTATAAAAACCTTTTATATAAAGTTAATTGTATGAGTATATGAGGTTAGGGTTACAACTAAAAATTGTATTTTTAGTTGTTTTTTTTACTAAAGATAAAAATCATATTTATACATTTAATATTTTACTAAATTTGTTGTAAATATGATAATAAGAATTTCATTATCTTAAAAGCAAAGAAGTTATTAAAAATCATAGTGAAAATCATTAACAAAGCAAAAAATGATTTACAAAAAGAAAGCTGTTAAAACAATTGTCACAATTAAATACTTGGAATTTTCATTTGATAATGCATTTACTCTGATAAATTCAATAAACTCCGATAAAAGCACTTTTAAATTTGAAAGTATGTTCGAATTGATTCTTAATTTTGGATTAATCTATCGACATATGGTCGATGTCAAAATTTTTTTTTTGATTGGCGTATTCTATGAAACCGGGAATATTTTTTAATATAAAAATGTTTTTTTATCTAGTATTTGTCCGGAAAAAAATTTTTTTTTCAAAAATTCATTTCATAAATTTGAATTAATTATAATCATAAGAATAATTTTGTATGTTGACAATAAAAATAAAAACAAATTGCTTTTACTAATTTTGATTAACCTTTTTAAGATTTTTCTTAATTTTGATCGAAACTATTCCTTCATATTTTTAAATAAACTCAAATACAATGAATATTAAAAACGTTTTTAATCGGCAGCATCTGCCAAAGTAAAATAGTAGATAGTTTGATTGTTTTTAACTAAATAAAAATGTATGTTAAAAAGTGTTAAGTTACTTTACATTTAAAATAAAAAAAATAATTTTCTATAAAATTTTTAATTTTTTTGATACGAAAAGTTACTTGTTAAGATAGTTTTGTTTCCAATTTAAATATAATTATCATAATTTCAACAAAGTTTGAAAGTAAGCCTTAAAATTCAAGTTTTCAAATATCACTTACAAAAACATAGCCTGAAGCAATGCAAGGGTTTTAACTTTATTCATCTTTAGCGACGTCTAGCGTAAGCTTTTCGACTATAAAAATTTGAATTTCAAATATCTTTAATTAGCTTTTTATGATTTTTTATAGACACATTTTTACTCACACAAAACAAATAATTTTGCTCAAATTTAATATATTTTATGAAGTGAAGTTTAAAATTTTCTTAAAACTACTTAATTTAGAAAATAAACAATGAATGTTTTTGAACAGATGAATTTATAGTTATATTTTTAATGACAGTAAAATTAAGAAAAAACTGTTATCAAGCGAAAATAACAATACGTGGAAAGCTGTTTAAAATGATTTTTTATTTAAATAATTATTTCAGTTTCAAATTTGCATTTTTTACATACTGAATTTTTTTATGTTAACATACGTTAATTTTTTTTTAAATTTGTACTTTTGCTACAATATCTACAATGAAAAGTGTATATATTTTGAATTTTTGAAGTTGGAAAGTAAAATCTCAAACATTTTTTCCTTACATTCTTAAACTATAATTTTGTTTGATGGATAATTTCAAAAAAAAAAAAAATAATTTGAGAACGATACTCAAAATATTATAATATTTAGAAATTATTAGTAAAAAACAACTAAAATCAATCTTTAAAATATAGCTGATAAAAAATATCAAATTAATCAATAACTGCAATAAACTTAACTCTTATCTTTGAAATCCTGGAATTTGTTGTATCAAATTTTCAAAATTAGCATGAGTTTACAATTTTGGGAATAAAAAAGTTGTAGTTAGATGTTTTTGCTAAAGTTGACAACACAAAAATTCATTTTCAGTTTTAATTTTCTTACTGTGTTAGTCATCTAACAATAACAGTAAAACCTTTTAATTTTTTGATCAAAATCAACTTGTTCGATTACATCACTATAATTTAAGGCGTTGTTGATTAATGAAATAAGTTTTAGCTAAATTCAGATTTCAAAATTCTGTTTATAATTGAATTGAGATTATCAAATTTTAACTAATATTTTCAAATTCATCTTTCATGAATTGCTGGATAATTTAAAATGATATAAAATGAGAAAAAGTAATTTTAAAGCAGAAACAAAGTTTTGTTTAATTCACTATTTACCGTAACTTTGTTTATTGACTTTTTTGCTACCCACTAACCTTATTGATCTTCTCTAAAAAACAAATGAAGTTGTTTAATACAATGTCAAATAACAATTTCCTTAAAGTTTGAAAACAATAAAATCTTCAAATATTTGATGACAAATTGTAATTCACAAATGGAATTTTTTTTAATTGAAACATTCAGCCAGTTTTACTTTGAAAGTTTGTTTGTATTTATCCGTATAAATCTTTGCAATAATTTATCGATTAATGGTCGATATCAAAAATAACCAACTCTTAATTTTGTCTCTACTAATTTACGACTGAAGAACCTTTATAATAAAAACTTCTTTTAATCTATTGTTTGTCAGGAGACAAGTTTTTTTCGAAAATTATTTGCTTTTTCACAACTTTGACTTATTCAAAGTCATAAGAATAGTTTTGTGTATTGACAAACAAGATAAAAACTAAATGCTTTTGCTAATTTTGATTAAGTTTTTAGAGATTTTTCTAGTTTTGATAAAACATATTTCTGAAAATTTATAAAAACGTGTTTTGGAAGTTTGAAGTCATTGATTTTACTCAAAATTAAATAACCAACTCTAAGACGCAACAGTTAAAGAAAATAAATAAATTATTTAAAAATGAATTTATCGTACAGAGATCTTATGATTATAAATTAGACAGTAAAATAAAACCATTTTCTTAATAGTTTCAAATTCAAAGATTAATTAAACTTATTTCAATAAAACTTAAAACCAATTACAAACACTTTTATTTTATTTTTAAGTTTAAAGTTTAATTTTCGAACACTAAAAAGCAAGGTCGGTTAATTGGTCGTAAGTTTATAAAATATAAACATAAAACTATGATAGTGACATCTTGTGGCTGTAAAATATATAGTAAAATCCAATTTTATGTTACAATCTAAAGTTTAATTACTAAACTTTACGAAAACCAAGACAAAATACAAATAATTTGTTCAAGTCAGGTTTACGCTGAATCTTAATGAATTGACAAGGTAGAATTTGTTTTAACTTTTTTAAGTCTAATAAAAACAGTTGATTAAAATTAGTTTCTTAGACTGAAAAAGATTTGGTTTTAATTTAACGCAAAATAAAAAATATTACACTTCTTGTAAAATTTAAGATTAAAAAATAACATCCTTTGTTTCTAGTATAATAAAGAAATAAAAAGATTTTACAACTGCATTTTTTTGTTTATTTTAAATTTTAATTGGAGATACATAGCTAAGCTGAAACTTATTTGTTCAAAATTCAAAAATACAACTATTAATATCTAAAATAATAACTATACCTTAAAATAAAACCTTAAAAATAAGCTGTTAATAAAGTTCATTATAAAAATCATAAGACAAGGCAACAATAAAGCTTTACAAATAAACAATGAAACAATATAATCAACTCAATAAATTAGTTAGATAAGTACCAGTGGTGACTTAAAAGTAAATACTCACTACTATCAAAATCATTATTTATATTTGCTTAATTACTAACAGTAATTACAACTTTAGTATGACACCGGCTCTATGTTGAGTATCAGCTAAATGCTAACAGTAAATTGATAAATTAATTAGCACAGAAACTATAAACTTATTGAGGCTTTCATTATTTTGTGTATTTTCTCTTTTTCTGTTAGATTAAGTTAATAATTTTTCTAACTGAAGTTTAAACTCATAGGAACATTGAATATAGCCTTTGTTATTAATTTGATTTGTAGCCAAAACAATGTCACAATAGTAAATGAAATTTTCTATTACATATTTTAACTACAATTCAAGTTAGAATAAAGAAGTTCGATGTATTTCAGTTTCGGATTTATTTATGTTTGTTTAAGTAAAACGATGATTTATTAATATATCAACATGTTTTCTAGTAAAAAAATAGAAAGCTTAAAATTTTTGAAATAATAAATCGAGAATAATGAAGATAAGAAATGTTTTCATTCAGCAGCATCTACCAAAGTATAATAAAAAGTAGTTTGATAACTTCTTTATTATACAAGTAAGCATATTAACAATTTTTTTAATTAGTTTAAATTTAAAAATAATTTGCTTTAAAAAATTTTATTTTTTTGTATACGAAAATCTACTTGTTAAAATAGTTTTTATTTTCAATTTAAACGTAAGTATCCATAATTTCCACAAAGTTTTAAAATAGGGCTTGAAATTCAAGTTAATAAATATCACTTGCAAAAACATAGCCTGAAGCAATACAAAGGTCTTAAAATTATAAATCATTAGCGACGTCTAGCATTAACTTGTTCAAATATAAATATAGAAACCAAAAAAGTCTGATTAGCGTTTTATAATTTAAAAAAAATATGGTTACTTACGCAAAACAATCACTTTTTCTTAAGTTTAATATAGTATATGAAATAAAATTTAATATTTTCTTTAAACTACTTAGGTTTAAAAGTAAACAATCAATGTTTTCGAAAACCACGAATTTATAGTTATTTTAATTATCACAAAAAAAGGAAAAACGTTCTGCTGTCATATGAGAGTGGCTTCAGTGGAAAACTGTTTGAACTGATTTTTTTATTTAAATAAATATTTTACTTTCAATAATGAATATTTAAACAATTGAGCTTCTTTAATAATCAATGCTCAAGTTATTTATTTTTAAATTTCTATTTATGCTATAATATCAAAAAAACAAAGAAAAAACTCTTTAAATTCTTAGAGCTGGTTAGTAAGGTTTATAAAATTCTTCTTTTTTTTTAAACTAAAATTCTGTTTCTTTGTGATAAATTCTAAAGACAAAAATAATTTAAAATTGAGAAAGATAGTATGATATGAGTTATTTATAAAAAATGTTATTAAAAAAAGTCTAAAGCCAACTTTTAAAATATATCTGACAACAATCATCTAAATAATTGATAACTTCAGTAAAATGAAATCTTATATTTATAATTACACATTTGTTTTTACCAAAATTTCACAAAATATTATGATTTTAAAATTTTATGAATGAAAAAGTTGTAGTTAGATCTTTTTGCTCAAATTGACAACACAAAAATTTATTTTCTTAGAAATTGTTCATTATTTCTGCTTCAACCTTCTTGCTGTGCATGTCATCTAACAATAACTGTAAGAAGTTTTGATTTTTTGTATCAACGTCAACCAGTTTGATTGCGTCATTATGAAATGGAGTGTTGTTGAGTGATGAAATAAAATTCATATAAATTTAAACTTAAAAATTCTGCTTATAATTCAATTAACATTATCACATTTTAAAATGACGTAAGAGATACAAATTTCTTATCCAGGCCAATGTAGAAAAAACCAACCTTATAAATTAGCCTTTCCAAGACTTACAGTTTTGGATTCATTAAAGAACAAATAAAAATTCTTAAAACCAAAGCAGATATTTATAACAACTTTATTTTGACATGGGTTATATGTTGATTATCACAATGTTTAAGCAGAAAAAATTTTTTAATTTCCTCATTATATAGCTTACAAGCTCAAAATATCACCTTAACATTTAGATTTTTGACTAATGTCATTAACAAAATGTTATAATGATACTTAGTTTAAGATATCTTTATAATATCCAAACATATTATTTTGTTTATTTTTCTGCCAATGTAAATAATTAAACAAAATAATTATATTTTAGACACTTACTTCTAAACCATTATTAAGTTTATGGTTTTGCAAATTTAGCTAAAAATAAAAGTTACCAAAAATAGCTGCTCAACTTGTTTAATTCCTTTTATTTATAATATTAAGAAACATTATTCTTATTCAAATTTTAATTGTTTGTTGCAATATTGTTTGAACTTATTAAAAAATCCTAAACTATCCTATCGATAAAATATATGTTTTTAGCAGTTATACAACTATTCTGAATTTCATGAAGTTTTCAGAGACAAGTTTACTAACCAACTTCAACTAATTTGTTTTAAGGACATCGACACGTTTGTCGATTTCAAAAAATTTGACGCTACAACTATTGCAGAAAAGATTGCAAAAATTTCTCTAGTTCATTATTAGATTTATTAATTTCATTCGATCTAGTATTTGCCCGGACAAAACTTACTTTCCAGAATTCAATTTTCTGTATAAGCTTAATCTATTTTAAACAACAAAAACATGTATTCTATTAAACAAAAATGTAAATTATGTTTTTACTGTTTGCTATAATCAATTTTTCTAAAATCAGTTTCAAAAGGTTTCTTTTTACTATAAATATAAAATTATGTTTTGTGTAAATATGACTGTTATAATTTTTAATTAATTTTTTTCTAAGTGTTTGATAGAAATTCTTTTTAAATTAAGAGTTTAGTTTAAATTATGAAAAAGTTTAATCTCAAGTTTTAATTTTCTCAAAATTACAGTTTACAAAAAAGATCTTGTAAAAGTGAATAAAAAATAAACAATCATCTCGTTGGCTTAAATATAGATTATATTATATAACAGTTATTGTGGAGTCAAAAAAAAAAGTTTTTATGTTTTTCCAAATTATTTTATGTACAATAAAAAAAAAGCTCTACAAACTGCAGCTAAATATAGATCTACATATAGATCTTACAAGATTATTTTCCCTTTTTTCTAGAGATGCATTGTTAAATTGTTACTTTATGAGTCAAAATTCCACAATGTACTTAATGATATGTAAAATAATAACTTTTCGTTTAAACTATCTAAGTCAGCATTAGAATTAATGTTTACAAGATCATTCATAAAAAAAGGCTTTGCTTATTAAGATAGATTTCAACCATTTCAAGTCCAACTTAAGAAAGCATGATAATTAAAATGTAATTCTTAGCTTCAAACATTTAGTTTTTTGGAGCTTTTTTTTATTAATTAGTTAAACATCTACCAGTAATGGCTTAAAAATGAGTACTCAATACTATCAAAAATTTTATTGAAACAGCTTAATTACTAACAGTAGTTTTATTTATATCTATTAAATACCATAGAAGTTATAAACCTTATAAGGCATTAATTAATTTGAGTATTTTATCTTTTTCCGTTAAATTAGTTAATATTTTATTTATTCAATTGAAAACTCAGGACAACTTTGAATTCTGTTTTTGTTTTTAATTTGATTTTTAGCCAAAACTTTATCGCAAAAGTAAATGAAAGTTCTTATTATTCAATTCAATTTTTCATAAAATTTTTCATATATTTCAGTTTCAGATTTATTGAAATTTGTTTAACTAAAAAAAGTTAGAATAAAGAATTTTGAAATTTCAGTTTTAGAATTATTGTTTAAGTAAAAAAGGTGATTTATTTCTATATTAACATGTTTGTCGGTACATAAGTAGAAAGCTTATTTTTTTAAGATACATTTGATTACAATGAAATTTAAAAGCACTTTTAATCAGCAACATCTGCCAAAGTTGAATAGTAAATACTTTGATAGTTTTTTATTACATAAAAAGTTATGTTAAAAAGTTTCAATTTATTTAATTCTAAAAATAAAAATATAATTTGTTTTTAACTTTTATCTTGTTTGATATGAAAACCTACCTGTTAAAATAGTTTTGTTTTCAATTTAAACTTAGTTATTCTTAATTTCCATAAAGTTTAAAAGTAAGTCTTAGAATTGTCGCAGAATCAAGTTTCTAGTTCCGGAGCCACAAAATTTTAGTTAATTGTTTTAGGAAGTTCTAGCTTTATAATCAGCTAATATTAGGTTTGCCTTCAGCAGAGTGGCGCAGCGGAAGCGTGCTGGGCTCATAACCCATAAGTCGATGGATCGAAACCTTCCTCTACTATGTGTACTGTAATCATTTAATGACATTTACCTAGTGTTGTGATCACGACAGCCTACGTTCAAATCCTGGCTAAATCATTATATTTTTAATGTTTGATTTATTTGTTTTCTTACAATTCATTCATATACTCTACTCCAATCTATTTATATCCAAAAAGTTTGATCTTATCCTACAATATTTTTGTATTTAACTCTGAATGGTTGTCTAAGCATAAAATAAATTTCAGTTTTAACATAAATGAATACAAAAACTTACAAAAAAGTGATTAGTGATTTAAATTGTTATAACAACTGTTATAAATTATCTTTACTTATTTCTATTTTATTTGATTCAAATTTAAATCAAAGTTTATTCGCTTATTTATCAATATTTCTTTATTAGCTATGTTGAGTTTGTAGGTAAAATACAATTGCTATCTGAAAACTCATTAAATATAAAATAAAAACTAAATAACTTTAATTGAATTAACACAAATAATAAATTAACTTGAGATTAAGTAGCTCTTGAAATTCATTTTTTATAGTTTTCCTGATTGAAGAATTCCTTATCTCAACTTTTCAATAATATCATTCTACTAAAAGGTTTGAGAACTCAAAATGACTTTTTTCATCGATAATAAAATTTATAATTTTTTCACCATTATCTTCTTTGGTACTTTAAGTTTTTTGTGTTTGGATAATGGTTGTTAATAAACCTAATTTTGAATAAAACAATATTCATTTGCTTAACGAAGAAAAACAAACTTAAATCATATACTTCCACAAATATTAAGATGAAATTGTTTAAGATGGATGTAATATCAAATTTAAAGCTTCCTACTAACATTTTTTAACTAACATTTTTGCATACTTATTAACCTAATTAATTAAAAATTAATTCATTAAAAATAATCAAAGTCTTAGTAATTCAAACAAAGCTTACTTGTTTGAAATACTTACGTTGAAAGTTTTATACTTTTTAAAGTTATATAATTAAAGATAAATAGTCAAGTCTAACGGTAAACACAAAGTTGGACTTAGCACAGGAAGACAAAACTTGTATTCTTTAACTTAATATTAGGAATGACTTCAAGTAATTTTAAAACAACAACACTAATGAATGAAAATCAACCATTATTATGAATATCTCTGTAACAAAAAAGTCAAAATTTTGATGAAAACTCCAAATTCAAAGTTGAAATAATTATTTAACAAAACAAATCTAGAAAAAGTTATTTTTTAATAAATATGAGATTGTTTACAAATTACATAAAATTTAGATGTTGAAGATTTGTCATTTGAAACCATAAACACCCACTTAGTTCTTCTATACAGATTTACAATTATGTTTTTTCTTCGAAATTCTATTGAAAAATTCTCATTCTAGCATTATGTGTAGGTTATTCTTTTTTATATCATTTCCGATCAAAAGTTTGTTCTGATTATTTTTTTATTTTCAGATCAAACATTTCACAATCACACCAGCTACTGGTTGATTTATTTTATACTTATTCAAAAGACTTAAAAATTAAAAATCACATTTTTCGGAAAAACTTACAAATAGAATTATAAATTCTTAATTGATTCCTCAATACCCAATCAGCTATCAATGTATTTAATATCTCCAAACTAACTGCTGTCATCGTCATTCTAAACATTTACTATTAGAAATTTTATTTATTTAGTTAATTATTATTTAAAACAATCCTAAGACTATTATGACGACCTCTGGAAATGTTAAGTAACTGACGATGAATAAAAACATCATTTAACTTTTACTATGTTTTCTTTTACTATATATTATCTTATTTTCATTGATGGTTTATAATTTAACTATGCCTCTATAATGTTCCAAACATTTATACATTGATTTTAAAATGTTGTACTCAACACATTTCTATTATCGTTTTGATTTTCATTAAAACATAATTTTAACCTTTTACCTGATCATTTCAAGAAAGTTTAATAACTACTTAAAGCAAGCAATATTATTTTCTTTTATTTTTCAGTACATTTTGTTATATTAAGTGGCAAATGGAGGGTCACTTAGAGAAAACTAAAACTGAAACACAAAACAAACAAACGTTGGAAAAGAAGTATGACATTCATACATGTTATACTTATGTTACGCTATAAGCATATACTACTAAAACACTTTATAAAAAACAGACAACAAATTTTACTTTTGATAAACATTAAAAGAGACACAAGTCTATTTTAGACAAATAAAAATGGCATTGTAGGTAGTTCGTTGAGTTTACTTAAAATATTTTTAAAGGTAATTTTTTTTCTATTTATTTTACAGATATTTTCTAAGATTGATGAGTATTCATTAAACAAATTGGTCTTCAAGTTGAGAGCATAGCTTTCATTAAAATTTCTGCATACTTTTGCAACAGTTACTTGAATGCAGGTAATTAGCTTAAAAAAACATTCTTCATTAGATGGAGTAATTCTATCATCAAACAAGGTAGGCAAACTCTTCAAAAAAAAGAAAAAACTTTGTAAAATGTGTATTATTAAGTCAGCAGAATTTGAAATGTTTCTCATCAAACTTCTTATCATTATCAGCCGTCCTTCAAAATTTATCATACTTAAATTATTCCATCCAATACAATAAGGGAAATTTTTTCCGGTAAGAAAAAATTCTTGCATTAGTATAACAGCTCTTTCAGGTTCGTTTGTATAATCGATAAACTTAGGAACTAGCAAAGTAAACAACCAAACTTTTCGTTTTAGTAAAAATATTGAATCAAAAATTGATTTAATTTCATCTTTATTATTGCTTGATTGCTGTTGAAATTTCAGGATTATCTCCTTTTTCAAATCATCTATTTTTTTTGATTCTGTAGTAATAAAATCTACAGGCAATCTTAAGAAATCATTCTGTAAGATAGGACTGATAAGACCAATTACACGATGTTTTTCTTTATCGAAGTATAAAAAAAAGTCTAAATAGTTTTGTGATGATTCTGGTTTTTCAATTTGGAAATTTGTGTATTCAAACGGAAATTCTGCAAAAGCAAAAAACTCTAGTGTAATTTTAGATGGTGATAATAGCAATTGATGCAATAAACAATCAAAAAACGTTTTAAGCATCACGTCTTTTACAAACAAGTTGTCATATTTCTTTGTTTTATCAAGAATTTTATAAAACATTTTATCTAAAGGTTGACATTTTTCACCACTTGAGTTCTCCTTTGTATGTTTTCTATTTAAAAAGCAATCTTGCGACTTTTTGCTAGCATTATTATTCAGCAATTTTACTAGACAAATATTCAGTTGTTTCTTTAGAGCAAAAGCTAAAGTAACTAACAACAATATAATCCTCAGACATATAGAAATAGGCCGGTATGTGTTTCGATCTCTCAAGCTTTTTAAAATCGTTGAGTTTAATACTGAAAAAAGGAAAATTTTTTTTATAAGAGAAATTAAACGTTCATTGGTAAGAAAAACTTGTTTTTGTTTTCCTTTAAGACTTTCTCCCAGTTTGTAATCATAATGACTGAAGTGTAAGCTCTTATAGATACTTCTGTTTACATATAAACCGTTTGCAATCTTCTTCAATTCATTAGATTTAAAGCCTACAAATTTGTAAGAACAAACTAACTGTATTAACCAATCAAAACAAACTAAAGCTGACGAAAGCGTAGTAATCAAAGATTTCTCAGTCTCAATTACATGCTTGGTAAACTCAGTTTTGCATAATTTGCGAATCTCTTTTGAGCAAAACGTTTGTCTAAAAACATATATTTGATTTGCATTTGATAAATGGACAAATAAAAGCAAGTCACAATACATTACAAGCTCTCTAATAAATGTGGCTGTTTTCACATAAGCTGAAGAGTAATAAAGTTGGCACTGATGGAAACAGATAGTTTTGTGAGCATACCCATCTAAAAATGACAGATATGTTTGCAATTTATTTAACCCAGATTGAGAATGTGACGTATTTGTCGGGGATGAAGAGAAAGAAAAGTATTTTATCAACTCAACAAATCGCTTATTAGTTTGTTTAAAGTTTGTTTTTGAAGTTGTTATAAACACGTTTAGAATTTGTGACAAGAAACATGAAAAAGCAATTGTCTTAAAGTTCTGCAAAATGTTAGATGATTCCAAACCTTCAGCAATTATCAAACAATGTTTCAAAAGTTCTAAACCAACAAAATGTTCTTTCACTGATTTATTTTTCTTTACAGAATATCCCACTCCAAAGTAAAAAAAAAGTTTTACTAAAACCATTTCATATGAAAAATTACTAACATCAAAATCTTGTAGCTTATATACCTTAACAAAATTATCATCTTGAGATATCCAATAAACGCATCCAGGTAAAGCAATTTTGTTTCTCAGAAAAAGATGAGACATGCAATCAAGTTTATCGGTATCAAAGTTATCACGATTGTATTTATGTTGAAGTTCTAAATTATTTTTGAAAACTTCATTTGTAAAAATGAATTGAAACATTCTACCTTGCAAAATGTAGAACTTGTTTTCTTTTATCTTGTACTGTTTTACAAACTCAGAAAACTTATCAGCTTTTAAACTAGACATTTTTATGGATTAACAGTCTGTAAAAATGATTTGTACATCTTTAACTTATGCAGAAGTATATAAAGATAATATCTTATACTAATTTGCTTAGCCTTACATAAAAGCATGAATAATTCAAATTAGTTAAATCTTAAATAATAGATAATGTGAGAACTTTTCAAAATACATCTATGCACTTCTCTTTTATTACTTCATAGACTTAAAATTAACAATTACTACAAAAAGGACATCAACATTGTTGATATGTAAATAAAGAATAGTAAATAAAAAAATAAATCTTCTACAAACACTTGAAAATATTTATAAATTATTACTAAAAGTTATTTATTTATTAGAGCTTGCAAAGTAATTACAAAGCTTAGTTTTAAACTAATACCTAAAGATATTACAATATTGTTTTTTAGTTTAACACAAATTGTTGAAAAAATATACAAAATATGAGAACAAACTGTTGCTAAATAGAAATTAGAAAAAAATAAAATCCTATTGTAAAATCCAACATAAAAGTTTTTGTAAATATCTCCAATGTTTTATACTACTTTTATGTAAAACAGTTGATTAGTTTCATGTACGGTAAAAATAAACTATAAGAGGTTGTAAAAATTGATGGATTTATTAAAATTATTCCCTGTTATCGGTTTCTACAATGATTTTTCAGTTTTTTTTAAATGATATGTTGACTAAAAAGTGTATTTTTAATTTAAGAATACATTTCAAAAATTACTTTTTTTAAACTTTGTTTTAAATAACATTTTTCTCCATTTACATTAAAGTAGTAAATCTTTTAAAGCTTTTTGTAGTAAACTTTTACTTACTTCTTCAATTTTTATAACAGTTGAGCAATTATTAAACACCTTAGATACAAAAGTTTATTCGTTTAATGAAAACTTCACTAATAATACAAAATAAGTGGAAGTTGCTGATAAGATATAAACAAACGGTAAAATTCAGCAAAATTATTTGATTAACAAACAAAACCTGTGTTACATAGGATCTGTTTGTCAAATTCTAAACTTAGTTTATTGTTCTATCTTCATATACATGAGCTTGTAGACCAATTTACAATTAATATTTTGTTGATTTGTATTTTTAAGGATAATAAAGTATTGAATTAAATTGTAAAATGGTGTCAGATAATTAAGTATCATGGGCTACTATTTTTAATAAAGTTTCAAAAGTTTGGTATCTACAAATTATATCTTAAAATGTTATTTTATTCAATAACAGAGTTTTAGTAATGTTATGATTAAACATGATTAAACCGGTGCCAAGTTGCTTTATTAGTCAACATTTATATTAACAACCAGTTTGATCATATTAATCTACCAACTAAAAAAAAAATCCTAGTTATTGACTCAATAAAAAGACAATAAGCGCCACATAGCAGAAACAGTTAAAACGGCCAAATTAATTTTTAAAATAACATTTTTCTAGTTGTTACAATTTTTTAATAAATTTTTTTTTATTAGTTACCCAACTTATAAACAAAAGTGGAGAAATTTAATCCATTTGAATTGTGAAATGTAAAATTTTTTTTCAATAATAGATACATTACATATTTGCTAATATTTCACTTGAATATGACATTTCAATTATTTATTAATATAGTTAACTTGATATAATTAATAAAAAGAATAATGTTACATCATTAAAAGTACTTCAATTAAATCCGTCATAAGTGTAATTTTAGGGTCCCAATCTTGTCAAGATGAATATTAAAGTATATTTAACAATTAAATATATTCATTATGAAAACATGCATTATTGAAAAAATTGGTCTTAGTCATGAACTTGGTATTGGTATTTTAATTTAAAAATATTTTTACTCAGAAGACTAAGGCCACGTTTTCAATATTCATGTTAACAACAACTGGAATTTTAAAAATAAAGAGATTAACAACTTACTCAATTACCACAAAAATTAAGATTTCGCTCAACATGACACTTAACACGTGCAACTTAAATTTACTGAGCCTGGTTATTAAAATATTTTTTTTAATAATCTTTGCAACAAAATAATTTACTTAATTTTTGCAAAAACTTTTACTTCCTTCATATAATAAAATGATCAACTTTTTTTTTCTTAATATAGTTTATCAGAACTGATTTATTTCATAAATTTCGTAATTTTATTAAATTTGATAAATTTATCACAAATTCACAAATATTGTAATAAAATGAATTGAAAAATAGTCTTGTGTAAAATCTAAATGTTAAACTTCAAAAAAAAACACTTTTTTTTCATTAATTTTAGTTGTTAATCAATTTGATCAGTTCTTGATGTGAAAAGTGTAAAAGTTCAAAACTTTAGAAAAACTAATTGCTTTACAATTTCTGTTGAAAAAATTTGAATGAAGTATCTGAAGTGATTGAATAATTTCTTTAGCAAGAAAAATATAATTCTGATATTTCATTCACTTTCTCCAGTGATATTCAACTAAAAAAAATATCAAAAATTTATATAAACTTCTTCAAACTTTCTATTTTCTTAATTTTTTTTGATAATATTTATACTAAAGAACTTTATGGTGTAATTTTCTGCAATCACTATTAAAAGAATAAATGTATTTTCAGAAAATAGAGTTGACTAAGTTGCTTTCTATAATTAAATCCACCAAAAAATGTCTAAAATCTTTCCAAAGATTCGGTTTTAAAAAAACTTTTCTTAAAATAATCAATTTTAAATAGAAAACAACGTTTTTAGCTGAGAAAATAATTTTCTGGTATTGTATTATTAAAATACAATTTTTTTTATTCAAGAAAACGCTATTGCTAAATTTTCATCAACTTGTTTAAGGACACTGTTTAGTAATTTAAAACTTGTACTTTCTAATTTTTTTATTTATGACTCAACAAAAATAGTTCACCATGCTCGAATTTTTGTATAAATTTAAATTATTTGTTAATACTAAGTTCACTTTACTTCAAATATGAGAAATTTAAAGAATGCAGTTAATTTTTAGTTCTTATTATCAGATTCATTTATCGACATGTGGTCGATATCAAAAATTTATATCTGGAATTAGCAATAGGTGAAAGCTAGAAAACATTTCTAAGTATAAAGATATCTTTTTATCTAGTATTTGTCAGGAGAAAAGTAAGTTTCTAAAAAATTCGTTAAAAATTTGATTTTTTTTAAACTTTGATACAAATTATCTTTCTTTTACTATCAGCCTTCTAAAAAAATTATTTCCTACTTTTCAGTGCATAACACGTTTTAGTATTAACATTTTAAATGTATTTTTCAAAACTAAAACGACTATGTATACTTATGAGATTGAAAAAAAACTGATTTAAAACTTGAAAAATAATATTTGTAATCTAAAAGTCACTGAGCAATACTGTTTCAAGAACAGATCTTAAGACACAACATTCATAAGTTTATAAAATATGAAAATACAACAACTATAGTGACATCTTGTGATTGAAAGATAAATTGTAAAAGGCAATCATTTTGTATAATATTTTTCAATTTACATTTTAACAAAATAAATTCCAATAAACTTTTGAGAAACTGCAAAAAATTAGTTGAATTCAGTTTTACTCATAACAAATTTTCAAGATAGAAACTGTTTGAAATAATTTTTCTTTAATTTTACCGTTGTTTTTCTAAACTAAATTTAATATTGTAAAAACTGTCGAATGAAATTAGTTTTTAAAACTTTTTATAGATTAGCTTTTAAAGTAACGCAAATTAAACGTTGCTCTATTTTTTGAAAATAATTTATTTAGAATATAATAATGAAATGTAACGTTAACAATAGATTAATAAAAATATCTCTTTAAAAAATCTCTTAACTTATCTGTAGACGTATTTCAAATAGTCAGTATTATAACTAACATGATGTGAAAAAAATTTTATGTAAATTTTGATTTACATATAAAGTTCTTAAAACAATTAATTTGATTTCTTACACTATTAGAATGTCACACTTTTTATTAGATATAATGAAAAAGCTTAAGACATTTTATATACAATATATTATAATTTAAATAATAAAAATAAAATTTGTATCAAAGTTTTAAATAAATCAACCTTTTAAAGTGAAAGAAAAATTTTCGAAAATTCACTTTTTCCTGACAAATACTAGATGAGAAGATTTTTTATATAAAGAAATGTTCGTTGACTTACATTATGGTTTTTATCATTTATAATGATGTAATTAAATTTTGATATCAACCATTTGTCGATAGAATAATTCGACAGATAGAACTAACAAGTAACAGCGAACATGTAAATAAAAAACTGCTTTATTATTTCGTTTAATAATAATAATTGGCATGAATTTTAATTTAGCATCAAATATTTGTCGATATTTTTTATATCGGGTTTTTTATATTAAGAAATGTTCCTTTAGTTATAAGTAACTACAAGTTCCTTACATAAGTCTGATTTTTGATATCCACTATTTGTCGATAGAATAATCTAACAAGTACAACTAATAGATGACAGCAAACTTTTAAACCTAAAACTGATTGATTGTTTCATTTAATAATATTAACTGGCGTCTTCATTGATTTAACCTCAAATATTTGTCAAAATTCAAGTTTTTGAAATTTATAATCGACAGAATAGTGATTTGATCTACAAAAACTTACCATAATTTTTATTTAATATTTTTTTGAGAAAATCAATGAATCCAGTCTGTAAAAAAATACTCAAAGAATAAGTTTTGTTAAGACTAACGATAGTGAGTTATAATTTTTTTCAAAATTTATACTTATAATTTCTTTTCTCTTTTCAATTTATTCAGCCCTTCATGAAAAAACTTAATATTATAAAATGTTAAAAATATTACATTGTTGTTTTTTTTTAGTTACAAGATATCTCTATAAAAGTTTTATTTTTGTATTTTAAGAAATTATTAATTGCTGTACGTTTATATATACTAGACAAATAGTGTTGTTCAATGACTTTAGTATTCCAGTACACTAGAGTGTTTACATGACAGTGATTAGTAGTGGTTTGACAGTGCATCAGTTTGTATCACCTCTTGGTCTCATAAAACTACTTTTGTTACCAACACTAATCCGTTTGCTACATGATCAAATAATACTTAATGGCTTAGGATTAGTATAACTGCTTGTATTGATAATGTTAATATGCGTCTCTCAAAAGTTATAGACAATTAAGAATTATACGGACCTTGCTGTTGAGCTCTCTTCTGATGCTGCTTCTTTTTAATCTAAATCTTAAGTAAAAATTTTCTTTTAGATATTTTCTGAAAACAAATTTGAAATTAGTTTTAGGTGTTAAAAATCTTTTAGTTTACATCGACGAATCTTATTGACAAGAAAGCGCAATTCTACACATCAGTAAAAGCGACGGCGATTTCAACTTAAACGGACACATTGATTCAGAAGCTGGCACCTTTGACTCGCCACATGACTCGTCAACGTTCTGCGGTACTCGCTCATGGTTGGGGGACTGGTCCACTAACTTTTTAAATAACATTAGCAAGCGATGACTTCGAAATCGATGAAACCGATATTCTAAGGATCAAAAAAGAGCATGATCATGAAAAAGATCAACGAATGAAAATCGTGATCAAGGCATGCAACAGAGGACTACAACATCGAAGGTGATAACGTCACAGTGTTGAAAGAGTCATTCCCTAATCTTCTTATCAATTTTATAGAGAAGCTATTTCCTTATTCTTAGTGCATATAACATTTTAGTTTTAAACCGTTTATAGGTTTTTAATAACTAAGACTATTACAGATACTATTTATATAAAGCTAATTGTATAGTTATGAACAAACCTTGTATGAATATAAATCAACAATGTTTTGTAAGCTCAAAGTCACTGAGCAACACTATTTGTCTGACAGATAGGAGGATACAACGTTTATAAATTTATCAAATATAAACATAAAACTATTATAGCGACATCATGTGACTGAAAAATAAATAGTAAAATGGAATTAAATTTCTAAAAAGTTTCAATTTAAAGCTTAATGTACTAAACAGTTGTTACAAATAAATAACTTGAAACTTTATGTTGAAATCAATAAATAGCTCTGAAATTTCTTGATCACTTTAATTTCAACAAATTTATTATAATGACTTTCGGCGTTGGAAAATGCTCAAAAGCTTCTGTCGAAAGAGGTAGACAAACATAAACAGAAATTATTCTTTTTATGACAATTTTTATAATAAATATTTATGTCAAGAAGCAAACCACCAATGTTTAAGAATTAAAAAAATTACAAGAAGTATTACATAAAAGTGGAAAAGATTTGCAAAGAGTTGTAACGTTTAAAGTAACGTTTAACGTTGTAAAGTTTATGAAAGATATTTACATCAGAATTAAATTCCTAGAAAAAGCTTCTATTCTTGAATAGTTTTGTGATTCCAACAATACCGTTTACCTTAAATCTTGTTAACTAGAGATTGATTGAAAAGGTATAAAAGGATAAATAAATAAAAGTTGTCAATGATATAAAAAAAAACTATATACATACATAAAACATTTTGCGTAAAATGAAGTTTGAAATTAATTTATATTTCTTAAGTGAAAAACGCTATATATTTATATATTAATATGGTAGCCAGTAAAAAAAGAGATTAAAATTTCTGAATTATATTCTAATACATTGAAAATAAAAATGTTTTTAATCGGCAGCATCTGCTAAAGTTGAATAGTAGGTAGTTTGATAGTGTACACAATAATGTATGTTAGAATGTTTTACTTTATTTTAAATTGCAAAAAAAAATCATTTGTTTTAAAAATAAAATTTTTGTTCCAAACAAATGTTTTTACTTGTTAAAATAGTTTTTTTTTGAGGTTTAAATTTAATTATTCAGAATTACAAAAAAGTATAAAAGGAAGCCTTTAAATTCAGGTTATCAAAAATCACATACAAAAACATAGCCTAAAGCAATGCAAGGATTTCAAAATTATTTATCTTCAGCGACGTCTAGCGTCAACTTTTTCTACTATATAAACATTAAACTCAAAAATCTTTAATTAGCTTCTTAGGAATTTTTATATAGACATTTTGTCGTATAACGAGCAAACAATTTTCCTTAAATTTAATAAGTTTTATGAAGTAAAATTTGGAATATTCTTAAAGCTACTTTAAAAAAAGTAAACAATAAATGTTATGGAAAATATGAATTTATGGTTTTGTTTTTATTGACAGTAAAATAAAATACAAATTGTTGTCGAGCGATTATTTTTAACAATGAGTGGTAAACTGTTTAAACTAATTTTTTTTTAATAATAAGTTTAGTTTCGCATTTGTCGAGTTTTTGTAAATTTTATATATATTTAAAAGTTTGACTTTTTAAAACTGTTCGAAGCATTTTATTTCTTTTACTATCAGCCTTATAGAGAAAGTATTTTCTTCTTCTTAGTGCTTAATACATTTTAGTTTTAAACTGTTTAATGATTTTTTAAAAGTAGGACTATTATAAATACTTTTTACATTAAGTTAATTTTATGAGTATTGAGGTTAGGGTTAGAACTAAAAATTGTATTTGTAATTGTTCCTTTATACTAAAGATAAAAATCATATATATACACTGAATATTTTTATAAATTTGTTGTAAATCTAATAATAAATATTTGAAAATATTAAAAGCATAAAGTTATCAAAATTCTTAGTGAAAATCAATAAACAAAACAAAAAAATGCTTTACAAGAAGAAACCTGTAAATACTATTGACACAAATAAATAACTTGAAAATTTTTTTAGATAATGCATTTACTCAGATGTTCATAATATTTTCTAAAAATGAGGTTATTAACTATTTAAGACTAATTTGATTTTTGGCTATCGACAAGATGTCGATTTCAAATTCTTTCAATTGAATTAATGGATGAAAAATTAATTGCCTTTTAATACTTGTTTAGATTTATTAATATCCTTTAATCTAGTATTTGTCTGGACAAAACTCAATTTTCAAAATTCAATTTTTCATGTAAACTTAATTTAATTTAATTAACGAGAGTTTAGTCTCTTATAGTTTAAATTGTTTTTGATGTAAAAAAAATTCAATGACTTTACTCGTTGATATTTCTAAACATTTAAAAAGTGTTTGTTGTACACTCAAGTTAAAAAAGACAAAGTACAGGTCTAACAGATGTTAACACAAAATATTAGTTCTATAAAATAAAAAAATGAAACTCAAAAATGAAGCAGAGACATTTTATGACTGGAAAAAGTAGCAAATAAAAGATTTTTTATATTTCACTGACACACAATAGCATAATGCGAACAAAGATTTTATAATTAAAAGTCAAAAGAAAATTGACAACAAGGTCAAGTAATATTATTAATGAAACATTCAAAGCAGTTTTAAAATTGAAAGTTTGCAGTTATTTTTTTGATACAATTATCGGATTACTTTATAGACACATAGTCGATATCAAAAATAGAAATCTGTTTCAGATCTAGCCATGAAAGTTAGGAAACACTTTTCGATATAGTAATAGTTTTTCATCTTGTATTTGTCTAGAAAAGATTTAAAATCTAAATTTATATTTGAAAGTTTGATTTTTTACAAATGTGTGACATTTTTGTTCTTTTGATATTAATCTTATAGAAAAATTATTTCCTACTTCTTATTACATAATACACGGAAAATACAGTTTTAAATTTCAGAATGATTTAAATCTAACACTATTACAAATACCTTTTAATATATTGCTAATTATTTGAGTTTTAATCAAACTGATATAATTATTTAAAAAGAACGTACTGGAATCTTATAGTAACTGAGCAACATTATATGTCTAATAGATATAAAAGAACAAGAGTTATAATCTTTAAAATTATAAAAATAAAACTATAATAGAAACATCTACCAACTGAAAAGTTGAAAAAAACAAAATAATATTTTTAACTTCTACTAATAATATGATTTTTCATGAATTGCATAATAATTTGTAAGATTGAAAAATATAAATTTAAGTATAAAATTAAAAACAAAAACAATATTACAACTCAATATTGCTAAACTAATTTTTTGACTCTTTTACTTTTGACTTAATTTATTGATACTCTTTAAAAAAAAAATTTTTAATATTTTTAGTTTGTAATCATCGTAAGTTTTTGTAAATCAAATCATTTTCACATTGAATACAAAGATGAACCACAATTTCATCAAAATTCAAAAAATGTAATATCGACATATTTGATGTAAAATAGAAAATCACGCTAATTAGTATTATCAAATGAAATATTCAAATTAGTTTTTAATTTGAAGGTTCGCTGTTGTTTGTATTTACTGGATTCATTTATCGACATATAGTCGATCTCAAAAATTTCTACCTTGAAAAAAGATTTGGTGGAAGATAGAAAATATTTCTTAGTATAAGGATATATTTTCATCTAGTGTTTGTCAGGAGAAAAGTTAGTTTTTTAAATTTGTATTTTGTTTAATAGTATAATTTAGGTAATATTTTTTATTTCTTTTGTAAACAATCTTATTAAATGAAATATTTCCTACTTATCAGTGCATAATACATTTATGTTTCAAAATCTTAAATGATTTTTTAAAACTAAAACGGCTACCTATACTTTTTATGTAAAGCTAATTGTATGAAACTGAAAAAAAAGATAATGAATTGTAACGATAACTATAGATTAATAAAAATGTTATAAAACTATCAATAAAATCTTTTTTGGATACTTAACATACAACTCGTACATATACATTAAACAATTTTATTAATTTATCAAAACATTTGAATATAAAAATTTAGAAATTAAATACTTGAAGGAGAAACGATTCGAAACTCTCGTTAAACATCATAAAAAAACCGAAAAAAAGTTTACAAAAAGAAAACAATAAAATAACTTTTAAATTTAAATAACTAGAAACCTTATGACACAAGCAAGAAAGAGCAATAAAATTTTATGATCACTATAGTTTCAACAAACTTATCATATCTACGCCGTTAAAAATTACATAAAAGATTCAAGTAAATAGGAAAAGAAACATCAACGGAAATTCTTCTTTTTTTGAAAATTCTATCAGTCAATGATTTACGCCTACAAGCAAATCACTATTATTTTTCAATTAAAGAAACACAAAAACTTTTACAAAAAGGTGAGGAAAAAATCTGTAATTCAAGTAAGAATAAAGAGTTTTGATATATTTCAGTTAAAGATTTTTTTATTTTTGTTTTAGTGACAAAAGTGATTTCTTGATATATTTACATTTTCGTCTCTACAAAAATAAAAGCTTAAAATGTTTGAAATTAATAAAATGTAAATTAAAAATGTTTTCAATTAGCAGCATGTGATAAAAATTAATAGTAATTAGTTCATAGATCTTTATTACAAAAAAATATAAACTAAAAAGTTAAAAAAAATGTTTGCTTTTAAAACTTTAATTTGCTTTGAAACGAAAAGCTTAAATGTTAAAATAGTTTTGTTTTCAATTTAAACCTTAATATTCATAATATCAACAAAGTTTAAAAGTAAACCTTAAAATTCAAGTTATCAAGTATCACTTAAAAAAACATAGCCTGAAGCAATGCAAGGAATTCAAAATTATTCATCTTCAGCGACGTCTAGCATCAACTTTGTTTGACTATAAAAACATTAACTAAAAATTTTTTAATTATCTTTTTATAGATAATAAGAGTGGCATTTAGTGGAAAACTGTAGAATCCAGATTTTATTTAAATACTTATTTCAGTTTCAAAAGTAACTTTTTAATCAATTGAGTTTGTTTCCCTAACATCAAATGCATTTTGTAAATTTGTACTTTTGCTAATATATCTTCAAGACGTTGTAAACTTTTTTAACTATTAAAAGCTAAAAAGTAAAGTTTCAAACATTTCTCCACTATATTTTAAAACTATAAGTTTGTTTCTTTGTGATAAACTCAAAAGATCATTTTCACACCATGTCAGTAATAATGCTATTTGAGATATGTTACAGATTAACTAAGAGATTGCTTCAAGAAATTTGGCGATATTAACGACTGCGTGATAAGACAAAATCTAAGAAAAAAACCTTCCTCAAGTTTTTGTATAATTTTATTCGCTGAGCCTGAATCTGTTGAACAAGTAGTTATGTTTGTTTGAAAAAAGTTGATATGATTGAATTAAAAACATTTTTTCTTAAATAGTTAAAAAATATTTCACTGAAAATCTTTTTAATCATTTTACATTAAAAGCGTTTCTCCTAATATTAATAATGAGAATTATTTGAAAATTTATAATCTAAAATAAAAAACTCTTGAGAATGTGTTTTAGAGAGATGTGCTCTCTTTAGGCACCCTCCTTCGCATTTATATATATAAATATATAAATAAATAAATAAAAAGTAAAAGGAAGTAAAATAATTATAAAATTTTTGTCAAAACAGAGCAACTTTCTCACAGTATAAAATAAAAAGAAAACTTTTAATTGAAAATTAAAATTCTGAATTTATTTTCGTCCGGACAAACTCTAGATAAAAAGAAGTTTTTAAATCATTATTGTTAGAAATGTTATTGAAATTTGTATTTTTGGAATGCTTTCTTTTAGTAAACATTTTGAAATCGACAACTTGTCGATGATCTAATATTTAATTTGAACTTAGTGAGTAAACTCATTAAATAAAATCTTATAAAAAGTCAAACCACATTAACTTCATTATAAAATATATTAAAAAAGGTATTAATTAAGCACTTACAAAGTGCAAGTAAACAACTTTTTTGAAAATTGAACAAAAATATATAATTCTAATTCAAACCTATTATCCGACATCATCAAATAAATATCCGCTGAATTGAAAAAAAATAAAACTGAAAAAGGTAAGAATGCTACTAAAATCAACGAATAATTTTCTAACTCGTCTAAATCAATAAATGAATGTCTTTACAAACAAACTTATCACCTCATTAACATTGTTAATTAGTGGTTTTTTAATGAAGTGAGTTTTAGTATGGTTAATTAATTAATATTTACTAAATTAATTTGAAGATCATTTATTGGAGGATCTTTTATTTTTTTTAATTACTCTTTAAAAACGATATCATGTTGAATAAATTAAATTAAATTTGTTTTCTAAGAAATTATTTACAAACTCACTGCGAACTTCAATTAAAATATTTTAAAAGATAAAAATAAAATTATTCTTAAAAGAAAATAAAAAACATCTTGATGGTGATAAACATAAAAATGATGAACATAAAAAAGGGAAAAAGTAATTTAAAAACTTTTTTTGAGTTAACTATTATATTAAATTCCATTAAATCTGTTTTCTAGTGATTTTTTAAAAGAACAATGAAAATTTTTAAATTGTTAAGTTTATAAGCACATTAATCATCGTTGATCTTTAAGAACAACATCAGTAAGATCAACATCTTACCATTAACATCTGCATCTTATCCTCATCTTCTTCTTTCAAACTAAAAAATATACAAATCAATCACTGATGACGTCTATGAAATTTTATGATCACTATAATTTCAACAAACTTATTATAATTACGTCGTTAAAAATTACGTAACAGTTTCTAGTAAATAGGAAAACAAATATCAACAGAAATTCTTCTTTTTTTCAAAATTCTATCAGTCAATGATTTACGCCTACAAGCAAATTACTATTATTTATGAATTAAAGAAACACAAAAACTTTTACACAAAAGTGAGGGAAAGATCTGTAATTCAAGTAAGAATAAAGAGTTTTGATATATTTCAGTAAAAGATTTTTTTATATTTGTTTATATGACAAAAGTGATTTGTTGATATATTAACATTTTCGTCTCTACAAAAATAGAAAGCTTAAAATGTTTGAAATAAAAAAAAAGTTGGTTAAAAACGTTTTTAATTAGCAGCATGTGATAAAAATGAATAATATTTAGTTTGATAATTTTTTATTACACAAAAATGTGGATTAAAAAGTTTCAGTTTACTTTAAATTTAAAAGTTAAAATAATAGTTTGTTTTTAAAATTTTATTTTGCTTTGAAACGAAATTCTACTTGTTAAAATAGTTTTGTTTTCAATTTAAATATAATTATTCATAATTTCCACAAAGTTTAAAAGTAAGCCTTAAAATTCATGTTATTAAATGTCACTTACGAAAACATAGCCTGAAGCAATGCAAGGATTTCAAAATTATCTATCTTCAGCGACGTCTAGCGTCAACTTTGTTTGACTATAAAAAAATTAACTCAAAATTTTTTAATTATCTTTTTATAGGTAATAAGAGTGGCATTTAGTGGAAAACTGTAGAATCGAGATTTTATTTAAATAATTATTATTGTTCCAAAAATAACGTTTTAGTCATCTGAGTTTGTTTCCCTAACATCAAATGCATTTTGTAAATTTGTACTTTTGCTAAAATATCTTCAAGACGTTGTAAACTTTTTTAACAATTTAAAGCTAAAAGGTAAAGTTTCAAACATTTCTCCACTATATTTTAAAACTATAAGTTTGTTTCTTTGTGATAAACTCAAAAGATCTTTTTCACATCATGTTAGTAATAATGCTATTTAAGATATGTTTACAGATAAACTAAGAGATTGTTTCAAGAAATTTGGCGATATTAACGACTGCGAGATAAAACGAATTCCAAGGACAAGAGCTTCGTCAGGTTTCGGTATAATAGAATTTAATTTCAAATTATTCTGATCATTATTTTGATTTTAATGTATATTTTGTCATTTCATTTATTCATTACAATAAATCCGAAATGGTTGCCTGAAGAGAGCACCTCTCGTAACACATTCTCACAAACAACATCTATTTAGTCAACAATATAGAAAGCAATGGATGTAACACTAGCATTTCAGTAGTCCTCCAAGCATATAACACTGTAAACTTGCAAAAAAGGAAAAATTCACAGTTTGGAAATGACAATATTGGAAATATTATAACTTCTGCTTGAACAACACGAGTGATTCTGACATTACAATGTTTGATAGCAGCTGATTCAATGTATTAATTGTACGGTATGAGAAACCATTTTATTAAGATTTACAAATTCACTTTAATTAAGATATGAAAAATTTACAGATATTACAATATATATCAAACTCATATATGAAACATATCGCTGATAGTAATATTCAAAATTAATTGTAAACTAAATAATGAGGGTCATGAAAATGCAACCACATAAAAAAGTCGATCAAAATGTGTGAAGCTAAAACTTGTTTGGAGTTTGAGGAAAACGTCATCGACATTTAGTCGACTTCAAAATAAAAACATCAATGTTTGTTATTGCATATGCAAACTTTTGATATGTAAGCCTAATTTATATAAACTTTTTTAAATCTAGTATTTGTCCGGATAAAAACAAAGCTTTTAACATCATTACCTTCTCGGTAGATTTGATTCAATTTTTTGAACATTTTTACTATTTAAAAATAAAATATTAAATTTTAATTTTGTTGTTACTACTTTTCAGATTTGAATTTTATGTTTTATTATAAAAATTTAAGAAATCTAATTTGCTTTAAAATGGATTATTTCTTATGTAAAAAAATTTGAATAATTTTGCAGGAAATTTTTGTTTATTTCTTAATAAAACAATAGCAAAAATATGTTATGTATCTAATAATTATTATATCTCGTTTTATCAATCATTATAATAAATGTTAAAATTAATAATTATTATCACAAACCAAATATATATACAAAAGTATTAATTATTTCCATTGTAATAATTTACTTTGGTATATAGAGTATTTGTTTGGTGAATAATACTTTTTTTCAAAAATATTATTTCTTTTGCATATATTTTTATTTGAAATTTTGAGGACAACTTTGTTGTTTGATAATAATCTAAAATTTTTTTACTAAATGGTAATTATTAGATTTACGATTTCTAGAAATCTTTTTATTTTAAGATTAAAATGAAATCATTTTATGGAAAAGAATTTAAATATTTATGAATAGTTAAAAGGATTGTTTTGTAAGTTTAAAGCCACTCAGCAGAATTTCTTTTTTATAGATGTAAATACACTTCAATTAAAATATCTAAAATGATAAAAATAGAACAATTCATAAAAGAAACTAAAGACACATCTTAATGATGATTGAAAAGTGAAAAGTAAAATTGAAAATGAGAATAAAATGATCTTTTGAAATCTTCAAGATTATTTCATCAAAATTAGTTAATATATTTTACACAAAAAGTATTTTTATTATTTTTGAAACTTTAATAACAAAAAAAAAAGTATCAGTAAGTAAAAAATAAATTTATTTGAAGTTTAATTATTCAACCATTATCAACCAATATTCACCAAATTATTCAAGGATCTTTCTTTTTTTATGAATATTTAAAATCAAAATAGTTTTTAAATAATCTCTTCAAAAATAGGTTTAATATCCGCAAGATCTCACTGTGAAGTGGAACACGATCTTTGGCAAGGATGTATGAGCCGGAAGTTGATGAGTTCAAAATAACCTCTAATGTCGATCAAAGGTGACGCCATCAGCATGTGACGTCATCAGTGATTGATTAGTTCGGTTTTTAGTTTGAAAAAAGAGATTTTGAAAAAAGGCGATGAGCATCAAATGCAGATATTGGTAAGATCTTGATCTTAATGCTGATGATTTTGATGATGAGTCTTCATAAATTTATTCATTAAAAAAATACAATTATTCCTTAAAACCAAAATTATTTTTTTAATAATCTCTTAGAAAACAGATTTAATAGTATTCAATATGATAGATAACTCAAATAAAGTTAATAAATTACTTTTTCTCCTTTTTTGTTTAGTTTTATTTCAACAAAATTAGAATAATTTTATCTGCTAATAAAAAGTATTTATTAAAAATAAAAATATTAAATTTTATTCTAAAATTTCCTTAAAAGTAAATTTTATTGAAAATTGAGACATATCCAAAACTAGAAATTTGAATGTGAAATATTTTGAAGTAAATTTATTTTGGGAAAACTATTAAAGGAGAAAAACAAAACATGAAAAAAGTTTAGATAATTTTCCAAAATATTCTCTTTTTTTATGAAATTTTTATATTTATATAATTTTAAGTTTAGGTTTGCTAATAAAAGCTACTGTTTTTATTTCTTAATAATTTTTTTCTTTTGTTTATTTATATTTTTTCATAATATTATCATTCTTAAAAAACATTGAAAAAGATTTTTTGTAAAATAAAATTACTGATATTTAATTTGAATAAAGATAAAATAGTAAATAATAATGTTTGCTGAAAATATTTAAAAATTTGAAACAGAAAATTATTTTATCTTTAATTGATTGTTTCTATTATTATTTTTTTTAAACTTCAAAATCTTAAGGTTTCTAAAAAATTGTTATTTTTTGAAAGAAAATTGTTCTTATTGTTCTCTTTACTTAGAGTTGAAACACTAAAATGTCTTTAAAATAGTTTTATTTTTAAACTTCATAACAATTGCATCCTCTTAAATATTTTAAAAATTAATCTCTATTACATACAGAGGTGAAACTTAAAGTTGTTAATTCTGTTATTTTAATAAAAGTTTGATTTACTAGTTTTGATGTGATTTGAATTTTAGATAGTCCAGAAGCTTATTGGTTACAGTAATTCTTCAGCAAACTGTTTTATTTTCATCTCATATTTTATTTATCAAATGAAAACTTCATATCAGACTGAAAAAGTTCCAGTTCACTGATTTTATTTTTCAGACTTGTTTTTATTTTAAGTATAGCGTCGATATACTACTTGTTATGAATTGAATGAAACTGCGTTCAATTTCTATTTGAAGCTTATAAATTTTCTTCCAATATGTTTTTCGTCTTATAAATTTTCACATTGGTAAATGAATCAACTCAACTATTATTTTTCTGTCGAAAACAGGAGTTTCACAACAAAAAAACTTTTTAATTTGTTTTAAAATCGCAAATTTCACGTTAGAATACTTTTATATTTACAGTTTAAGTTGGCATTAATTTTTTAAAGGTTTTAACTATAACATTAAGAAAAACATTACTTAAATTATACAAAAAAAAAAATTCAAACAAATTATACCTTATCAATTCAATAAGAATCAGCGTAAACCTCACTTAAAAAAACTATTTGTATTTTTTCTCACTTTTATTAAAGTTTAGTAAATTGAACTTTAAACTGAAACTTTTGTAAAATTTAATTGCATTTTACTATTTATTTTTCGGTCACAAGATGTCACTATAACAGTTTTATGTTTATTTTTTTTTAACTTACAAACGTTGTATCCTCCTATTTGTGAGAGAAATAGTGTTACTCAGTGACTTTGAGCTTACAAAACATTGTTTATTAATATTCATACAAGGTTTATTCATACTCATACAATTAGCTTTATATCAGTAGTATTTGTAAAAGTCTTAGTTTTAAAAAATCAATAAACAGTTTAAAACTAAAATATTTTATCACTAAGAGTAGGAAATATTTTTCTATAAGATTGATAGCAAAAAAAAATAAAAATCGTCTCACAGTTTTACATTAATCAAACTTTTAAAGATAGATGAAAGATTTTAAAAAATCACTTTTTCCTGACAAATACTAGATGAGAAGATTTTTTATATAAAGAAATGTTCGTTGACTTACATTATGGTTTTTATCATTTATGATGATGTAATTAAATTTTGATATCGACCATTTGTCGATAGAATAATTCGAAAGATACAACTAACAAGTAACGGCAAACTTTTAAATTAACAACTGCTTGATTATTTCGTTTAATAATAATAATTGGCATGAATTTTAAATTGGCATCAAATATTTGTCGATATTATAGTTTATAAATCTAGAAGAAATTATGGTTTATTGTTGTACTCAATGGGATTGTGATTTGATTTACAAAAACGTTCGATGGTTACTAGCTAAATGAATGTTTATTAGTAATATCAATTAAATTATTTGGTAGTAAAAAGATTAAAAATTAAAGCTACTATAAACTAACGATAGTAAATTAATTTTTATCTCAACTTTCAATAACAATTGTACAGATAACTTGTCGGTGATGTAATTAGAAACTTGTAATTTGTTTATCGTAATTAACCAGTTTAAAATCTAACTTTCTCCTATTTTTGATTAGTGCCATTAGAGAAAGTTTAATCTTAATTTCTCCTTCTAATAATGAGTTATTAGTAATAATTTTATTGAATAGAGTTATTTGGTTATTTCCATTCTTTGTTATTGTTCTTCTTTCAATGAAATAAATCAAAAATGCTTCATACTAGAAAATTTAAACAACAAACGAAGAAGAAACTATCTTTAGAAAAATATTTCAAATTTAAACTGTAAATTTAAAAATATTCTAACGTGAAACTTGCGAATGTCAAACAAATTTAAAAGCTTTTTATTTTGTTAAATTACTGTTTTTAACTGAGAAATAATAATTTGAGTTGCTTTATTTGCAAATGTGAAATTTTGTGAAATAAAAAGTAAGTTGGAAAAAAATTTATAAGGTTCAAATAGAAAGTTGAAGACAGTTTCATTCAAATCATAACAAGTAGTATATCGACGATATACTTAAAATAAAAACAAGTCTGAAAAATAAAACCATTGAACCGGAACCTTTTCAGTCTGATATGAAGTTTGATTCGATTTGATAAAAAAAACAAAAAATGAGAAAAATATTAGATATAAGTTTTGGTTTGTACAAAAATAAGGTTTGTTAAAAGAATCATGTTTGTATAATCTTGTCTGGTAGCCACATCAAAATTCTATTTTTTCATATTTATAATTTTATTAGTCATTTAATTCACAAACCAACTATCTCAATTGAAGAGGGGATTTCCCGTTTAGTTAACTTTCTTGTATCACGTAAGTCGGATGCAGTCATGTGGAACGAGTTAGTCGATATGACTTTGACCTTGCTGCAATTTACTAAACAAAAAATACTCTAAAACAACTCCCGAATGGAAATTTGTGCTTTTTATTTGCTGTAGTAATTTGATGAAACAAATCTCAGCTATTGTAAACAAGGCAAGATTGAAAATAAAACCTTCAAGTTTGTAATGTACTTTTTTATATTTGGTTAACATCCTTACATAACTGATGCATATTTTTATAATTAAATAATTATTATTTAAATAGTTTAAACAATTCTTCTCTAAGACAACAGATGATAACTCAACCAAATTACTATTGATACTAAACATATATATTCACGTTAAATGACAAAAATACTTTCATTAGTAATCACATTCTTTCATAAAAACTAGCATCATCAAATTGTTCATCAGTAATTACGTCACCATCATAGACTAATTTTTGTTGAATAATTTCTATTAGATTAGAAATAAAAAGTGAACGTAAAAACACTGAAAACATTCGAGAAATGTAAATGAACAACTTTCACGAGGTATTTGTTTAAAGTTCCATTCGACATTAAGAGTCAATCACATGTTTGAAATTTAACAAAATATTGAAATTTTACGATTCGCCAATCGATTTCGTGAAAAGACAACAAAAATGTTTGTTGTTTTTACCTATTTCTAAAATAAAAAAGATTGTTTAACTTGTAGAAAAGTTCAATTATTGATCAAATAGATTATATCCGTATAATATAGCGTAGATAACTGAAAAAATTTATCTTAAGATCTTACCTGCTTTGAATTTTTATAGAGTTTTATTCATGAAATATTATGGTTTTGTTAATTAGCAAATTATTTTGATATTTAAATATTTATGGAATCATACATTCATTTTTTTTCTTCAAAAATTTTTTGACGTTTTTACTTATGTTTAAAAATAATTAAATGACCAAAATTGTTGAGTTTGACAATTAGAAAAAAATCTTCAGATAATCAGATGAAGTTAAAAAGAGTAAAAATAATAACCCAAACATCTTGTGTAATTAGAACTAATTAAACAAAGATTATTGAGAACCACATAAAATATAATTAATTAAAGCACAATTGATTCTTTAGTGTAAGTAAACATGTTTTTGTAAAAATCATAAAAATCTAACTAAATATTTTTCAGTTTTATGTTTCTATAGTAGAAAAAGTTGACGCTAGACGTCGCTGAAGTTAAATAATTTTGAAATCCTTGCATTGCCTCAGGCTATGTTTTTGTAAGTGATATTTCATAACTTGAATTTTAAGACTTACTTTTAAACTTTGTTTAAATTATGAATAATTAAGTTTAAATTGAAAATAAAATTATTTTAACTAGTCACTTTTCGTATCAATAAAAAAATACAATTTTAAAAGCAAATTATTTATTTAGCTTTGAATTTAAAAGTAAATTTAAACTTTTTAACATACTTTCTTCCTCTTATCTGTCAGACAAATAATTTTTCTCAATGACTCAGACCTTACAAAACATTCAAACACTTTTCTCAATAACCCTTGTATTGAAATCTGTCAAAAAAAACTAATGGACGGTTACAAAAATTTGATTCAACTTAGCGACTATGAATTTCCAAAGCATAAATTTTAAAAAATATCCTGAAAAAATACGACCCTTATTAGAAAAATCTCAAATAAGTTAAATAAAATTAGCAAAAGTAACTTATTTTGTTTTTATTGTCAACGTATAAAACTATTCTTATGATTCTAAATAATTTAAATTTTTTAAATGACTAATAATTTTCAAAAATAATTTTTCTCCGGACAAATACTTGATGAAACAACGTTTTTATATTAAGAAATATTCTTAGTTATTATTGAGAACCTAAGTAACCCATGTGAATTTTTGATATCGACTACTTGTCGATAGATTAATCCGAAAATAAAAACTAACAAAATTAAGTTTACTTTCAAATTTAAATCTGCTTGGATGTTTCAATTAATATAATTACATGGCGTGAATATCATTTTGACATCAAATATTTGTCAATTTTCTTGTTTCATTTTGTTTATTATTTGATTTATTTATTTATTATTTAAGCTTTATCTTTTCATACTGACAACTATGGTAATATATAAACCAATCACTTTTTTCAATTAAAAATTATTAATAAATTTGAAATTTCATTATGTGTAAAATGTTTCATGCAAGTATATAATTTTTTTATCTCATTGATAACTTTTCTATAATTATCTTTTTTCAAATTTTTATTTAATTTTTCCTGTCAATTCATTAAGATTCAGTGTAAACCTGACTTAAACAAACTATTTTCATTTTGTCTCACTTTTATTAAAGTTTATTACATTAAAATATAAATTACAACTTTTGAAAAATTTAATTGCATTTTACTATTTAGTTTTCAGTCACAAGATTTATTTATGATAGTTTTATATTTTTATTTTATAAACTAATAAACGTTGTATCCTCCTATCTGTCAGTAAAAAAGTGTTACTGAGTGACTTTGAGCATAAAAAAGTATATGTATTTCATATAAATGTCTTTTATTTTAGTATGAATTATATGAATGAATTCAGTGAGAAGATTTGAATGATTTTTAGTAAAAATAATTTTATTTTAAACTTAATTTTGTATTGAAAAAAAGTGAATTTAACTCATTCGAAGTTTTCTTACTAGCTTTTAATTCTTGCAATTTAATTATCAACAACATTTTTACGCAAAGTATAATTAGAATATCTGAAGATGAAAGAAGTTATTGCAGAATACAAAAACTAAAAATTACAAAACTATAAATATCGACAAATATTCGACGTCAAATTGAAAATCACACCAATTAATATTTTCAAATGAAACATTGAAGCATTTTTAAATTAAAAAGTTTGCTGTTATTTGTTAGTCGTATTTGTCTGATTAAACTATCGACAAATGGTCGATATCCAAAATTAAGTTTTGTTGGAAGTATTAAATTAGAAGGTAAGGAAAATTTCCAGGTATATCAAAATCTTTTCATCTAGTGTTTATCAGGAAAAAAGAGTTTTTTAAAGTTTTATTTTTCTTTACAAGTTTGATTTTTTTTAAACTATAAGACGATTTTTATTTAATTTGCTATCAATCTTATAGTGAAACTATTTCCTTCTTCTTAGTATATAATACATTTTAGTTTTAAACTGTTTAATGATTTGTTAAAACTAAGACTGTTACAATAGTTTTGTTTCCAATATAAACCTAAATATTCATAATTTCAACAAAGTTTAAAAGTAAGCCTTAAAATTCAAGTTTTCAAATATCACTTACAAAAACTTAGCCTGAAGCAATGCAAGGGTTTCAAAATTGTTCATCTTTAGCGACGTCTAGCGTAAATTTTTTCAACTATAAAAAATAAATCTCATAAATCTTTAATTAGTTTTTTTGATTTCTTTTTTAAATATTTTTACTTACACAAAAGAAACAATTTCGAATAAATTTAATATATTTTATGAAGTGAAGTTTAATATTTTCTTAAAACTACTTAATTTAGAAAATAAACAATGAATATTAGTGAAAAGATGAGTTAAAAGTTATATTTTTAAAACAGTAAAATTAAATTAAATTTGTTGTCAAGCGAGAATACCAATGAGTGGAAAACTGTTTAAATGGATTTTTACTTAAATAAATATTTTACTTTACAATTTTGTTTTGTTCTTATAAAATCAGATGAAAAAAACTTTAAATTGACATTAATAATTATTATATGAATTATTTTTAGAAAAGATTAATAGAAAATCTTTAAAATCAACCTTTAAAATATATCTGATAATAAATATCAAATTAATCGAAAATCGCAAATCGTAATATTTCAATAGTCTGTTAAATTTCAAACTTGTGATTGACTTTTAATGTCGAATGGAACTTTATACAGATGCTTCGTGAAAGTCGTTTATTTAGATTTTTTGAATATTTTCAGCATTTTTACATTCACTTTTTATTTCAAATTTAATAGAAAATATTTTTCCATTAAACGTGAATTTGTATGTTTAGTATCAAAAGTAATTTGGTAACACAAATTATAAGCATATATAAAATATGTTTTATTATAATTTTCTATTTGTTTATTATTAATCTTCCTATGTCAAGTTTAAAGTTTACCAAAAAACTTTTTAATAAATATATGATTATATTTGGTGTAAACAGTTATGGAAATCACTTAAGGCTTGTTTCATATTTATGAAATACTTATTCATAAAATATATTTTAGAATTTAATTTTTAAACAAAAATGGTTTTAATGTAAATATTTGTATGTTTAATGATCATAGTTTTTATATTTTATATAAACATCAATGACTTTATCGACATCAATGACTTTATCGACTTCAATGACCCTATTAACATTAATGACTTCATAGACATTTGACTTCACCAGCATCAATGACGTCATCAACATCAACCATGTCATCAACATCAATAACTCCATCAACATCAATGAAGTCATCAATTTCAATTACGTCCTCACCATCAACGACTTAGTCAATAATTGCTGATCAAATAATCGCTTATAATTTTTACAACGACAAATAATAATTTGTTCAAAGTTTCAAAACTAAAAGACAATTAAATAAAAGATGTTTTATGTTTCACTGACATACAATAGCATAATGCAAACAAAGATTTTATAATTAAAAGTCAAAAGAAAATTGAAAATCAAGTCAATTAATATTATCAATGAAACATTCAAAGCAATTTTAAATTTGAAAGTTTGCAGTTATTTTTTGATACAATTATTGGATTAATTTATAGACACATAGTCGATATCAAAAATAGAAATCTGTTTCAGATCTTGCCATGAAAGTAAGAAACACTTCTTGATATAATAATAGATTTTCATCTTGTATTTGTCTAGAAAAGATTTAAAATCTAGACTTATATTTGAAAGTTTGATTTTTAACAAATGTGTGACATTTTTTTTTCTTTTGATATCAATATTATAAAAAAATTATTCCCGACTTCCTAATACATAATACATTTCAGTTTTAAAATTTAAAATGATTTAAAACTAACACTATTATAAATACCTGTTTATATTGACTTTATTGTATGAGTATCAAAAAACCTTGTATGAATTTTTGCTATCTGGTTATTGCAACTAAGAAAAAACAGGAAATTTTCAACTTTAGAAATTTTTGATTTTTTCACATAATGAAATTGCATGACGTCATGTTCAATTTGGCATCAAATATTTGTCGATATTAAAGTTTTTGAATTTGGAATATATTGTGGTTCGTTGTTGTATTCAATGGGATAGTGATTTGACTTACAAAACCTACGATAATTACAAGCTTATATATTTTTTTACAATATCAATTAATTTATTGGCTATCAAAATGATTAATATTAAAATTACTATAAACTAACGATAGTAAACTAAAATTGTTTTCTTCAACTGTACAATAACAATTGTCCCGACAACTTGTCGGTAAGATAACTTGTCGGTGATGTAGTTATAAACTAGTATTATGGTTATTGTAATTAACCAGTTTGAAATGTAACTTTCTCCTATTTTTGATTAGTGCCATTAAAGAAGGTATCATTTTAATTTGTTATTCTTATCATTTGTTATTAGTAAAATTTTATTGAATAGAGTTATTTGGTTATTTCCATTCTTTGTTATTTCAACTTCTTTCAATGAAATAAATCAAAAATACTTTATTTTAGAAAATTTACACAACAAACGAAGAAGAAACTATCTTTACAAAATTATTTCAAACTTAAACTGTAAATCTAAAAATATTCTAAAGTAAAATTTGTGATTGTAAAGCAATTAAAAAGCTTTTTTGTTAAACTACTGTTTTTAACTGAAAAACAGTTGAGTTGCTTCATTTGCTAATGTGAAATTTTATGAAACAAAATCATAATAGAAGAAAATTTATAAAGTTCAAATAGAAAGTATATAACAATCATTCAAATCACAACAAGTAGTAAATCGACGCTATACTTAAAATAAAAACAAATCTGAAAAGCAAAATCAGTGAACCGGATCTTTCTCAGTCTGTTATGAAGTTTGATTTGATAAATAAAATATGAGATGAAAATAAAACAGATAGCTTAAAAATTACTGTAGCCAAGAAGTATTTGGACTATCTAAAATTGAAATCTCATTAAAACTAGTAAATCAAACTTTTATTAAAATAACAGAATTAACAATTTTAAATTTCACCTCAGTATGTAATAGAGATTAATTTTAGAAATATTTAAGATGTTGCAATTGTAATAAAGTTGAAAAATATAACAATTTTAAAGACATTTTAGTGTTTCAACTTTAAGTAAAAAAAACAATAAAAACAATTTTCTTTTAAAATTAACAATTTTATAGAAATCTTCTAGATTTTGAAATTTAAAAAAACGAATCATAATAAAAATCAAATCAAGATTAATTTAATTTTCTGTTTCAAATTTTTCATATTTTAATCAAACATTATTATTTACTACTTTATTTTCATGCAAATTAAGTATCAGTAATGTTGTTTTACAAAAATTTTTATAAATGTTAAATATACTGTTATATGTCAGTGAAATATATAAAAACCTTTTATTCACTACTTTTTTTCAGTCACAAGATGTCTCTGTTTCATCATCACAATCGATATTTTTATCTTATAGAATTAGTGTTTTGTGTTGAGATCTGTAGACATTTAGTTTTTCTCACTAACTTTGAGCTTACAAGAAAATATATTTAAATTTTAAGAAACATTTCTATCTAAAATCATCTAATTTTTGTCACATCGAAAATACTTTTAGTTCATTTTATTTATAAGAAATCTTTTAAAACTTAGTTTTGAAACTGATTTTAGAGAAATTAAGAATTACCAAATAGTAAAAAGATAATTAACATTTTTTTAGAATACAAAACATGTTTTCGTTGTCCCAAAAAAAAACAAGCTTATACAGAAAATTGAATTTTGAAAAGTCAGTTTTGTCCGGACAAATACTAGATTGAACTAAATTAATATATATATAAAGAAATATCAATTAACAACTTGTTGGTCTTGTCACAAGTCCAAAATCACATATTTGAAATCGACAAACTTGTCGATGTCCTTAAAACAAATTAGTTGTAATTGGTTAGTAACCTTGTCTCTGAAAACTTCATGAAATTCAGAATAGTTGTATAACCGCTGAAAACATGCATTTTGTCGATAGGATAGCTTAGGATTTTGTAATAAGTTCAAACAATATTTCAACAAACAATGAAAACTTTGAATAAGAAGAATGTTGTTAATATTATAGATAAAAGGAATTAAACAATTTGAATAGCTAGTTTTTGTAACTTTTATTTATTGGTAATTTTGTTAGCCAATAAATTTAAAAGTATTTTAGAAAGTGTTTAAAATACAATTATTGTATTTAGTTAGTTACTTTGGGTGAAAATTGAAAAATATTATTTTTGGATATTATAAAATATCTTAAGCTAAGTATCATCATAATATTTTTGTTAATGATATTAGCCAAAGATCTAAACTTTAAGATGATATTTTAAAACTGCAAGCTATATCATGAGTGAATTAGAAACTTTTTAAAGTTAAACTTTCTGATAATCAACATATAGCAAATTTCAAAATAAACTTTTTATACAAATTGTGTTTTGGTTTTAAGAAATTTACTTTGTTTTGTTTTTAACCCAAAACTGTAAGTCTAAGAAAGGCTAATTTATAAGGTTGATTGTTTTTAACTTCGCCTGGATAAGAAATTTGTATCTCTTGCGTCAATATAATATTTGATAATATCAATTGAATTATAAACATAATTTTGAAAGCTAAATTTTACTAAAGAATATTTATTTATTCAAAAACACTTCAATTTATAGTTAAGTAATCGAATAAGTTGATTTTGATCAAAAAATGAAAACGTTTTACTTAATTGTTTATTGTTAGTTTATTGTTAGATGACTAACACCGTAAGCAATTTAAAACTGAAATTGAAATTGTGTATTGTCAATATAAGCAAAAACATCTAACTACAACTTTCTTATTCCCAAAATTGTAAACTCATGCTATTTTTGAAAATTTGATACAACAAATTGCAGGATTTTAAACAAAAGATTTTAATTAATTGAAGTAATCATTTATTTGGATATTTATTATCCGGTATATTTTAAAGGTTGATTTCTGTACTCAATAATGTTTTAATTTATAATGACGTAATCGAACAAGTTGATTATGATCAAAAAATTAAAACGTTTTACTGTTATTGTTAAATGACTTACACAGTTAGAAAATTAAAACTAAAATAATTTTTTGTGTTACTAATATGAGCAAAAACATCAGACTAAAACTTTCTCGTTCCCAAAATTTTAATCTTAAATTGTTTTTTTAAATTTGATGTAACAAATTGTAGGATTTTAAACAAAATATTTCATTTTACTGAAGTTATCAATTATTTGGATATTTATTATCAGGTATATTTTGAAGGTTTATTTTATATGTTTTCTATTGATATGAAGTATTCTAAAATTAAACTTCAAACTATATGAAATTAAAAAAAATATTTGTAATTTGTTTTAATTTTTATTGAATTTAAAACTATTAAGAAAATGGTTTTGTTCTAATATTTAATTTATAATCACATTATTTCTCTACTATAAATTCATTTGTAAATTATTTATTTATTTTAGTTAAATGTTGCGTCTTAGTGTCGGTTATCAAATTTTAACTTAAATCAGTGACTTCGAATTTCCAAAAAACGTTTTTAAAAAAATGCAAAAATACTTTTGGTCAAAATTAGATAATATCAAATAAGTTAATCAAAATTAGCAAAAGCAATTTATTTTATTTTTTTTTGTCAACATACAAAACTATTCTTATGATTATGAATAAGTCAAATTAGTGAAAAAGTAAATAATTTTCGAAATATTTTCTCCGGAAAAACACTAGATTTAAAGAAGTTTTTATGATGAAGAATGTTTTTCAGGCTTAGATTACATCAACTGTAGTATTCTAAATATTTTTGATATCGACCATTTGTCGATAAATTATTGCGAAGATTTATATGGAGAAATACAAACAAACATTCGAAGTTAAAACAGCTTGAATGTTTCAATTAATAAAATTAAACTCCGTGAATTGCAATTTGACATCAAATGTTTGTCGATTTTAAAAATTTTGAAGAAATTGTTATTTGTCATTGTAATCAACAGAATAGTGATTTGAATTAATAAAAGTTGCGAGAAATACTACTTAAAACTATTTTTTCTATTTATTTTTTAGAGAAGATCAATAAAGTTAGTTGGTAGCAAAGTATTGAAAAAACAAAGAAACTGTAAATAGTGAATTAAACAAAACTTTGTTTCTACTTTAAAATTACTTTTAATGTTTTTATATCTATTCAAACTATCCTGCAATTCATGAAAAAGAATTTTAAAATTATTAGTTAAATAGTTTGCAATATCGATAAAAACACTATAACTTAGTATTAATCAAAGACTTTTCAAAGATAATTGGGTCTCACCACTACTCTTTTGTATTTTATTATGTTATTTTTATGTAGTTTATTATTATTATTATTATTATTAAAACATTAAAGAAATACAAACGAACAACTTTCACGAGGCATTTATATAAAGTTCCATTCGACATTAAAAGTCAATCACAAGTTTGAAATTTAACAAAATATTGAAACATTACGATTCGCTCATAGATGTCGTAAAAAGGAAATAATAAATCTTTGTTGTTTTTAACTATTTGTAAAATAAAAAAGATTGTTTAACTTGTAAAAAACTTCATTTAATGATCAAATGGATTATATCAGTAAAATATAACGTAAATAACTGAATATTTTTATCTTAAGATCTTACTTGCTTTGATTTTTCTATAGAGTTTTATTCATGAAATATTATAGTTTTGTTAAATAGCAAATTATTTTGATATCACTAAATATTTATGGAATCATACATTAAGTTTTTTTCTTCAAAAAGCTTTTGAAGTTTTTACTTATGTTAAAAAATAATTAAATGAACAAAATTGTTGAGTTTGAAAATCAGAATAAATTATTCAGCAAATCAGATGAAGTTAAAAAGAGTTAAAATAATAACCTAAACATCTTGTGTAATTAGAACTGATTAGAAAATATTATTGAGAACAACATATATATTAAATTAAAGCAAAATTAATTGTTTTGGTAAGTAAAAATGTTTTTCAAAAAATCTAATTAAAGATTTTTGAGTTTTAGGTTTCTATAGTAGAAAAAGTTGACGCTAGACGTCGCTCAGATGAATAATTTTGAAATCCTTGTATTGCTTCAGGCTATGTTTTTGTAAGTGATATTTGATAAATTGAATTTTAAGGCTTACTTTTAAACTTTGTTTAAATTATGAATAATTAAGTTTAAATTCAAAACAAAATTATTTTAACTAGTAACTTTTCGTATCAAACAAAATTAAAAATTTAAAAACAAATTATTTATTTAGCTTTGAATTTAAAAGTAAATTTAAACTTTTTAACATACTTTCTTCCTCTTATCTGTCAGACAAATAATTTTTCTCAATGACTCTGACCTTACAAAACATTCAAACACTTTTCTCAATAACCCTTGTATTGAAATCTGTAAATAAAAACTAATGGACGGTTACAAAAATTTGACTCAACTTAGCGACTATGAATTTCCAAAGCATAGAATAAAATAAATATCCTGAAAAAATTTTGACCGAAATTAGAAAAATCTCAAATAAGTTAAATAAAATTATCAAAATCAATTTAATTTTTTTTTAATTGTCAACATATAAAACTATTCTTATGATTCTAAATAATATTAATTTTTTTAATGACTAATAATTTTCAAAAATAATTTTTCTCCGGACAAATACTAGATGACACAACGTTTTATATTAAGAAATATTCTTAGTTATCATTGAATAACAATGTTGAAACGTTAATTTTTGATATCGACTACTCGTCGATAGATTAATCTGAAAATAAAAACTAACAAAATTAAGTTTACTTCCAAATTTAAATCTGCTTGGATGTTTCTATTAATAGAATTACATGGCGTGAATATCATTTAGACATCAAATATTTGTTAATTTTGTTTTTTCATTTTGTTTATTATTCGATTTATTTATATAATATTTAAGCTTTATCTTTTTATAATGACAACCATTTTAATATATAAACGAATCACTTTTTTCAATTAAGAATTATTAATAAAAACTAAATCTTTAATCATTACTTTTAAAGGTCAAAGAACATTTCACATATAAACAAATCTTTTCATTTTCATCCAATGAAATTTTATAAAAGTTTCAGTTTAAAGTTTAATTTACTAAACTTTAATAAAAGTGAGATAAAATGCAAATAATTTGTTCAAGTCAGGTTTACATCGAATCTTAATGAATTGACAAGAAAAATTAAATAAAAAGTTTAAAAAGATAATTATAGAAAAGTTATCAATCAGATACAAACTTATATACTTGCGTGAAACATTTTACACATAATGAAATTGCAAATTTATTAATAATTCTTAAGTGAAAAAAGTGATTTGTTGATATATTAACATGGTTGTCAGTATAAAATGATAACGCTTGAATAATAAATAAATCAAATAATATAACCCTATTAAGACTATATTTATGTTTTAGCTTATTAAAAAAGATTACTTTTAGCAATTAAGTAAGTTTCAATTGTTGATTATACTCACTTTTTAATTTTAAGCCACCATTAGTACATATTTAACTGATTAAATGAGTGGATTTTGGCGTTTTCAGGCTTTAGCGTTGTAAAGTGTCTTTTGCTTGGTTTTATAATTTCTAAGATGAATTTTAATAACAGCATGTCTTTTATGATTTTATTTTTCAAATATTTATATTCAGGTTTTACCACCAGTTTAGAAAAATTTCTAGTGTATATAAAAATATTTATGCTTCTTAAAAAAAACAATAAAAAATACGCTTTAAAGTTCTAATAGATTATCATTTCTTAATTTTTATTGAAGCAATGTGCTGTTATCTACATAATAACATGTTTAATGTTGTAGAATGATGTTTATGTTGCGTTAAATTAAAACCAAATCTTTTTTAGTCTAACAAACTAATTTTAATCAACCGTTTTTATGATACTTTAATAAGTTACAAAAAAACATTACTTAAAATATACTAAGAAAAAATTTCAATCATATTCTACCTTGTCAATTCATTAAGATTCTGAGTAAACCTGACTTCAACAAATTATTTGCGATTTGTATCACTTTTATTAAAGTTTAGTACATTAAACATTAAATTGAAACTTTTGTAAAATTAACTTGCATTTTACTATTTATTTTTAGTCACAAGATGTCACTATACTAGTTTTATGTTTATGTTTATAATTTCATAAACGTTGTATCCTCTTATCTGTCAGACATATAGTGTTACTCAGTGACTTTAAGTTTACAAAATATTGTTTATTAATATTCATACAAGGTTTATTCATACTCATACAATTAGATTTATATAAGTAGTATTTGTAATAATCTTAGTTTTAAAAAATCATTAAGCAGTTTAAAACTAAAATGTTTTATGGACTAAGAAGTACCAAATATGTTTTTATAAGATCGATAGCAAAAGAAATAAATATTGTCTCACAGTTTTACATAAATCAAACTTTTAAAGATAGCTAAAAAATTAAAAAAAACACTTTTTCCTGACAAATACTAGATGAGAAGATTATTTTAAATAATGAAATGTTCTTTGACATTTAGTTATCATTTCGTTGGTCTCGTAATTTTTTGATATCGACTATTTGTCGATAGAATAATTGGATAATTACTAGAAAATGTTAATTGTAAAACTAATTGGATGTTTTATTTAATAATATTAATTGGTAGGATTTTCAATTTGACGTCAAATATTAGTCAAAATTCAAGTTTTTGAAATTCTTAATCAACAGGATAATGATTTGAGTTACAAAAACATACTGTAATTTAACAAAATAAAAAAACAGTTTAATTTGTTTTGCAAATGTTTTCATTTAACTTTATGTAAATCTTATATGTTTATTTAAAGACTGAAATAAACTAGTTGGAAAAAGTTGTCATTAAAATCTAAAAGCTGTTAATTCCACAGTTAACTTTTTAATATTCTTAATAAATAGTTTGAAAATTGTGTTAAAGATATAATACGAATAATTGCATTTTGATATTTTAGACAATCAACACTTTTGAACGTTCACAATCTATACATTGTAATAATCTTAAATTTGGACTATTATTTGACTCTAAAATTTAACAATCATTTAAAAAAAATGAACTTTGATAAAATCAAATAGAAAAACCTATTTGAAGAGAAAAGTCCCAAACTTGCTTAATCAATGTAAATACAGACAAATTAATATTTTTTTTAATAAAACTGTATAAAGAAGCTCTTTATTAAATGTAACTAAGGAAAACTTGTTTAAAACATAACCATACTAAGACCAAACAAAAGATAGAAATACTTGTTTAAATAGAATTAATAATACACTACACTTCATTTGATTTGATTGAAATAAACTTTAAAATTTATGAATAAAACTTCTTTTCAAAAAGTTATTATTTGAATTAATTAATCAAAATGTTATTACTATTTTTTAATATTTATCATTTATTAAAAAATTTATTTTAGATAATAAAAAGCTCTGCATTTAGTGTATCAAACACTTAATAAAACCGTTAAACAAAAATTAAACCATAAACAAATTTATCAGTAATTTTTCATAAAGTTGTATAATCATATGATATGTAAATTATTTTATCACAATTTTTGCTAGAAGTTTACCAGTAAAAACCAGAACTACAATTATCATTTGATTCATTGTTGAACCCATTTGATATCTTCATTAAATGGTTTTATCATGGATGTTTTGTTATGTTTAAAAATGAAAATCTTTGTAAAAGTTTATTTGAATTTTTCAATATAAAGCTTATTGAAAAAAAAAGTTTATTTGATCGAATCTATACAATTTATTACTTATGAAGTCGGACAAAAAAAAACATTAGGTAAATATTAGTAAAATACTTTGACTTATACTGATTAAAGAAACAAATCATTTCAGATTTTTTCTTTCTGGCTTTTTTCTGCTTTTTCAATTAAAAAAAAAGAATTTAAAAATATTAGTGAGTTAAATTAGAAGATCGAAGAATTACTAAAAATAAGCATCAATCAACGACTTGTCAAAAATAACTAAAAATTACTTAAGAACCTATTAAACATTGAAGGTCACATAAAAAAATTAATCTTTATTTAGAATATAAGAGAGACTTAATTTTTAATATCGACCATTTGTCGATAGAATAATCCGACAAATACAACTAACAAATAACAGCAAACTTTCAAATTAAAAATTGCTTGAAAGTTTCAATTTCAGTTTTGAACTTTTACACTTTTCACATCCATTACTAACTGATCAAAATTGATTAAAAACTAATATTACTGAAAAAAGTTTTTTTTTGAGTTTAATGTTTAAAATTTACTCAAAACTATTTTTCAATTCATTTTATTACACTATTTGTTAATATTTATTTATCAAATTTAATGAAATTACAAAATTAATGAAATAAATCAGATCTGATAAATTATATTAAGAAAAAAAATGATGATTTTATTATTTGAAGGAAGTAAAAGTTCTTGCAAAAATTAAGTAAATTATTTTGTTGCAAGGAATATTAAAAAATATATTTTGATAACCAGGTTTAGTAAATTTAAGTTGCACGTGTTAATTGTCATATTGAGCGAAATCTTAATTTTTGTGGTAATTGATTAAGTTGTTAATCTCTTTATTTTTAAAGTTCCAGTTGTTGTTAACATGAATATTGAAAACACGGCCTTAGTCTTCTGAGTAAAAATATTTCTAAATTAAAATATCAATACCAAGTTCAAGACTAAGACCAAGTGTTTTAATAATGCATATTTTCATAATGAATATATTTAAGTGTTAAATATACTTTAATACTCATCTTGACAAGATTGGGACTCTATAATCACACTTATGACGGATTTAGTTGAAGTTCTTTTAATGATGTAACATTATTCTTTTTATTAATTATATCAAGTTAACTATATTAATAAATAATTGAAATATCATATTAAAGTGAAATATTAGCTACATATGTAATATATCTATTATTGAAAAAAAAATTTACAATTCACAATTCAAATGGATTAAATTTCTCCACTTTTGTGTAGAAGTTTGTTAATTAATAAAGAAAGAATATTAAAAATTGTAACAACTAGAAAAATGTTATTTTAAAAATTAATTTGGCCGTTTTAACTGTTTCTGCTATGTGGCGCTAATTGCCTTTTTATTGAGTCAATAACTAGGATTATTTTTTTAGTTGGTAGATTAATATGATCAAACTGGTTGTTAATATAAATGTTGACTAATAAAGCAACTTGGCACCGGTTTAATCTTGTTTAATCATAACATTACTAAAACTCTGTTATTAAATAAAATAACATTTTAAGATATAATTTGTAGATACCAAACTTTTGAAACTTTATTAAAAATAGTAGCCCATGATACTTAATTATCTGACAACAATTTACCAACTAATTCAATACTTCATTATCCTTAAAAATTATAAATCAACAAAATATTCAATGTAATTCTATCTACGAGCTCATGTATATGAAGATAGAACAATAAACTAAGTTAAGAATTTGACAAACAGATCCTATGTAACACAGGTTTTGTTTGTTAATCAAATAATTTTGCTGAATAACACCGTTTGTTTTTATCTTATCAGCAGCTTTCACTTATTTTGTGTTAATAGTGAAGTTTTCATTAAACTAATAAACTTTTGTATCTAACGTGTTTAATAATTGCTCAACTGTTATAAAAATTGAAGAAGTATGTAAAAGTTTACTACAAAAAGCTTTAAAAGATTTACTACTTTAATGTAAATGGAGAAAAATGTTATTTAAAACAAAGTTTAAAAAAATTAATTTTTGAAATGTATTCTTAAATTAAAAATACACTTTTTAGTCAACATATCATTTAGAAAAAACTGAAAAATCATTGTAGAAACCGATAACAGGGAATAATTTTAATAAATCCATCAATTTTTACAACTTTTTATAGTTTATTTTTACTGTACATGAAAATAATCAACTGTTTTACATAAAAGTAGTATAAAACATTGGAGATATTTACAAACACTTTTATGTTGGATTTTACAGTTGGATCTTGTTTTTTTCTAATTTCTGTTAGCAACTGTTTTTTCTCATGTCTTGCATATTTTTTCAATAATTTGTGGTAAACTGAAAAATAATAATGTAATATCTTTAGGTATTATTTTAAAACAAAGCTTTGTAATTACTTTGCAAGCTCTAATAAATAAATACATTTTAGCAATAATTTAAAATTATTTTCAAGTGTTTGTAGAAGTTTTAATGTTTTATTTACTATTATTTATTTACATATCAACAACGTTGTTGTCCTTTTTTTTGTTACTGTAAATTTTAAGTCTATGAAGTAGTAAAAGAAAAGTGCAAAGATATATGTTGAAAAGTTCTCATCTTCGCTATTATTTATGATCTAACTAATTTGAATTATTCATGCTTTTATGTAAGGCTAAGCAAATTAGTATAAGATATTATCTTTATATACTTCTGCATAAGTTAAAGATGTACAAATCATTTTTACAGACTGATAATCCATAATAATGTCTAGTTTAAAAGCTGATAAGTTTTCTGAGTTTGTAAAACAGTACAAGATAAAAGAAAACAAGTTCTACATTTTGCAAGGTAGAATGTTTCAATTTATTTTACAAATGAAGTTTTCAAAAATAATTTAGAATTTCAACATAAATACAATCGTGATAATTTCGATACCGATAAACTTGATTGCATGTCTCATCTTTTTCTGAGAAACAAAATTGCTTTACCTGGATGCGTTTATTGGATATCTCAAGATGATAATTTTGTTAAAGTATATAAGCTACAAGATTTTGAGGTTAGTAATTGTTCATATGAAATGGTTTTAGTAAAACTTTTTTTGTACTTTGGAGTGGGATATTCTTTAAAGAAAAATAAATCAGTGAAAGAACATTTTGTTGGTTTAGAACTTTTGAAACATTGTTTGATAATTGCTGAAGGTTTGGAATCATCTAACATTTTGCAGAGCTTTAAGACAATTGCTTTTTCATGTTTCTTGTCACAAATTCTAAACGTGTTTATAACAACTTCAAAAACAAACTGTAAACAAACTAATAAGAGATTTGTTGAGTTGATAAAATACTTTTCTTTCTCTTCATCCCCGACAAATACGTCACATTCTCAATCTGGGTTAAATAAATTGCAAACATATCTGTCATTTTTAGATGGGTATGCTCACAAAACTATCTGTTTTCATCAGCGCCAAATTTGTTACTCTTCAGCTGATGAGAAAACAGCAACATTTATAAGAGAACTTATAATGTATTGTGACTTGCTTTTATTTGTCCATTTATCAAATGCAAATCAAATATATGTTTTTAGACAAACTTTTTGCTCAAAAGAGATTCACAAATTATGCAAAACTGAGTTTACCAAGCATGTAATTGAGACTGAGAAATCATTGATTACTACGCTTTCGTCAGCTTTAGTTTGTTTTGATTGGTTAATACAGTTAGTTTGTTCTTACAAATTTGTAGGCTTTAAATCTAATGAATTAAAGAAGATTGCAAACGGTTTATATGTAAACAGAAGTATCTATAAGAGCTTACACTTCAGTCATTATGATTACAAACTGGGAGAAAGTCTTAAAGGAAAACAAAAACAAGTTTTTCTTAGCAATGAACGTTTGATTTCTCTTATAAGTAACATTTTCCTTTTTTTAGTATTAAACTCAACGATTTTAAAATGCTTAAGAAATCAAAACACCTACCGGCCTATTTCTACATGTCTGAGGATTATATTGTTGTTAGTTACTTTAGCTTTTGCTCTAAAGAAACAACTGAATATTTGTTTAGTAAAATTGCTGATTAATAATGCAAGGAAAAAGGTACAAGATTGCTTTTTAAATATAAAACATACAAAGGAGTACTCAAGTGGTGAAAAATGTCAACTTTTAGATAAAATGTTTTATACAATTATTGATAAAACAAAGAAATATGACAACTTGTTTGTAAAAGACGTGATGCTTAAAACGTTTTTTGATTGTTTATTGCATCAATTGCTATTATCACCATCTAAAATTACACTAGACTTATTTGCTTTTGTAGAGTTTCCGTTTGAATACACTAATTTCCAAATTGAAAAACCAGAATCATCGCAAAACTATTTAGACTTTTTTTATACTTTGATAAAGAAAAACATCGTGTAATTGGTCTTATAAGTTCTATCTTAAAGAATGGTTTCTTAAGATTGCCTTTAGATTTTATTACTACAGAATCAAAAAAAATAGATGATTTGAAAAAGGAGATAATCCTGAAATTTCAACAGCAATCAAGCAATAATAAAGATGAAATTAAATCAATTTTTGATTCAATATTTTTACTAAAACGAAAAGTTTGGTTGTTTACTTTGCTGGTTCCTAAGTTTATCGATTATACAAAAGAACCTGAAAGAGCTGTTATACTAATGCAAGAATTTTTTCTTACTGGAAAAAATTTCCATTGTTGTATTGGATGGAATAATTTAAGTATGATAAATTTTGAAGGATGGCTGATAATGATAAGAAGTTTGATGAGAAACAATTCAAATTCTGCTAAATTAATAGTAGAAATATTACAAAACTTCTTCATTTTTTTGAAGAGTTTGCCTACCTTGTTGGATGATAGAATTACTCCATCTAATGAAGAATGTTTTTTTAAACTAATAACCTGCATTCAAGTAACTGTTGCAAAAGTATGCAGAAATTTTAATCAGAGCTATGCTCTCAATTTACAGACCAATTTGTTGAATGAATACTTATCATCTTAGAAAATATCTCTAAAATAAATAGAAAAAAAATTACCTTTAAAAATATTTTAAGTAAACTCTTTTAAGTAATGTTTCTTTTTTGATGGTTCTTTGTTGATGTTACTTTCGGTTGATAATAACTTTCGCTTCGGATAAATTTGTTTATTGTCCATCAAATTTAGTTTCAATCTAATTAAATACATGCATACTTCACTTAAAAAGATGATAAACAAATAAAGTATTTTTTAAAAAGCAAACAGTTTCTAATATTAATATATATTGGCTAAATATATGATTTTAATTTAATGAAAAAAAAATTAGGTTTTTTTAAAAATATAGTTTCTTAAAACTCTTTTAACAAAAATAATAATTTTAGAAAATTAAAAAAATATATATTCTGTTTCTTTGTTCAAATCCTGCAAAATACATTCAATAAAAAAAAAATTACTGAAGCTTCTTCAAGAACTTTCTACCAAACAACATTTCACAAAAAGTGTTTAACATTAACTTTTATTTCTAAAGTTTTTTGTTAAACATTTTTCGAAATTATTCACTTGAGCTGCTGACCTTTCTGTCCTTCCTTTAAGTTCTTTGCCTTTATATATTATATTTCGAGCATGATGATTTATTTTTTTTTTGATTCGTAAATAAAAACTGAAAAATACAATTTTTAAATTACTAAACCGTGTCCTTAAACAAGTTGATCAAAATTTAGCAACTAACGTTTTCTTGAATAAAAAAAAATTATGTTTTAATAATACAATACCAACAAATTATTTTCTGGGCTAAAAACGTTGTTTTCTATTTAAAATTGATTATTTTAAAAAAAGTTTTTTAAAACAAAAACTTTGAAAAATTTTAGATATATTTTGGTCAATTTAATTGTAGAAACCAACTTAGTCAACTATATTTTCCGAATAAAACATCTATTCTTTTAATACTGATTGCAAAAGTACGCAAATAGCTCTATAGAACAAATATTATTAAAGAAAAATTAAGAAAATAGAAAGTTTGCGAAATCATAAGCAAATCTTAATTATTATTTAATAGTTGAATATCAATGGAGAAAATGAATAAAATATCAGAATTATATTTTTCTTGCTACAGAGATTATTCAATCACTTTCATACACTTCAGATACTTCATTCATATTTTTACGACAGAAATTGTTAAGCAACTAGTAATTTTAAAGTTTTGAACTTTTACAATTTTCACATCCATTACTAACTGATCAAAATTGATTAACAGCTAAAATTACTGAAAAAAGGTTTTTTTTTTAAGTTTAATGTTTAAAATTTACTCAAAACTATTTTTCAATTCATTTTACTACACTATTTGTTAATATTTATTTATCAAATTTTATGAAATTACAAAATTTATGAAATAAATCAGTTCTGAAAAATTATATTAAGCAAAAAAAAGTTGATGATTTTATTATATGAAGGAAGTAAAAGTTTTTGCAAATATTTAGTAAATTATTTTGTTGCAAAGAATATTAAAATATATATTTTAATAACCAGGCTCAGTAAATTTAAGTTGCACGTGTTAATTGCCATGTTAAGCGAGATCTTAATTTTTGTGGTAATTGATTAAGTTGTTAATCTCTTTATTTTTAAAATTTCAGTTGTTGTTAACATGAATATTGAAAACACGGCCTAAGTCTTCTGAGTAAAAATATTTCTAAATTAAAATATAAATACCATGTTCAAGACTAAGACCAAGTGTTTCAATAATGCATATTTTCATAATGAATATATTTAAGTGTTAAATATACTTTAATATTCATCTTGACAAGATTGGGACTCTATAATCACACTTATGACAAATTTAATTGAAGTTCTTTTAATGATGTAACATTATTCTTTTTATTAATTATATCAAGTTAACTATATTAATAAATAATTGAAATATCATATTAAAGTGAAATATTAGCTACATATGTAATATATCAATTATTGAAAAAAAAGTTTTACATTTCACAATTCAAATGGATTAAATTTCTCCACTTTTGTGTAGAAATTTGGTAATTAATAAAAAAAGAATATTAAAAATTGTAACAACTAGAAAAATGTTATTTTAAAAATTAATTTGGCCATTTTAACTGTTTCTGCTATGTGGCGCTAATTGCCTTTTTATTGAGTCAATAACTAGGATTATTTTTTTAGTTGGTAGATTAATATGATCAAACTGGTTGTTTATATAAATGTTGACTAATAAAGCAACTTGGCACCGGTTTAATCATGTTTAATCATAACATTACTAAAACTCTGTTATTGAATAAAATAAAATTTTAAGATATAATTTGTAGATACCAAACTTTTGAAACTTTATTAAAAATAGTAGCCCATGATACTTAATTATCTGACACCAATTTACAAACTAATTCAATACTTCATTATCCTTTAAAATACAAATCAACAAAATATTAATTGTAAATTGGTCTACAAGCTCATGTATATGAAGATAGAACAATAAACTAAGTTTAGAATTTGACAATTAATCCCTATGTAACACAGGTTTTGTTTGTTAATCAAATAATTTTGCTGAATTTTACTGTTTGTTTTTATCCTATCAGCAACTTCCACTTATTTTGTATTATTAGTGAAGTTTTCATTAAACGAATAAACTTTTGTATCTAAGGTGTTTAATAATTGCTCAACTGTTATAAATATTGAAGAAGTAAGTAAAAGTTTACTACAAAAAGCTTTAAAAGATTTACTACTTTAATGTAAATGGAGAAAAATGTTATTTAAAACAAAGTTTAAAAAAAGTAATTTTTGAAATGTATTCTTAAATTAAAAATACACTTTTTAGTCAACATATCATTTAAAAAAAACTGAAAAATCATTGTAGAAACCGATAACAGGGAATAATTTTAATAAATCCATCAATATTTACAACCTTTTATAGTTTATTTTTACTGTACATGAAACTAATCAACTGTTTTATATAAAAGTAGTATAAAACTTTGGAGATATTTACAAACACTTTTATGTTGGATTTTACAGTTGGATCTTGTTTTTTTCTAATTTCTGTTAGCAACTGTTTTTTCTCATGTCTTGCATATTTTTTCAACAATTTGTGTTAAACTAAAAAACAATATTGTAATATCTTTAGGTATTAGTTTAAAACTAAGCTTTGTAATTACTTTGCAAGCTCTAATAAATAAATAACTTTTAGTAATAATTTATAAAAATTTTCAAGTGTTTGTAGAAGTTTTAATTTCTTATTTCTTATTCTTTATTTACATATCAACAACGTTGTTGTCCTTTTTTTTGTTACTGTAAATTTTAAGTCTATGAAGTATTAAAAGAGAAGTGCATAGATATATGTTGAAAAGTTCTCATCTTCGCTAATATTTAAGATCTAACTAATTTGAATTATTCATGCTTTTATGTAAGGCTAAGCAAATTAGTATAAGATATTATCTTAATATACTTCTGCATAAGTTAAAGATGTACAAATCATTTTTACAGACTGATAATCCATAATAATGTCTAGTTTAAAAGCTGATAAGTTTTCTGAGTTTGTAAAACAGTGCAAGATAAAAGAAAACAAGTTCTACATTTTGCAAGGTAGAATGTTTCAATTCATTTTTACAAATGAAGTATTCAAAAATAATTTAGAACTTCAACATAAATACAATCGTGATAACTTTGATACCGATAAACTTGATTGCATGTCTCATCTTTTTCTGAGAAACAAAATTGCTTTACCTGGATGCGTTTATTGGATATCTCAAGATGATAATTTTGTTAAAGTATATAAGCTACAAGATTTTGAGGTTAGTAATTTTTCATATGAAATGGTTTTAGTAAAACTTTTTTTTTACTTTGGAGTGGGATATTCTTTAAAGAAAAATAAATCAGTGAAAGAACATTTTGTTGGTTTAGAACTTTTGAAACATTGTTTGATAATTGCTGAAGGTTTGGAATCATCTAACATTTTGCAGAACTTTAAGACAATTGCTTTTTCATGTTTCTTGTCACAAATTCTAAACGTGTTTATAACAACTTCAAAAACAAACTGTAAACAAACTAATAAGAGATTTGTTGAGTTGATAAAATACTTTTCTTTCTCTTCATCCCCGACAAATACGTCACATAATCAATCTGGGTTAAATAAATTGCAAACATATCTGTCATTTTTAGATGGGTATGCTCACAAAACTATCTGTTTTCATCAGTGCCAAATTTGTTACTCTTCAGCTGATGAGAAAACAGCAACATTTATTAGAGAGCTTGTAATGTATTGTGACTTGCTTTTATTTGTCCATTTATCAAATGCAAATCAAATATATGTTCTTAGACAAACTTTTTGCTCAAAAGAGATTCGCAAATTATGTGAAACTGAGTTTACCAAGCATGTAATTGAGACTGAAATATCATCGATTATTACGCTTTCGTCAGCTTTAGTTTGTTTTGATTGGTTAATACAGTTAGTTTGTTCTTACAAATTTGTAGGCTTTAAATCTAATGAATTAAAGAAGATTGCAAACGGTTTATATGTAAACAGAAGTATCTATAAGAGCTTACACTTCAGTCATTATGATTACAAACTGGGAGAAAGTCTTAAAGGAAAACAAAAACAAGTTTTTCTTAGCAATGAACGTTTGATTTCTCTTATAAGTAACATTTTCCTTTTTTTAGTATTAAACTCAACGATTTTAAAATGCTTAAGAAATCAAAACACCTACCGGCCTATTTCTACATGTCTGAGGATTATATTGTTGTTAGTTACTTTAGCTTTTGCTCTAAAGAAACAACTGAATATTTGTTTAGTAAAATTGCTGATTAATAATGCAAGGAAAAAGGTACAAGATTGCTTTTTAAATATAAAACATACAAAGGAGTACTCAAGTGGTGAAAAATGTCAACTTTTAGATAAAATGTTTTATACAATTATTGATAAAACAAAGAAATATGACAACTTGTTTGTAAAAGACGTGATGCTTAAAACGTTTTTTGATTGTTTATTGCATCAATTGCTTTTATCACCATCTAAAATTACACTAGAGTTTTTTGCTTTTGTAGAATTTCTGTTTGAATACACAAATTTTCAAATCGAAAAGCCAGAATCATCACAAAACTATTTAGACTTTTTTTTATACTTTGATAAAGAAAAACATCGTGTAATTGGTCTTATCAGTTCTATCTTACAGAAAGTTTTAAACCTTCCAAGAATTCCTTAAAAGTAAAATAATTACAGATAATTTTCACATAATGCTAATTGCTATATATATATTGCTAATAAATATAATTATATAATATATATAATATAATTGCTATATAATTGCTAAATATAATTTTTATATATTGCTGATTGTATGAGTTTTAATAAAACTGATATAAATATAAAAAAAAAACGAACTGGAATCTTAAAGTCACTGAGCAACAATATTTGTCTAATAGATATAAAAGCACAATAATTATAATTTATCAAAATATGGAAATAAAACTCTTGTAGAGACATTGCATGAAGGAAAACTAAAAAAATAAAATCAAAATCAAAATCAAAAAATATTTTTAACTTTTTATAATATAAAATTTTCATAAAAAACTAAAAATTATTAAGTTTTTTTATGAATTGCTTAATAATTTGAAATAATGAAAAATGAAAATCTAAGCTAAAATATAAAAATATGACTTTGTAACTCACTATCGCTACTTATTTCTAACTTCTTGTATTGACTATCTTGCTACCTGCTAAAATGAATCAAATTCTTTACAGAAAAATATCTTTAGGTAGTAATCATCGTAAGTTTTTGTAAATTAAATCACTATCCTGATGACTACAACGACAAACTGTGATTCACGCCAAATAATTATTGTTTTTGAAACATTCAAGCAGTTTTCATTTTGAATGCTTGTTAAGATTTCTTAGTAATAAATTAGGATTAGTTTATCGACCATAGACGAATACCAAAAATAAATGTTTATCAGAAAAAAAGTTTGTTCTGTAAAGAATGTTCTTCAATATAATAACTACTTTTGATATAGTATTTCTCCGGAGAAAAATTATTTTTCGAAAATTATTATTTTTTCATAACTTTCATTTATTCATAATCATAAAAAAAAATTGATTTTTGACAATGAAGAAAAAATACTTTTATTAATTCTGATTACCTTATTTTGAATTTCTCTAATTTTAATTAAAACTACTTCTGAACATTTTAAAAATGTTTTATAAAAACATTTAACAAATTTTTTTATTAGAATAGAGGTGTATTATTTTCAATATTTTTGGAAAATCCTTAATTTGTTTATTTAAAATCTTAGCATATCTAAAATTTATTTTCGGAAAACTACTAAAAGAGAAAAACAAAACATAAAAAAAAATTTTTATAATTTCCCAAAATATTCTTTGTTTTTATGAAATTTGATTATTTATATAATTTTAACTTTAATTTTGTTAATAAAATCTACTATATTTATTTCTTAATAATTTTATTTATTTTGTTTATTTCTACTTTTTCATAATATTATCATTCTTGAAAACCATTGAAAAATATTTTTTGTAAAACAACATTACTGATACTTAATTTGCATGAAAATAAAGTATCGTGATACTTTGATAATAAAGTATTTTGATATCACTAAATATTTATGGAATCATATATTTAATTTATTTCTTCAAAAAGCTTTCGACGTTTTTACTTATGTTTAAAAATAATTAAATGGCCATAATTGTTGAGTTTGAAAATTAGAATATAATCTTCAGCTAATCAGTTGAAGTTAAAAAGAGTTAAAATAATAACCTAAACATCTTGCGTATTTAGATTTAATTAAATAAAGATTATTGAGAACCACATAAAATATATTAAATTAAAGCAAAATTGATTGTTTTGGGTAAGTAGAAATGTTTTTCAAAATATCTAATTAAAGATTTTTGAGTTTTATGTTTCTATATTAGAAAAAGTTGACACTAGACGTCGCTACAGATAGATAATTTTGAAATCCTTGCATTGCTTCAGGCTATGTTTTGTAAATGATATTTGAAAACTTGAATTCTAAGACTTACTTTTAAACTTTGTTAAAATTTTTAATATTTAAGTTTAAATTCAAGACAAAATTATTTTAACTAGTAGCTTTTCGTATCAAACAAAATTAAAACTTTAAAAACAAATTATTTATTTAGCTTTGAAGTTAAAAGTAAAGTTAAACTTTTTTACATACTTTCTTCCTCTTATCTGTCAGACAAATTATTTTTTTCAATGACATTTACCTTACAAAACATTCAAACACTTTTTTCAATAACCCTTGTGCTGAAATCTGTCAATAAAAACTAATGGACGGTTACAAAAATTTGACTCAACTTAACGACTATGAATTTCCAAAGTATAGAGTAAAAAAAATAACCTGAAAAAATTTTGACCGAAATTAGAAAAATCTCTATTAAGTTAAATAAAATTATCAAAAGCAATTTATTTTTGTTTTTATTGTCAACATATAAAACTATTCTTATGATTCTAAATAATTCAAATTTTTTAAATGACAAATGATTTTCAAAAATAATTTTTCTCCGGACAAATACTAGATGAAACAACGTTTTTATAATGATAAACATTTTTAGTTATCATTGTAGTACACTATCAACTGAATAATTTTTTGATATCGACTACTCGTCGATAGATTAATCCGAAAATAAAAACTAACAAAATTAAGTTTACTTTCAAAGTTAAATCTGCCTGGATGTTTCTATTAATAGAATTACATAGTGTGAATATCATTTAGACATCAAATATTTGTCAATTTTGTTTTTTCATTTTGTTTATTATTTGATTTATTTATTTTTTTTAAGCTTTATCCTTTCACACTGACAACCATGTTAATATATAAATAAATCACTTTTTTCACTTACAAATTATGATTAAATTTGAAAAATCATAATGTGTAAAATGTTTCACGCAAGTATATAATTTTTTTTATAAATCGCTATTTAATATGAAAGAGTGAAAAAAATAATCTTAAGTTTAAAATTTTAAAAATAATAATTTTATAGCTCTATATTGCTAGTTTTTACTAAAACTTTTTATTGACTTTTTTGCTATCCACTAAATTCCATCATAGATTTACTAGAACAATTGGAAATGTTTGCGATATTCTCCAAGAAAAATAAATAAAATGTTTATATGTAGTTATCGTAATAAGTTTTTGTAAATCAAATCAATAAAATTACAAATTTCAAAAACTTTAATATTCACAAATATTTGGAGTTATATTGAAAATTTCCTCAAGTATTCTTACCAAACGAAATAATCAAGCAATTTTTAATTTGAAAGTTTACTTGTTACTTGTATTTGTCGGATTATTCTATCGACAAACGGTCGATATCAAAAATTATGTTTATTTTATTTATTTCACGCTAAAGATTAAAGATTATTTCTTTATATAAAAAATCTTCTCATCTAGTATTTGTCAGGAGAACGTGAGTTTTTTTGAATGTTACTAAGAAGATAACAATGCATTGTTTCTATAATAATAAAGAAAAAAAAAATCTTTTGCAACTACAAATTGCATTTATATTTTTTTTAACTAGGCATACATAGCTAAGCTCAAACTCTTTTATTCAAAATTCCAAAATACAATTATTAATATCTAAATTAATAACTATACTTTAAAATAAAATCTTAGAAGATAAGCAGTTTATAAGCTTCATTGTAAAAATCACAAAACAAAGCAACAAAAATGCTTTACAAAAAAACAGTGAAATAATAAATCCAACTCAATTAATTAGTTAAATTCGTACCAGTGGTGTATTAAAAGTAGATACTCGCTACTAACAAAGTTTTTATTGAAATTTGCCTAATTGCTAATGGTAGCTAAGTTAGAATAAAGAGTTTTGATATATTTCAGTTTCAAATTTAAATATGTTTGTTTAAGTAAAACGATGATTTGTTTACATATTAACATGTTTTCTAGTAAAACAATAGGAAGCTTAAAATTTTTTGAAATAAGAATTCGAATAAAATGAAGATAAAAAATGTTTTCAATCTACAGCATCTGCCAAAGTATAATAAAGAGTAGTTTGCTAATTTCTGTATTACACAAGTAAGCATATTAACAATTTTTTTAATTAGTTTAAAAAATAATTTGCTTTAAAGTTTCATTTTTTTTATACGGAATCTACTTGTTAAGTTAGTTTTATTATGTTAAATTTTATGAAGTAGAATTCAATATTTTCTTAAAGCTACTTAATTTAGAAAATAAACAATGAATAATATTGTTTGGATAAATTTGTTTGGAGTCAGAGTAAAACTGAATTTAGATTATTTGTAAATTTTCCAAAATTTGTTTCAATATTTTTGTTAAACTTTAAATTGAAAAATGTTTTAAAATATGATTGCAAATTTACTATTTATTTTTCAACCACAAGATGTCACTATAGTTGTTGTATTTTCATATTTTATAAACTTATGAATGTTGTGTCTTAAGATCTGTTCTTGAAACAGTATTGCTCAGTGACTTTTAGATTACAAATATTATTTTCCAAGATTTAAATCAGTTTTTTTCCAATCTCATAAGTATACGCAGTCGTTTTAGTTTTGAAAAATACATTTAAAATGTTAATACTAAAACGTGTTATGCACTGAAAAGTAGGAAATAATTTCTTTAGAAGGCTGATAGTAAAAGAAAGAAAATTTGTATTAAAGTTTTTAAAAAATCAAATTTTTAACGATTTTTTAGAAACTTACTTTTCTCCTGACAAATACTAGATGAAAAGATATCGTTATATTTAGAAATGTTTTCTAGCTTTTACCTATGGCATGATAACAATAGAAATTTTTGATATCGACCACATGTCGATAAAAGAATCTGATAATAAGAACTAAAAATTAACAGCATTCTTTAAATTTCTCATATTTGAAATAAAATGAATTTATAATTACTTAAGAAAATATATTTTTTCCTTTGTTCGTAAACAACTAGTAATTTTCAAATTAACAAATTGACCGAAAACAAAAAATGTATAAATTGTAGTTTTTAAAAACTGATTTGTCAAAAAGATCAAATTACATTTCTTCATTTTAACTATTGAAAAGCTGTCGGGTTAAATTATAAAAACAAATTATTTTAATTTATTTGAGAATATAAATATTTTAGAGGTAAAAACAAATATTTAATTGTGATTAAAAAATCATCAATTTTTATCTGTAAAGCTATAAATAAAATTGTTTTTTTTAAAGAAACTGCTTTGGCATATTATTAAGCTTCTTTGTCATTTTAAGGCTTTGAAATTATTTAAAAGAATGTTACTAACCCTAAAAAAGTAAAAGTAAAAGTAAAATCTAATTTGTTTGTAAGATGTTCTTAAAGTTTTTGATTAAAAATTACTTTTTGAGTATATATATAATATATAAACTCTTTTCATCACATTCTTAAGATAGTCTAATATTACTTTTTATAAAAAATATTCTTGATAATTAAATTGCAAGAAATTAAAAGCTAGTAAAAAAACTTCGAATGAGTTAAATCCACTTTTTTCACTACAAAATTAAGTTTGAAATAAAATTATTTTTACTAAAAATCATTCAAATCTTCTCACTGAATTCATTCATATAATTTACACTAAAATAAAAAACATTTATATGAAATACATATACTTCTTTGTGCTCAAAGTCACTCATTAACACTTTTTTACTGACAGATAGGAGGATACAACGTTTATAAGTTTATAAAATAAAAATATAAAACTATCATAAATAAATCTTGTGACTGAAAACTAAATAGTAAAATTCAATTAAATTTTTCAAAAGTTATAATTTATATTTTAATGTAATAAACTTTAATAAAAGTGAGACAAAATGAAAATAGTTTGTTTAAGTCAGGTTTACACCGAATCTTAATGAATTGACAAGAAAAATTAAATAAAAATTTGAAAAAAGATAATTATAGAAAAGTTATCAATGAGATAAGAAAATTATATACTTGCGTGAAACATTTTACACATAATGAAATTTCAAATTTATTAATAATTTTTAATTGAAAAAAGTGATTCGTTGATATATTAACATGGTTGTCAGTATAAAAAGATAAAGCTTAAATAATAAATAAATAAATCAAATAATAAACAAAATGAAACAAGAAAATTGACAAATATTTGATGTTTAAATGATATTCACGCTATGTAATTATATTAATTGAAACATCCAAGCAGATTTAAATCTGAAAGTAAACTTAATTTTGTTAGTTTTTATTTTCGGATTAATCTATCGACAAGTAGTCGATATCAAAAGTTCACATGGGTTAGTTAGGTTCTTAATGATAACTAAGAATATTTCTTAATATAAAAACGTTGTTTCATCCAGTATTTGTCCGGAGAAAAATTATTTTTGAAAATTATTAGTCATTTAAAAAAATTAAATTATTTAGAATCATAAGAATAATTTTATACGTTGACAATAAAAACAAAATAAATTACTTTTGCTAATTTTATTTAACTTATTTGAGATTTTTCTAATAAGGGTCGCATTTTTTCAGGATATTTTTTAAAATTTATGCTTTGGAAATTCATAGTCGCTAAGTTGAATCAAATTTTTGTAACCGTCCATTAGTTTTTATTGACAGATTTCAATACAAGGGTTATTGAAAAAAGTGTTTGAATGTTTTGTAAGGTCAGAGTCATTGAGAAAAATTATTTGTCTGACAGATAAGAGGAAGAAAGTATGTTAAAAAGTTTAAATTTACTTTTAAATTCAAAGCTAAATCAATAATTTGCTTTTAAAATTGTATTTTTTTATTGATACGAAAAGTGACTAGTTAAAATAATTTTATTTTCAATTTAAACTTAATTATTCATAATTTAAACAAAGTTTATAAGTAAGTCTTAAAATTCAAGTTATGAAATATCACTTACAAAAACATAGCCTGAGGCAATGCAAGGATTTCAAAATTATTTAACTTCAGCGACGTCTAGCGTCAACTTTTTCTACTATAGAAACATAAAACTGAAAAATATTTAGTTAGATTTTTATGATTTTTACAAAAACATGTTTACTTACACTAAAGAATCAATTGTGCTTTAATTAATTATTTTTTTTGTGGTTCTCAATAATCTTTGTTTAATTATTTATAATTACACAAGATGTTTGGGTTATTATTTTAACTCTTTTTAACTTCATCTGATTATCTGAAGATTTTTTTCTAATTGTCAAACTCAACAATTTTGGTCATTTAATTATTTTTAACCATAAGTAAAAACGTCAAAAAATTTTTGAAGAAAAAAAATGAATGTATGATTCCATAAATATTTAGTAATATCAAAATAATTTGCTAATTAACAAAACCATTATATTTCATGAATAAAATTGTATAGAAAAATCAGAGCATTTACGACCTTAAGATAAATTTTTTCAGTTATCTACGCTATATTATACGGATATAATCTATTTGATCAATAATTGAACTTTTCTACAAGTTAAACAATCTTTTTTAGTTTAGAAATAGGTAAAAACAACAAACATTTTTGTTGTCTTTTCACGAAATCGATGAGCGAATCGTAATATTTCAATATTTTGTTAAATTTCAAACATGTGATTGACTCTTAATGTCGAATGGAACTTTAAACAAATACCTCGTGAAAGTTGTTCATTTACATTTCTCGAATGTTTTCAGTGTTTTTACGTTCACTTTTTATTTCTAATCTAATAGAGATTATTCAACAAAAATTAGTCTATGATGGTGACGTAATTACTGATGAACAATTTGATGATGCTAGTTTTTATGAAAGAATATGATTACTAATGAAAGTATTTTTGTCACTTAACGTGAATATATATGTTTAGTATCAATAGTAATTTGGTTGATTTATCATCTGTTGTCTTAGAGAAGAATTGTTTAAACTATTTAAATAATAATTATTTAATTATAAAAATATGCATCAGTTATGTAAGGATGTTAACCAAATATAAAAAAGTACATTACAAACTTGAAGGTTTTATTTTCAATCTTGCCTTGTTTACAATAGCTGAGATTTGTTTCATCAAATTACTACAGCAAATAAAAAGCTCAAATTTCTATTAGGGAGTTGTTTTAGAGTATTTTTTGTTTAGTAAATTGCAGCAAGGTCAAAGTCATATCGACTAACTCGTTCCACATGACTGCATCCGACTTACCTGATACAAGAAAGTTAACTAAACGGGAAATCCCCTCTTCAATTGAGATAGTTGGTTTGTGAATAAAATGACTAATAAAACTATAAATATAAAAAAATATAATTTTGAAGTAGCTACCAGACAAGATTATACAAACATAATTCGATTAACAAACTTTATTTTTGTACAAGCCAAAACTTATATCTAATATTTTTCTCATTTTTTGTTATATTTTTCTTATTCATAATCTGCTTTTTTCGTATTTAGGTTTAGGTAGATTATTGAATAAAATCGTTCAAAAACTTTTCACAAAATCCAAACTGTAAAGGACATGCCTCAGAAAGTTGAATCTCAATGTACAGCTTCGAAACTCTTTAAAAAGAACTCTACGGTGACACTTGTTCAAGAATTGAATAAAGTTTTTTTGATGATCAACATTTGTTAAACAAAGTTTTATTAAAAGTCATAACTATATCGAATAGTCAAATTATTGAAAATTAATTATTAATATTTTGTGGTAAAAATGTTTAAACTGAAAAGCGTTTTGTGAAAATTGAAATGAATATCTTTCTGTCTGCTTGTAAGAATTAACATTTTGTAAAAACATTTTGTTATAAACTTTGGAATAAGATTAAAAAACTAACTTACTATATGGTTTAAAAGAAAACCCAAATTATTTAAGTGAAAATTTAATACTAACATATGAAGATATATTAATTAGCACAACGTATTTAATAGATGAAATATATCATATTTTCTTGTTCTAAGCGGTGGTTTCTTTTCTGAAATAAAATGAAGAGACGAAAAACTACTTTCAAAAAAAGAGAAAAACTTTAACAGCTTTTTATTTTGCATTTCACTTTGTGTTGCTCGATTAGTTACTTTCGTCTCATTTTCTTTTACTTTTTTTTTAATATCATCACTTATAGCACATCCTATATCACCGATTTCGGCCGAACTTTTACAATGAAAATTTACCATTTGTTATTTTGTAATAAATTTATTATTTCAATTAGTTGTTTTATAAAAGTTTTGTTATTTCTAATCTTCTATAAACTGTTTGTAAAAAATAAATAAATGTTTATTCTGCATTAAATTAAAAGCTATTTTTCAAAAAAAATAGAAACTAGATTAAATGAGTTATTTTTACAATACTTCACTACGTTTTGATTAAAATTATTCAGAATTGAAAAATATATTCACAGCAACTTGTAATCATGAATTTTGAAAATTATAATCTAAAAAGTGATAACCATCCAAATGGAATAAAAATATTTAAAAATTGTTGTCAAAGGAAAACATTTTCTAACAGTTCTAAGAAAACCAACATTATAAAGGAGAATGTGATTAATAAAACTGACTTTTGTTTTGACAATTTTTAGATCGAAAGAGATGATAGTAAAAGAAATATTAGACCTATTACTTCTTCAAAACGCAGAAGATTTTGATGTTTTTATGGTAGACTATGATGTTTTTTTAAATTTAGGTATTATAATAGTAAAAATTAATTCAAGCAAAATACAGCTGGTATCAAAACTTCTTTAGAATAATTTATATATTTAAACCTAATTTACAGTAAGAGAATCTAAGAGTAAATTGGTTTATTATATTTATACTAAACTATAGATCTTAATAAAATATTTGTTTATACTTTAATCGAAAACTTTATTAAAATACATGAAGTAAACTAACCAGCAGTCGGAAATTAACTTCATGGAAATGAACTTTTTTGATTCCCAGTGATCTTAATTTTAAACACAAACTTTAACTACTTATTGTAATAAAAAAAAACTTTACGCTTGTGCTCAAAGTTGATGAGTTTAGAAATAATAAATAAATTTAACTGAGATATGAAAAAAAAAAGAATTTATCATTGTAAAATTATATTATAAAAATCAAAACTATTTTTAAAATAATGATATTTTTCCAAATAAGTTGACCTACAAAATATTATTCCATTATCAACTTTTCAGTATCTAGTTGCAAAAATTATATTATTTGGAGGTTTTTGATGAATTATTTAAATAATTTTTAGTTACAACTGCAAGTAATAGAAATATTGTCTAACACCAAGTGGTGTCATTTGTAAAGACATTTAAATTTCTTTAAATTTTCATCTTTTCTTTCAAACGTTTTTAAAGCACTTTTTTTGAAAGCACTATTTTTAACGTACTTTGTCGTACTGGTGGATAAATATTTGATGATTTAAAAAAATATTGTTAAATTGTATTTTTAAACTGTTATTAATAAAGCTGTAGGAATTCCTATTTGTAGAAATTCTACTATGCATCTAAAATATTCTGAATCACAAAACTGGAAAGTTGAAACTCATTCTAACATTTTAACATTTTGATTATTTTAATCAGCTAATTTTCTGCAGTTTTTATATTTTTTAGTTCATAGATTTACAAATATTAATTTCTTTTTTCGATTTGTAAACTTTGTAAAAATCTTTTTTTATTTAGCTGAATCAACATTAGGTTGTCATGAATCTCTGAATGTTTTCAAGTTTAAAATTGCTTTAAGAAAGTTTGATGCAGAAATTTACCTGAAATAATTGTACCATGAAACTAATATTCTATAATATAATAAAATAATAAAATACCGAAAATCAGTTGTTTTATTTACAGTATGGTTTAAAAAAATTATTTTGTTTCTGATTATTTTGAGCCCTTTGATGGTACGAAAGACTTGCTTTATGACAAAATTGTTTTCCACAAGCAAGACATTCATATGGTTTCTCGCCAGTATGAGTTCTTGCATGTTTTATAAGACTTGACTTTATAGCAAACTTTCTTTCACAAACAACACATTCATATGGTTTCTCACAAGTATGTTTTCTTTCATGTGTTATAAAGGTTGAACTTTGACTAAACCTTCTTCCACAAACAATGCATTCATATGGTTTCTCGCCAGTATGAGTTCTTGCATGTTTTTTAAGACTTGATTTTATAGCAAACTTTCTTCAACAAACAACACATTCATATGGTTTCTCACCAGTATGAGTTCTTTCATAATTGACAAGTTGAGATTTGAAATTAAATTGTCTACAACAAATCAAACATTCATATTTGTTTTTGCAATTTGAAACTTTTTTAAGCAAACATTTTTTTTTCTTCATTTACTACTTCTGCTGATTGATTACTTTTGGTTGACGAATTACTCTTCTTTGTTATATTTTCTCTTTCATTGTTACAATTAATTTCATCAACGATAATTTCGTTCCAACCATCCTCTGCATTAAATAATTTATTTGAATGTTTCTTTTTTGATGTTACATTGTCGATGTTACTTTCAGTTGATAACAACTTTCGCTTCCGATAAATTTTTTGTTGTCCATCAAACTTTACAAAATACAAAATTTATGAAATAAATCAGTTCTGATAATTTTTATTAAGCAAAAAAAAGTTGATCATTTTATGATATGAAGGAAGTAAAAGTTTTTTTCAAAATTTAAGCAAATTATTTTGTTGCCAAGAATATTAAAAAATATATTTGAATAACCTGGTTAAGTAAATTCAACTAACCTTATACTAGCATACGTTGAGTGTCAATGTTTCAATTTTGTAATTGTTGTTTGGTACGACATTTCTATTTTACAGTTTAATTAACAATTAATTAAGGTTTTCTTTCTGTTTTTGCTGACTAGCTCTATAATTGTTTGAAATAAACTATTTTTAAAAAGTTTAAAACTGAATTCATTTAAAACACATTTTATTAATTACAAATGTTAAGTTAGTTTTTGCTATTACAAACAAATGAAGATTTCAAAGAGCTTACAAAAACAAAATTAAATTCTTAAATTGAAATTTGATTAGTTACAAAAAGTCTTAAGACAACTTATACTTATTATATTTTAATTCCTGATAAAAATAAGTTTAATCGAGCAAAATCGTAATTTTTGTGGTAATTGAATAAGTTGTTAATGTCTTTATTTTTAAAATTCCAGTTGTTGTTAACATGAATATTGAAAAAAAAGCCTTAGTCTTCTGAGTAAAAATATTTTTAAATTAAAATACCAATACCAAGTTCAAGACTAAGACCAATTTTTTCAATATTGCATGTTTTCATTAATTAAGATATAATTTGTAGATACCAAATTTCTAAAACTTTTTTAAAATAGTAACCAAAGATATATTCTTTTTTATAATTTAATTATTAAAAAATTTGTTATTTTTATCTGACACCAATTTACATAAATAATTCAATACTTCATTATCCTTAACAAATACAAATCAACAAATTATTCATTGTAATTTATTCTACGAGCTCATGTATATGAAAAAAGAACAATAAAATAAGTTTAGATTTTAACAAACAAAACCTGTTTGACACAGATTTTGTTTTTTAATAAAATAATTTTGCTGAATTTTAGTGTTTGTTGTTATCTTATCAGCAGCTTTCTCTTATTTTGGGCTAATATTAAAGTTGTTATTAAATAAATAAACTTTTGTATCTAATGTGTTTATTAATTGCTCAACTGCTATAAAAATTGAAGAAATAAGTAAAAGTTCACTACGAAAAAGCTTTATATATATACTACTTTAATGTAAATAGAGAAAAATGTTATTTTAAAACCCAGTTTAGAAACAGTAAGTTTTAAAATGTATTCTTAAATTAAAAATACACTTTTGAGTCAACATATCATTTAGAAAAAACTGAAAAATCATTGTAGAAACCGATAACAGGGAATAATTTTAATAAATCTATCAATTTCTACAACCTTTGATAGTTTATTTTTACTGTACATGAAACTAATCAACTGTTTTATATAAAAGTACTATAAAACTTTGGAGATATTTACAAACACTTTTATGTTTGATTTTACAGTAGGATTTTATTTTTTTCTAATTTCTATTTAGCAACTGTTTTTTCTCATATTTTGTATATTTTTCAACAATTTGTGGTAAACTAAAAAACAATATTATAATAAGTTTAGATATTAGTTTAAAACTAAACTTTGAAGATTTTTTACAAGTTTTTATAAATAAATACCTTTTAGCAATAACTTAAAAATATTTTCAAGTGTTTGTAGAAGTTTTAATGTTTTATTTACTATTATTTATTTACATATCCACAACGTTGTTGTCCTTTATGTTGTTATTGTTAATTTTAAGTCTATGAAGTAATAAAAGAGAAGTGCATAGATGTATTTTGAAAAGTTCTCACATTATCTATTATTTAAGATTTAACTAATTTGAATTATTCATGCTTTGGGTAAAGCTAAACAAATCAGTATAAGATACTGATTTTTATATTTTCCTTATAGTTTCTTTATATACTTCTGCACATGTTAAAGATGTACAAATCATTTTTACAGACTGATAATCCATAAAAATGTCTAGTTTAAAAGCTGATAAGTTTTTCGAGTTTGTAAAACAGTACAAGATAAAAGAAAACAAGTTCTACATTTTGCAAGGTAGAATGTTTCAATTTATTTTTACAAATGAAGTTTTCAAAAATAATTTAGAACTTCAACATAAATACAATCGTGATAATTTTGATACCGATAAACTTGATTGCATGTCTCATCTTTTTATGAGAAACAAAATTGCTTTACCTGGATGCGTTTATTGGATATATCAAGATGATAATTTTGTTAGGGTATTTAAGCTAAAAGATTTCAATGTTAGTAACTTTTCATATGAAATGGTTTTAGTAACACTATTTTTTCACTTTGGAGTGGCATATTCCTTAAATAAAGATAAATCAGTGAAAGAACATTTTGTTTGTTTGGAACTTTTGAAACATTGTTTGATAATTGCTGAAGATTTGGATTCATCTAAAACTTTGCTGAACTTTAAGACAATTGCTTTTTCATGTTTTTTGTCACAAATTCTAAACGTGTTTATAACAACTTCAAACACAAACTTTAAACAAACTAATGAGAGATTTGCTGAGTTAATAAAATACTTTTCTTTCTCTTCATTCCCGACAAAAAGATCATATTTTCAATCTGGGTTAAATAAATTGCAAACATAATTGTCATTTTTAGATGGGTATGCTCACAAATCTATATGTTTTCATCAGTGCCAACTTTATTACTCTTCAGCTTATGTGAAAACAGCCACATTTATTAGAGAACTTGTAATGTATTGTGACTTGCTTTTATTTGTCCATTTATCAAATGCAAATCAAATATATGTTTTTAGACAAACTTTTTGCTCAAAAGAGATTCGCAAATTATGCAAAACTGAGTTTACCAAGCATGTAATTGAGACTGAGAAATCATTGACTACTACGCTTTCGTCAGCTTTAGTTTGTTTTGATTGGTTAATACAGTTGGTTTGTTCTTACAAACTTCCAGGCTTTAAATCTAATGAATTGAAGAAGATTGCAAACGGTTTATATGTAAACAGAAGTATCTATAAGAGCTTACACTTCAGTCATTATGATTACAAACTGGGAGAAATTCTTGAAGAAAAAGAAAAACAAGTTTATCTTAGCAATGAACGTTTAATTTCTCTTACGAGTGATGTTTTTTTGTTTTCAGTATTAAACTCAACGGTTTTAAAATGCTTTAGAGATCAAAACACATACCGGTCTATTTCTAAAAGTCTGAGGATTATATTGTTGTTAGTTACTCTAGCTTTTGCTTTAAAGAAACAACTGAATATTTGTTTAGTAAAATTTCTGATTAATATTGCTAGGAAAAAGTCGCAGGATTTCTTTTTAAATAGAAAAATTACGAAAGAATACTCAAGTGGTGAAAAATGTCAACTTTTAGATAAAATATTTTATAAGATTCTTGATAAAACAAAGAAATATGACAACTTGTTTGTAAAAGACGTGATGCTTAAAACGTTTTTCGATTGTTTATTGCATCAATTGCTCTTATCACCATCTAAAATTACTCTAGAGTTATTTGATTTTGCAGAATTTCCGTTTGAATCCACAAATTTCCAAATTGAAAAACCAGGATCATCACAAAACTATTTAGACTTTTTTTTATACTTTGATAAAGAAAAACATCGTGTAATTGGTCTTATCAGTTCTATCTTAAAGAATGGTTTCTTAAGGTTGCTTGTAGATTTTATTACTACAGAATCAAAAAAAATAGATGATTTGAAAAAGGATATAATCCTGAAATTTCAACAGCAATCAAGCAATAATAAAGATGAAATTAAATCAATTTTTGATTCAATATTTTTACTAAAACGAAAAGTTTGGCTGTTTACATTGCTAGTTCCTAAGTTTATCGATTATACTAAAGAACCTGAAAGAGCTGTTATACTAATGCAAGAATTTTTTCTTACTGGAAAAAATTTCCATTGTTGTATTGGATGGAATAATTTAAGTATGATAAATTTTGAAGGACGGCTGATAATGATAAGAAGTTTGATGAGAAACATTTCAAATTCTGCTGACTTAATAATACAAATTTTACAAAGTTTCTTCTTTTTTTTGAAGAGTTTGCCTACCTTGTTGGATGATAGAATTACTCCATCTAATGAAGAATGTTTTTTTAAACTAATAACTTGCATTCAAGTAACTGTTGCAAAAGTATGCAGAAATTTTAATCAGAGCTATGCTCTCAATTTGAAGACCAATTTGTTGAATGAATACTTATCAATCTTAGAAAATATCTCTAAAATAAATAGAAAAAAAATTACCTTTAAAAATATTTTAAGTAAACTCAACGAACTACCTACAATGCCATTTTTATTTGTCTAAAATAGACTTCTGTCTCTTTTAATGTTTATCAAAAGTAAAATTTGTTGTCTGTTTTTTGTAAAGTGTTTTAGTAGTATATGCTTATAGCGTAACATAAGTATAACATGTATGAATGTCATACTTCTTTTCCAACGTTTGTTTGTTTTGTGTTTCAGTTTTAGTTTTCTCTAAGTGACCCTCCTTTTGCCACTTAATATAACAAAATGTACTGAAAAATAAAAGAAAATAATATTGCTTACTTTAAGTAGTTATTAAACTTTCTTGAAATGATCAGGTAAAAGGTTAAAATTATGTTTTAATGAAAATCAAAACGATAATAAAAATGTGTTGAGTACAACATTTTAAAATCAATGTATACATGTTTTGAACATAAAACAGGCATAGTTAAAATAAAAACCATCAATGAAAATAAAGTAATATGTAGTAAAAGAAAACATGGGAAAAGTTAAATAATGATCTTCAGTTACTTAGCATTTCCAGAGATCGTCATAATAGTCTTAGGATTGTTTTAAATAATAATTAACTAAATAAATAAAATTTCTAATAGTAAATGTTTAGAATGACGATGACAGCAGTTAGTTTGGAGATATTAAATATATTGATAGCTGATTGCGTATTGAGGAATCAATTAAGAATTTATAATTCTATTTGTAAGTTTTTCCGAAAAATGTGATTTTTAATTTTTAAGTCTTTTGAATAAGTATAAAATAAATCAACCAGTAGCTGGTGTGCTTGTGAAATGTTTGATCTGAAAATAAAAAAATAATAAGAACAAACTTTTGATCGGAAATGATATAAAAAAGAATAAGCTACACATAATGCTAGAATGAGAATTGTTCAATAGAATTTCGAAGAAAAAACATAATTGTAAATCTGTATAGAAGAACTAAGTGAGTGTTTATGGTTTCAAATGACAAATCTTCAACATCTAAATTTAATGTAATTTGTAAACAATCTTATATTTATTAAAATAGAACTTTTTCTAGATTTGTCTTGTTAAATAATTATTTCAACTTTGAATTTAGAGTTTTCATCAAAATTTTGACTTTTTTGTTACAGAGCTATTCATAATAATGTTTGATTTTCATTCATTATTGTTGTTGTTTTAAAATTACTTGAAGTCACTCCTAATATTAAGTTAGAGAATACAAGTTTTGTCTTCCTGTGCTAAGTCCAACTTTGTGTTTACCGTTAGACTTGACAATTTATCTTTAATTATATAACTTTTAAAAGTATAAAACTTTCAACGTAAGTATTTTAAACAAGTAAGCTTTGTTTGAATTACTAAGACTTAAATTTTTTTAATGAATTAATTTTTAATTAATTAGCTTAATAAGTAAGTAAAAATGTTAGTTAAAAAATGTTAGTAGAAAACTTTAAATTTGATATTACATCCATCTTAAACAATTTCATCTTAATATTTGTGGAAGTACATGATTTTAGTTTGTTTTTCTTCGTTAAGCAAATGAATATCGTTTTATTCAAAATTAGGTTTATTAACAACCAATACCAAAACACAAAAAACTTAAAGTACCAAAGAAGATAATGGTGAAAAAATTATAAATTCTATTATCGATGAAAAGAGTCATTTTGAATTCTCAAACCTTTTAGTAGAATGATATTATTGAAAAGTTGAGATAAGGAATTCTTTAATCAGGAAAACTATAAAAAATGAACAAATATCAATATAGTTTCTTATGATCTAGTAAAAGCAGATAACTATTATTTTGTATTTTGGAACCAAGTGAATATTTAGAGTTTCAAATGACAAGCTTTTATAAATCAGATTTAAATCATTTAAAGAAATCTGAAAACAGCCAACCAGTAGATGATGCAATTAAGAAAGGTTTTTTTTTAAATTGAACTTTCAAACCTATTTTTAGAGCAAGTAACGTGCTTACAAGCAAACAAGTTTTCTTGTATTTTTTTTCAGTATTCTGTACGTCACTATTATGTTCAAACCTTAAATTTCATTGAAATTGTTTTTCAAGAGCTACTTAATCTCAAGTTGATTTATTATCTGTTTTAATTCAATTAAAGTTATTTAGTTTTTATTTTATATTTAATGAATTTTCAGATAGCAATTGTATTTTACATACAAACTCAACATAGCTAATAAAAAAATATTGATAAATAAACTAATAAACTTTGATTTAAATTTGAATCAAATAAAATAGAAATAAGTAAAGATAATTTATAACAGTTGCTTAAATCACTAATCACTTTTTTGTAAGTTTTTGTATTCATTTATATTAAAACTGAAATTTATTTTATGTTTAGACAACCATTCAGAAGTTAATACAAAAATATTGTAAGATAAGCTCAAACATTTTGGATATAAACAGATTGGAGTAGAGTATATAAATGAATTGCGTGAAAACGAATAAATCAAACATTAAAAATATAATGATTTAGCCAGGATTTGAACGTAGGTTAGCATGATCACAACACCAGGTAACTGTCATTAAATGATTACAGTGCACATAGCAGAGGAAGGTTTCGATCCATCGACTTCTGGGTTATGAGCCCAGCACGCTTCCGCTGCGCCACTCTGCTGAAGGCAAACCTAATATTAGATGATTATAGAGCTAAAAATTCCTAAAATAATTAACTAAAATTTTGTGGCTCCGGAACTAGAAACTTGATTCAGCGACAATTTTAAGACTTACTTTTAAACTTTATGGAAATTAAGAATAACTAAGTTTAAATTGAAAACAAAACTATTTTAACAAGTAGCTTTTCATATCATACAAGACAAAAGTTAAAAATATTTTTTTTTTCATTTTTAGAATTAAATAAATTGAAACTTTTTAACATAACTTTTTATGTAAAAAAATCTATCAAAGTATTTACTATTCAACTTTAGCAGATGTTGCTGATTAAAAGTGTTATTTATTTTCATTGTATTCAAATGAATCTATAAAAACTAAGCTTTTTACTTTTTTACCGACAAACATGTTAATATAGAAATAAATCACCTTTTTTACTTAAACAATAATTCTAAAACTGAAATTTCAAAATTCTTTATTCTAACTATTTTTACTTAAGCAAATTTCAATAAATCTGAAACTAAAATATATAAAAAATTTATGATAAATTGAATTGAATAATAAGAACTTTCATTTACTTTTGCGATATAGTTTTGGCTAAAAATCAAATTAAAATCAAAAACAGAATTCATAGTTGTCCTGAGTTTTCAATTGAATAAATAAAATATTAACTAATTTAACGGAAAAAGATAAAATACACAGATTAATTAATCCCTTATAACGTTTATAACTTCTATGGTAATTAATTTATATAAAAAAAACTACTGTTAATGATTAAGCAGTTTGAATGAAATTTTTGATAGTATTGAGTACTTATTTCTAAGCCATTACTGGTAGTTATTTAACTAATTAAATAAAAAAAGCTCCAAAAACTAAATGTTTGAAGCTAAGAATTACATTTTAATTATCATGCTTTCTTAAGTTGGACTTGAAATGGTTGAAATCTATCTTAATAAGCAAAGCCTTTTTTTATGAATGATCTTGTAAACATTAATTCTAATATCTTAACTAAAGCTGCTAATAGTATGTTTTTAATGCTGACTTAGATAGCTTACGTATAGTTATTATTTTACATATCATTAAGTACAATGTAGAATTTTGACTCATAAAGTAACAATTTAACAATGTATTAGTTAACAATGTATCTCAAGAAAAAAGGGAAAATAATCTTGTAAGATCTATATGTAGATCTATATTTAGCTGCAGTTTTTTGAGATATTTTTTATTGTCCATAAAATAATTTGAAAAACATGAAAACCTTTTTTAGAATCAACAATAACTGTTCTATAATATAATCAATATTTGAGTCAACTAGATAATTTTTTATTTTATATTCACTTTTACAAGATCTTTTTTGTAAGCTGTAATTTTGAGAAAATTAAAACTTGAGATTAAACTTTTTTATAATTGAAACTAAACTCTTATTAAAAATTTAAAAAGAATTTCTATCAAATACTTAGAAAAAAATTAATTAAAAATTATTACGGTCATTTTTACACAAAACATAATTTTATATTTATAGTAAAAAGAAATCTTTTGAAACTGATTTTAGAAAAATTGTTTAATAGCAAATAAAAAAAACATAATTTACATTTTTTTTAATAGAATACATGTTTTTGTTGTTTAAAATAGATCAAACTTATACGGAAAATTGATCTTTGGAAAGTCAGGTTTGTCCGGACAAATTCTAGACCGAAAGAAATTAATAAATCTAAGAATAAATTAAAGAAACTTTAGCAGTTTTTCTTGCGATTGCATTCAATTTTTTTGAAGTCGACAACCTTGTCGATGTCCTTAAAACAAATTAGTTGAAGTTGGTTAGTAAACTTGTCTCTGAAAACTTCATGAAATTCAGAATAGTTGTATAACTGCTAAAAACATGTTCGTTTGCCGATAGGATAGTTTAGGATTTTTTAATAAGTTCAAACATCATTGCAACAACCAATGAAAACTTGAATAAGAAGAATATTTCTTAATATTATAAATAAAACGAATTAAACAAGTTGAAAAGCTATTTCTGGTAACTTTTATATAAGGCTAAACTCGCAAGACCATAAACTTAATAATGGTTTAGAAGTAAGTGTCTAAAATATAATTATTTTGTTTAATTATTTACTTTGGCTGAAAAATAAACAAAATAATATGTGTGAATATTATAAAAATATCTTAAACTAAGTATCATTGTAATATTTCTGTTAATAACATTCGTCAAAAATCTAAATGTTAAGGTGATATTTTGAAGCTGTAAGCTATATAATGAGTGAAATTAAAAACTTTTTTCTGCTTAAACATTCTGATAATCAACATATAACCGATGTCAAAATAAAGTTGTTATAAATATCTGCTTTGGTTTTAAGAATTTTTGTTTGTTCTATGTTGAACCCAAAACTGTAAGTCTTGTAATGGCTAATTTATAAGGTTGGTTTTTTCTACGTTGGCCTGGATAAGAAAATTGTATTTCTTACGTCTTTTTAAAATGTGATAATCACAATTAAATTATAAACAGAATTTTGAAATTCAAATTTAGGTGAAATTTATTTCATCACTCAACAACACTCCATTTCTTAATGACGTAATCGAACAGGTTGACGTTGATAAAAGTACCATAACTTCCTACTGTTATTGTTAGATGACATGCACAGCAAGAAGGTTGATGCAGAAATGACGAGCAATTTCTAAGAAAATAAATTTTTGTGTTGTCAATTTAAGCAAAAAACATCTAACTGCAACTTTTTCATTTCTAAAATTTTAAAATCAAAAATTTTTGTAAACTTTTGATAAAAACAAATGTAGGATTATAAACAAAAGATTTCATTTTACTGAAGTTATCAATTATTTGAATGATTGTTGTCAGATATATTTTAAAAATTGATTTTAAATTTTTTTAATAACCTTTCTTATGCATAACTCATATCATACTATCGATCTCAGTTTTAGATTATTTTCGTCTTTAGAATTTATCACAAAGAAACAAAATTATAGTTTTAAAAAAAAAGGAGAATTTTCTAAACCTTACTAACCAGTTGTAAAAATTCAAAAATTGTTTCTTTGTTTTTTTGATATTGTAACATAAATACAAATTTAAAGCTAAATAATTTGAGTATTGATAGCTAAAGAAATTCAATTGTTTAAAAATTCAATTTTGAAACTAAATTATTTATTTAAATAAAAAATCAGTTCAAACAGTTTTCCACTGAATCCACTCTCATATGACAGCAGAATGTTTTTCCTTTTTTTTTGTGATAATTAAAATAACTATAAATTCGTGGTATTCGAAAACATTGATTGTTTACTTTTAAACCTAAATAAATTAAAGAAAATAATATAGTTTATAGTGCTTCATAAATTATATCAAACTTAAGAAAAAGTAATTGTTTTGCGTAAGTAACCATTTTTTTAAATAAAATTATAAAATACTAATCAAACTTTGTTGATTTTTGTATTTATAGTTGAACAAGTTAACGGTAGATGTCGTTAGATGTCGTTGATGATAAATGATAAGTATGATTGTAATACTTTTATTAACGACATCAGTCAAAAATCTAATCGTTAAGATGATCTTTTGTTGCTGCAAGCTATATAGTGACTGAATTCAAGACGTTTTTTGAGTTAAAGCTTCTCATATTCAACATATAGCCGATGTCAAAATAAGTTTGTTATATAATTTATGTTTTTATGTTGCACATACTGTTACCCGAATGACAACATATATTTTTATTATTTTACTGTCATAAAAAATAACAATATAGAATTATCTTCTCTAACACATTCATTATTTATTTTCTAATTTAAGTAGTTTTAAGAAAATATTAATTTTTACTTTATAATGTATATTAAATTTAAGCAAAATTGTTTGTTTTGTGTAAGTAATATTGCTTTTTATTCAATATCATAAAAACAAACTAATGTTTAATGAGTTTTTGATTTTTATAGTCGAAAAAGTTGACGCTAGACGTCGCTGATGATAAATTATTTTGAAACCTTTGTATTGCTTCAGGCTATGTTTTTGTAAGTTATATTTAATAACTTGAATTTCAAGCCTTATTTTCAAACTTTGTGGAAATTATGAATATTGAGGTTTAAATTGAAAACAAAACTATCTTAACAAGTAGATTTTCGTTTAAAAAAATGAAAATTTTTATAGCAAATTATTTTTGTTTATTTTTATATTTAAAGAAAATTAAATCTTGTTAATATGCTTACTTGTGTAATACAGAAATTATCAAACTAATTACTATTTTATCTTGCCAGATGCTGCTGATTGAAAACATTTTTTATCTTCATTTTATTCGATTTATTATTTCAAAAATTTTAAGCTTCCTATTTTCTTACTAGAAAACATGTTAATATGTAAACAAATCATTGTTTTACTTAAACAAACATATTTAAATTTGAAACTGAAATATATCAAAACTCTTTATTCTAACTTAGCTACCATTAGCAATTAGGCAAATTTCAATAAAAACTTTGTTAGTAGCGAGTATCTACTTTTAATACACCACTGGTACGAATTTAACTAATTAATTGAGTTGGATTTACTATTTCACTGTTTTTTTGTAAAGCATTTTTGTTGCTTTGTTTTGTGATTTTTACAATGAAGCTTATAAACTGCTTATCTTCTAAGATTTTATTTTAAAGTATAGTTATTATTTTAGATATTAATAACTGTGTTTTGGAATTTTGAATAAAAGAGTTTGAGCTTAGCTATTTATGCCTAGTTAAAAAAAATATAAATGCAATTTGTAGTTGCAAAAGATTTTTATTTCTTTATTATTATAGAAACAATGCATTGTTATCTTCTTAGTAACATTCAGAAAAACTCATGTTCTCCTGACAAATACTAGATGAGAAGATTTTTTATATAAAGAAATAATCTTTAATCTTAATCGTGAAATGAAACAAATAAACATAATTTTTGATATCGACCGTTTGTCGATAGAATAATTCGACAAATACAACTAACAAGTAACAAGCAAACTTTCAAATTAAAAATTGCTTGATTATTTCGTTTGGTAAGAATACTTGAGGAAATTTTCAATATAACTCCAAATATTTGTGAATATTAAAGTTTTTGAAATTTGTAATTTTTTATTGATTTGATTTACAAACACTTATGATGAGTACACTACATAAAAACATTTCATTTATTTTTCTTGGAGAATATCGCAAACATTTCCAATTGTTCCAGTAAATCTATGATGGAATTTAGTGGATAGCAAAAAAGTCAATAAAACGTTTTAGTAAAAACTAGCAATATTGAGCTATAAAATTAATATTATTAAAATTTTAAACTTAAGATTTTTTTTTTCACTCTTACATATTAAATTGCGATTTATAAAAAATTATATACTTGCGTGAAACATTTTACACATTATGAATTTTCAAATTTAATCATAATTCTTTTGTGAAAAAAGTGATTTATTTAAATATTAACATGGTTGTCAGTATATAAAGATAAAGCTTAAAAAAAATAAATAAATAAATAAAATAATAGATGTAATGAAAAAACAAAATTGACAAATATTTGATGTCTAAATGATATTCACGCCATGTAATTCTATTAATAGAAACATCCAAGCAGATTTAACTTTGAAAGTAAACTTAATTTTGTTAGTTTTTTTTTCGGAATAATCTATCGACGAGTAGTCGATAACAAAAATTTACTCTGTTCACAGTGTATTATAATGATAACGAAAAATGTTTTTCATTATAACAACATTGTTTCATCCAGTATTTGTCCGGAGAAAAATTATTTTTGAAAAATATTAGTCAATTAAAAAATTTAAATTATTTAGAATCATAAGAATAGTTTTATATATTGACAATAAAAACAAATTGCTTTTGCGAAATTTATTTAACTTATTAGGGATTTTTTTAATTAGGGTCGTTATTTTTTCAGGATATTTTTTAAAATTTATGCTTTGGAAATTCATAGTCGCTAAGTTGAGTCAAATTTTTGTAACCGTCAATTAGTTTTTATTGGAAGATTTCAGCACAAGAGTTATTGAAAAAAGTGTTTGAATGTTTTGTAAGGTCAAATAAGTGAAAAAAATTATTTGTCTGACTGATAAGAGGAAGAAAGTATGTTAAAACGTTTAAATTTACTTCTGAATTCAAAGTTAAATAAATAATTTGTTTTTAAAATTTTATTTTTTTATTGATACGAAAAATTAGTAGTTAAAATTGTTCTGTTTTCAATTTAAACTTAATTATTCATAATTTCAATAAAGTTTAAAAGTAAACCTTAAAATTCAATTTATCAAATATCACTTACAAAAACATAGCCTAAAGCAATACAAGGATTTCAAAATTATTTATCTTCAGCGACGTCTAGCGTCAACTTTTTCTACTATAGAAACATAAAACTCAAAAATCATTAATAAGATTGTTATAAAAACATTTTTACTTACCAAAACAATCAATTTTGCTTTAATTTATTATATTTTATGTGGTTCTCAATAATCATTTTTTAATTAGTTCTAATTACACAAGATGTAAAATTTATTATTTTAACTCTTTTTAACTTCAACTGATTAGCTGAAGATTTTACATTAATTTTTAAAATTCAAATATTTTGATCATTTAATTAATTTTAAACATAAGTAAAAACGTCAAAAGTTTTTGAAGAAAAATGCTGAATGTATGATTCCATAAATATTTAGTGATATCAAAATAATTTGCTAATTAACAAAATTATAATATTTCATGAGTAAAACTCTATAAAAATTCAAAGCAGGTAAGACCTTAAGATAAAAATTTTCAGTTATTTACGCTATATTTTACGGATATAATCTATTTGATCAATAATTAAAGTTTTTTACAAGTTAAACAATCTTTTTTATTTTAGAAGAGTTAAAAACAACAAAAATTGTTGTTTCCTTTTTACGTTATCTATGGGCGAATAGTAATATTTCAATATTTTGTTAAATTTAAAACTTGTGATTGACTTTTAATGTCGAACGAAACTTTATACAATTGCCCTTATGAAAGTTGTTCGTTTATATTTCTTTAATGTTTTCAGCATTTTGATGTTCACATTTTATTTCTAATCTAATAGAGGTTACTCAACAAAAATTAGTTTATGATGGTGACGTAATTACTGAAGAACAATTTGATGATGCTAGTTTTGATGAAAGAATGTGGTTACTAATGAAAATATTTTTGGCATTAAACGCGAATTTATATGTTTAGTATCAATAGTAATTTGGTTAAATTATCATCTATTGTCTTAGAGAAGAATTGTTTACACTATTTAAATAATTTTTGTTAAGTTATAAGTTTGCTTGGATAAGAAATAAGAAAAAGAATTTCAAGAAAAACTTTAATGGGTAAAAAACTAAAACATTTTATTTGCAATAATAATGGCACAAAATATGTTTTATTAAAAAACATCAACTTTTAAGATTTGTTTTGCTTTCAACGACTGAAATTCTAGAATATTAACTGTCTTTAATTCAAAAGCTTTTTAACATTTTTGCGTATAAAATCATTTCTGCTTAAAGCTTTCATTTTGGTTTAATAAAAAACTAACAAACTACCTACTATCACTATTACTTTGGCAGATACTGCGAATTACAAGTGTTTTCAATTTTAATTTATTTAAAAAAATTTTAAGCTTTCTCTTTTTGTACTGACAAACATGTTAATTTATAAATAAATCACTTTTTTCACATAAGAAATAAATAAGTTTTAAACTTCATTGTAAGTAAAATGTAATACACAAGTATATATTTTATAATTTCTTTGATAATTTTTATATAATTATCCTTTTTAACCTTTTTATTTAATCTCTAGTTAACGATATTTAAGCTCAGCGTCATTAATGGAATCACCAATCTATTGAAGACTTGAAACTTCTTAAGAATTGAGTTCTATTATAAATATATTTTTTGTTACAAATCATGAAAGTGACCATGAAACTTCACAGCTATTGATTGACTTTAGCATAACATTTATCATAGTTATTTATTTGTAACAACGGTTTAACAGTTTTGAAAAGCGTTTTTTGCGGTGTTTTATGATTTTCACTTTGAGTTTCAACTGCTTTTTACTTTTAAGATTTTAATTTTTAATTATTTATTTTCATATTTTACGACAAATTTAGAAAAATATTCTGTGAATAAATATAAATTTTATGTTCTGTAAAAAAAAATAATGAAATATTGGATTTCTAGTTCTAAACGATTTGTATTTCAATATTATTTTGGAAACAACGCGTTGTTATAATTTTATTATTAACCTTAAAAGAATTGAATTATGTTTATGTTGCGCTAAATTAAAAGCAAATTTTTATTATTGGTATAAAGTAATTTTACTCAACTGTTTTTATAAAACTTAAAAATGTTAAGAAAAACAAAAACTCAAATTATACAAATAAAGTTCAAACAAATTTTACCTTCTCAGTTCATTACACTTCAGCATAAACCTGGTCTTTGCGATTTGTCTTACTTGTATTAAAGTTTAGTCAATTAAACTTTAAAATGACAATTTTGTAAAATTCGGTTGCATTTTACTGTCTATTTTTCAGTAACAAGATGTCACTATAAAAGTTTTATGTTTATATTTTGTAAACTTATAAAGTTTAAAACTAAAATGTTTTATGAACGAAAAAGTAGAAAGTTGTTTTTTATAAGATTGATAGCAAACCAAAAAAAATCGTTACACAGTTTTAAATAAATCCAGATTTTAAAGATAAATAAAATTCTAAGAAATTCACTTGTTCCTGACGAATACTAGACGAGAAGATTTTTTTATATCAAGAAATGTTCTTCAACGTTTATATAAATTATACCAATATCAGTTTAAATTTTGATATCGATAAGCTTTTTTTTTGTTCATACAATTACCTTTACAAAAAAGTAAATGCAATAATTTTAATTTTGAAAAATAATTTAAAACTTTAAAACTAAAATTTAAAACGCACCAAGAAGTAGGAACTCATGTATTTAGAAGATTATTTACAAAAGAAATCAATATTGAATCACAATTTTTGTTATCGACCATTTGTCGATAAAATAATCTAACAAGTACAAATAACAGCAAAATTTTAAATTTAAAACTGCCTGAATAGTTTAATTAATAAAATTAATTGCTGTGAGTATTAATTTGACATCAAATATTTGTCGATATTATAGTTTTTGATTTTTGAAAAAAATGTGGTTTGTCGTTGTATTCAATTGGAATCCTGATTTGATAAAAAAACTTACGATGATTACATGCTAATCTAATTTTTTTAAACAATTTAATTAATTCATTGGGTAGCAAAATGATTTAAAAGCAAAATTACTATAAGTTAGCGATAGGAAATCAACATTATTGTCGGTGATGTAATTAGAAAGTTGTAATTTGATTATAGTAATTAACCAGTTTATAATCTAACTTTCTTCTATATTTAATTAGTGCCATTAAAAAAGGTTTCATTCTAATTTGTTATTCTTATCATTTGTTATTAGTAATAATTTTATTGAAATAGAGTTATTTCCTTATCTCCATTCTTTGTTAATTAATCTTCTTTCAATGAAATAAATCAAAAATGCTTTATATTAGAAAATTTCCAAAACAAATGAAGATGAAACTACCTTTACAAAATTATTGCAAAATTAAACTGTAAATCTAAAAATATTGTACCGTCAAATTTGTGATTGTACAGCAAATTAAAAAGCGTTATTTTAATGTTAACTTGAGTTAAACTGAGACGTTATTTGTTAAACTGTTTTTTAAACAACAGAAGTTGATAACTTAATTTAGAATTATTTTGATAAATTTAATTTTGTCAATTTAATTCTTCAACAAATTTAATTTTTTAATTTTGTCAACAAATGCAGTTCAACATGTAAAATGTCAACAACCGGTTTTTAGACTTTTCAAAATTTTACAAATTTTCTTCTTTGTGTATTTTTAGTACAAGCTATAAAAATAATTACTTAATTGCAACAATTTTAAATAGAGCAAAAATAAAGTTATGAATTAAAAAAGAATTTGTTCATTTTTAGTTTATTTACTTACACTTTTTTATTTTTCCTAAATGAGATATCTCTACAAGAGTTTTTTATCATATTTTAAGATATTAGAATTGGTTTATCTTTCTATCTACAAGACAAATAGTTTTACTCAGTGACTTCAAAATTCCAGTACATTCTACTTAAATATTTATATTATTTTTTGTACAACTCATAAAATTACCAATTTATGAAAAGTATTTTTAATAAATTTACTTTTAAAAAGTTCTTGGAAAGTTTAAAACTAATTTTTTTATGCACTAAGTAGTAGAAAATAGTTTATAAATAATATATGGAATAATTGTATGTAGATAAATTATTTAAGAATTTATAAAACAATTAATTTTGTTAAATTAAATAAAAACGTCAAAAAAAGGCTTTTATTGGAGAATTTTTGTTAAACTAATTTAAACATTTAAAAAATCATTCTGAAGCCGGGATTCGAACCTAGGCTGCCGTGATCGCAACACTAGGTAACTGTCATTAAATGATTCCAGCGCACATAGCAGAGGAAGGTTTCGATCCATCCACTTCTGGGTTAAGAGCTAGATCTGAACTCAGAGCCATGCATTAACACAGATAACTAGCACTGAGCTTGTAATATTCTTCCGCCATAAAAGGTATTTTCTCACTACTTACAAATTTACTATCTATTTTTACAATTCTTTAACTAAAACATAATTCTTAACATTAAACATCTGCTGATATACGTACAAGTAAAGAATTACACTGTAGTTTATATTTAGCTCCAATGAAATATTAAAGAGATAATCTTTCAAACAACTATATATATTAACGCTTTTGTAAAATATTATATATAAACCATTAGAACAAGATTACACGATTAAATGTTAATGTTTTGAGTAAATAAGTAGAAGTATACATTTTTTGCAATATGAATTCGTGAATAGCTTTATTTGAGAATTGTAAATAAAAACAATTTGCTACTTTTTGTGAAATTTGGAAATTTTCTACTACTGTGCTAGACAGGTATATAAACAAAAACAAAAATCAGCATTAAATTTTCTGAAATTAATTGAATTGAATTTATTTTAATTTATTTTTTATCTTAAATAGTATATCTTAATCAAAAAATGTTTGTAATAGTTAAAATAGTAATAAAATGTTTAATTTATAAAAAATATTTTTGGAATAATTAATTAAAAAACTATTTTGAAATATTTTTAGTTATTTAACTTTTATAATTTCAAAATAATTTATTAGCTTAATCATTGTGCCGTATGTACCAAATTTTAAAAATGTTTAAATTAAGTTTTATTAATTATAATATTTTATTCTTATTCATAAAATGTTTTGTTGCTTATTTATTAGTATTTAACTTGTTTTATCCTTAGTTATTTTAGATAAACATTGAAAATTTTATAAACTTTATTTGTTTATACTTTTTGTTTTTTGTTATTCTGTAGCAACAGTTTTCTTTCATTTACAAGTTTATTGAGAAAATTGTTCGTTACTATTTGTATATAAACTTTTTAACAACAACTTTAAATCAAAAACTACTTGGAAGTATTTAATCACTTAAATAATTTTATTTAGGAAATAATTTATTTCTAATTATTTATATTTTAAACTGTTCTTACTTTAAAATTAAAAAGTGGAGGGATACATATTTTTTGGACATTATTAGAAATAAAAACAAACAGTTTATTACCACTTGACAAAACTTTTTCCTATAAGTTTTATGATTGCTACGAATATTGTGATTATTAGTTTCCACTATTGATACTATTAGAAAATGTTTTCGATTTTTTTAATAACCACAAAGATTTTAAAAAGCAAGAAAAAATTTGCAGTTCAAATTCTACAAAAGATTTAAAATAAAATTTAGTTTTAGCCTGTTTTTAAACTACAATTTAAGTATACTTTAAAAATAAATTACCTACTTATGTGAAGCTCAAAGCAGCTATTCAGAGCAGCATTCGCTTTTATTAAGTAAATAATTACAAATGGCGGATAGCAATTGACTCCAAGTAACAATAAATTAAAACATCAAGAAAAGAAAAAATATTTGGTTTTTAAACCCAAAATTATTGAAGAAAAATGAAACTTAATTACATAAATTTTAGTTGAAATTTGTATAAACGACAAATACTTATTTCAGAAAGTTGCAAACATTAGATTGAAAGCAAAATAATTTTATTTAAAATTGAAGTCAGAATAGATACAAAATAACAGTTACAGTTAAAACCTTAGTACCACAAAATAATTTTTTAACTTTTTAGAAAACCAGCATATTCATAGTTGGTCAAAAAGAATTGTAAATAACATTGCAATGCAAACACTTGACATGTGAATTAACTTTAATAGAAACAAATTTTTAGTTTGAAATTTTTTTATGAGTTTTTTGGTGGACCAAAAAACTTACATTAAGTCGAAAATATTTTCCACAAACATTGCATTCAGATGGTTTTCTGCCAGTATGAGTTCCTTCATGAGTTAAGACCGTTGAATAATCACTAAATCTTCTTCCACAAATACTACATATATATGGTTTTTGGCCAAAATGAGTTCCTTCATGAGTTATAAGATTTAAGCTTTGATGAAATTTTCTTTCACATAAATGACATTCAAATAATCTTTCACCAGAATGCAATCTATTATGTTTTGTAAGATCGTTATAACTATAAATTTGGTGCTAATCTTCTTTTTTCAAAAACTCTTCTTTCAAACTAAAAACACACAAATCAATCACTGATCACGTCACATGCTGATGACGTCACCTTCCATCGACACCAGATGCTATTTTGAACTCATCAACTTTTGGCTTATTCATCTTTGTCAAAGATCGTGTTCCAGTTCGCAGTGAGATCTTGTGGATAGTTAGTCTGGTTTTGAAGAAATTATTAAAAAATTATTTTTAAGAAATCATAAAAAATGAAAGATCGTTGAATATTTAAACATCAAATCAATTTAATTTTTACTTACTGATACTTTTTGCATTTTACTATTAAAGTTTCAAAAACAATAAAAATACTTTTTGTGTAAATTATCTAAACTAATTTTAATAAAATAATTTTGAATATTTGAAAAGATCATTTTATTCTATTTTTCAATTTCACTTTTCACTTTTCCATCACCATCAAGATGGTTCTTTAGTTTCTTTTAAGAATAGTTTTATTTTCATCTTTTAAAATATTTTAATTGAAGTTCGCAGTGAGTTTGTAAATAATTTCTTACAAAACAAATTTAATTTAATTTATTCAACATGATATCGTTTTTAAAAAGTGATTAAAAAAAATAAAAGATCCTCCAATAAATGATCTTCAAATTAATTTAGTAAATATTAACTAATAAACCATACTAAAACTCACTCTATTAAAAAACCACTAATTAATAATGTTAATGAGGTGATAAGTTTGTTTGTAAAGACATTCATTTACTGATTTAGACAAGTTAGAAAATTTCTCGTTGATTTTGGTAGCATTGTTGCCATTTTCAGATTTAAATTTTTTCAATTCAGCGGTTATCGATTTGCTGATGTCGGATAATAGGTTTGAATTAGAATTATATATTTTCGTTCAATTTTCAAAAAAGTTGTTTACTTGCTCTTTGAAAGTGTTTGATTAAAACCTTTTTAATCTATTTTATAATGAAGTAAATGTGGTTTGACTTTCTAGAAGATTTTAATCAATGAGATTACTCATTAACTTCAAAATAAATATTAGATTATCGACAATTTGTCGATTTCAAAATGTTTTTAGAAAAGTAAAAATATTAGAATTTAAAACTCAGTATTAAATCTTCGGTTTAACAATTTCTTTTGATCTAGAGTTTGTCCGGACAAAAATCATTTCAGAATTTTAATTTTCAATTAAAAGTTTTCTTTTTATTTTATACTGTTAGAAAGCTGCTTTTTTTGGACAATAATTCTATATTAAATTTACTTTTTCTTACTTTTTGATAATAAATTTTCAAATAATTCGTATGATTAATATTAGTAGAAACACCTCTAAAGTAGAACAATTAAAACGATTTTTAATCAAATTGTTTCCAATTATCTATAAAAATATTTTTTAAAGTAACTCATATCAACTTTTTCAAACAAACATAATTACTTTTTTAACAGAATCAGGCTCAGCAAATAACATTATACCGAAACCTGAAGAACGTTTTTTTCTTGGATTTTGTCTTATAAAGCAGTCGTTAAAATGGCCGAATTTTTTGAAAAAATCTCTTAATTTAGCTGAAAAGGTATTTCAAATAGTCAGCATTATTACTAACCTGATGTGAAAAAATATTTATGCAAATTTTGATTTCTATATAAAATTCTTGACAAAATAATTAATTTTATTGTTTACGATATTAGAATGTTACACTTTTTATTAGATATGATGAAATAGCTTAAAATATTTTTCTACATAATACATAATAATATATTATTTTTGTAATTAATTAATAGAAACATGTGTTTTTAATTTTATCGGAAACAAAAAAAATTAATCTTATGATTATGATTAAAAAATTTATGAAATGAATTTTAATTTTTGAAAAATATTTTTTCTCCGGACAAACACTAGATTAAATGAAGTTTTAATAATGAAGAACGTTAGTCATTCTTCAGTCTATTAGGATATTTTTTTTAAACATATTTTTGATATCGACCATGTGTCAATAAATTAATTGGAAAATTAGTACTAAGAAGTACAAACAAACTTTTAAGATGAAAGCTGCTTGAATTTATCAATGAAAGAAATTAGATGGACTGAATTGCAATTTGACGTCAAATATTTGTCCCATTTCTAGTATTGAAATTTTGTAGAAAATATTATTTGTCGTTGTAATCAATAGAAAAGTGATTTGATTTACAAAAACTTACGATGATTACTACCTAAGAATTTGTTTTTATTGTTTTTTATAGGATTTGATTGAATTTAGTGGGTAGCAAGATAGTCAATAAATAAATATAGTTAACTTTAGCAATAGTGAGAGAGAAAAAATTTTTTTTAAATTTTATTCTTATAATTTTTGTTTTTCTCTCATTTCAAATTATTCAGCAATTCATGAAAAAATTTAATCTTAATAGAATTTAAAATTATTAAATTATTATTATAAATTTTTTTTTCAGTCACAAGACGTATCTTTATAAGTTTTTTATCATATTTTAAGAGATTATAATTGTTGTATCTTTTTATATACTAGTAAAATATTGTTGCTAAGTGACTTTAAGATTCAAGTACAATCTTTTTAAATATTTTTATCAGTCTTATCAGAAACTGATAAACAAGTTTTTCTCCTGATAAATACTAGATGAAAAGATATTTTTGTAAGAATAAATATTCTTAGTTCTTGGTGTAATAGCTTCGATCAACTTAATATTTTTGAAATCGGCCATTTGTCGATAAATTAATCCAATAATTACAACTAAAAAATAACAGAAAATTTTTTGAATTTAAATTTTCTAAAAAGTTTCATTTGATCAAATTACTTGACGTGATTTTCAATTTGACATCAAATATTTGTCAATATTATGGTTTTGAAACTTTAAAGAAATTTTATTTTGTCTTGTAATGAACGGGATATTGATTTGATTTACAAAAACTTACAATGATTACTTGTAATGATAATTTTTTGTTGTCAAGAGTTGTAAAGTTATTCTCATGATTATAAGTAATTCAAATTTTTGAAATGAGAAATAAATTTTGAAAAATATATTTTTTCCGGACAAATACTAGATGAAGAGAAGTTTTTATAATAAAAAATAATCCTAAGATGTCATTATGCATTTTACAAATGGAAATTTTTGATATCAACTTTTCGTCGATAGAATAATCCGAAAATTAAAACCAACCAAATCAAACGAACTTTCAAAATTAAAACTGCTTGGATGTTTGAATTATTAAAATTACATCGCTTTTATAGAATATCAATTTGTCATCAAATATCGATTTATATTCTACTTTTCAATACTTTAAAAATTATTGTTTGTCGTCGTAATTAATGTGGATACTGATTCGATTTACAAAAACAAACAATGATTTCAACCAAAGAATATTTTTATTTTGCTTTCTAAAGAATATCAACGAAATTAATGGGTAACAAAATAAAAAATAAATATACTTAGAAAAAACTAGCAGTAATGGGTCATCAAATTATTATTTTTTTTAATTTTTAATTAAAATTTTTATTTTTCATTCTTTTAAATTATTAAGTGATTCATGAAGAAACTTAATATTAAGAGAATTTAAAAATATATTTTTTATTTTATTTCCTTCACAAGATGTCTTTATAATAGTATTTTCATAATTTTATATACATCATTAAACAACCTATTAAACATTTAAACTCATTATATTAATACAAACATTAAAAATGCTTTTATTGAAGAAATCATTTACAACGAGATCGCAACTAACTAACAATTTTTCTAAGAATATTTCAGTCTTTTAATCTTGACTTAAACTGATTAATCAAACGAATCATAAATTTTTAAGTTTTATTCTAAATATATATTAGTAAACAGAAAATTTGAAAGGTTGAAAAAGATTTAGTAGTTTTTTTTACTATTTATTCATGAGATGTCACTACAAAATATTTACTTTAATATTTTGAAAAGTACTATAAACCTTTAAAAATTTAAAATAATTTTATAGATTAATAATTTATCTAATGTTTTTTAATAAACTAATTCGAAATCACTAAAGTTTGATTTGGTTTATTTGAATAACTTAAAATTAAAATAATATTTTTGAAGAAGAAATAGACAAAAATAAATTTATTAAAATCAAAACCTCCTTTTTTGATATCAGAAAAATTATTCTATTTCTTGTATATTTAAAAAAACTATATTCTTTCACAATCTTACAAATTCCATTTGATTCATTTTACATCTAAAGGGCTTTTGTTAGAAACTTCGACCTACAAATACTTTTTTCTTTCTTTTTTCAGTCACAAATTTTCTATCTAAATCAATATTAGTAAACTGAAAACAAAAACGATGTTTTTTTTTTGGTAAATTCAAAAGAAACTAAATTTTATATACAATTCTGCAATTTCCTTTTGACTTCTCCATCTATAGAGCCATTCTTTGCAGTGCGCTTTTGTATGCTGGTGAAACTTGAATCTATAAATAACCTTTTTCTCCTTACTTTTTTCAGTCACAAGATGTCTCTGTTTCACTTTCACGTTTGATTCTTTAAATCTTATAGATTTAATGTTTTGTGCTAAGATCTGTAGACATATAGTTTTTGTCATGAATCTTGAGCTTACAAAAAACTGTATTTACATTTAAAGAAACAGTTTCATTTAAAATCATTTAATTTTTTCATATCAAAAATAATTTTAATTAATTTCAGTTATAAGAAATCTCTTAAAACTTAGTTATGAAAATGATTTTAGAAAAATTGATAAATACTAAATAGTAAAATCATAATTTACAATGGTTTTTAATTGAAAACATGTTTTCGTTGTTCAAAATATTTCAAGCTTATACAAAAAATTGAAATTTAGAAAGTCAGTTTTGTCCGGACAAATACTAGATCGAAAGAAATTAATAAACATAAAGAATTATGATTTGATATTTGTATGCTTGCATGCTGATCCAAAATCTCATATTTGAAATTGACAACTTGTCAATGACCAACAAAATTATTTAAATTTATCTGGTTAATAAACTTATATTTGAAAAATGCGTAAAGTTCAGAATAGTTGTATAATCGCTGGAAACCTATATTTTGACAGAAGGATAGAATAGGATTTTGTAATTAGTTATAACAACAAATCAAAAAACAATGAAAACTTGATTAAGAAAATGTTTTTTTAAAGGACTTCAAACTAAATAAAAACAATTAAGAAATGTGAATAGTTAATTATTGTAGTTTTTATTTTAAAAATAAAGAAAAAATCTTTTTATTTAAAGATAAATTTGTTAGCCAATAATTTTCAAAGTGTTTTAGAAAGAATTGTTTGAAATGTTATTGTATTTAATTATTTACTTTGGCTGAAAACTAAAACACTATTTTGTATGGATATTATTAAACTATCTTAAATTAAATATCATAATATAGCAGATGTAAAAATAAAGTTGTTTTAAAAGTTGTGCTTTGCTTTTATACAAAGTTTATTTATACAAAGTTTGAAAGTTACTAGTTAAAATAGTTTTGTTTTGAATATAAACCTAAATATTCATAATTTCAACAAAGTTTGAAAGTAAGCCTTAAAATTCAATTTATCAAATATCATTTACAAGAACATAGCCTAAAGCAATACAAGGATTTCAAAATTGTTTATCTTCAGCGACGTCCAGCGTCAACTTTTTCGACTATAGAAACATAAAACTCAAAAATCATTAATTAGATTTTTATGATTTTTATAAAAATATTTTTACTTACCCAAAACAATCAATTTTGCTTTAATTTAATATATTTTATGAAGTAGAATTCAATATTTTTCTAAAGCTACTTAATTTAGAAAATAAACAATGAATAATATTGAAAAGATGAGTTGAAAGTTATATTTTTAAAGACAGTAAAATTAAATTAAATTTGTTGTCAAGCGAAAATAACAATGAGTGGAAAACTGTTTAAATTGATTTTTTACTTAAATAAATATTTTACTTTACAATTTTGTTTTGTTCCTATAAAATCAGATGAAAAAAACTTTAAATTGACATTAATAATTATTATATGAATTATTTTTAGAAATAATTAATACAAAATATTTAAAATCAACCTTTAAAATATATCTACAATAATAATCAAATTAATTGAAAACTTTTATATTCGAAAGATTTTTAATTTTTTTTACTATCAATCTTACAGAGAAAGTATTTCCTTCTTCTTAGTAGATAATAAATTCTAGTTATAAACTGTTTAATGATTTTTTAAAACTATAACTATTATAAAAACTTTTTATTTAAAGTTAATTGTATGAGTACATGAGGTTAGGATTACAACTAAAAATTGTATTTTTAATTGTTTTTTTTACTAAAGATATAAATCATATATATAAGCTAAATATTTGTATATATTTATAGTAAATCTGATAATAAATATTAGAAAATCTTTAAAGCGAAAAGTTATTAAAATTCATAGTGAAATTCATTAAACAATGCAAAAAATCCTTTACAAAAAAAAGCTAAAAAAAGATAACTTGGAAATTTTATTTGATAATGCATTTACTCAGATGTTCAAAATATTTTTATAAAGAGGTTATTAACTATTTATAACTAGTTTGATTTTTGGCCATCGACAAGATGTCGATTTCAAATTGTAATTACTCTTTTAACTAATGAAAAACTAATTGGCTATTTATACTTGTTTAGATTTATTAATTTCCTTCAATCTAGTATTTGTCTGGACAAAACTTACTTTTCAAAATACAATTTTCCTTATAAAAATAATTTATTTTAAGCAACAAGAGTTTAGTTTCTTATAACTAAACCTAATTTTAAATATTCTTTATGGGAAAAAATTTCAATGACTTTACTCGTTGATATTTATACATGATATTGTATCCATTAGTTTAGATATTGATTTATTTGAAATATAAAGGAGTAGTGGAGAGACCAGGTAATCTGTTAATATTCTGTAAATAATGCTTATATTTAGTGGTTTTTCTGTTGTTTAAATTTATTTAAGTAATAATTTGAAGTTATTTTTCATGAGTTGCAGTATACTTTATAAAATAAAAAAAATACGAATTGTTATTGTATTTAAAAAAAAGTTAATAGTTCTCTATAGCTTGTTTGTAGTAACCTTGTTGTTTGTCTACTTGGTTACCAAAAAGATTTTCTCAAAAGAATAATCAAAGAAAAACCATCATAAGTTTTTTTAAAAGAAATCACTATCCTAGTGTTTAGACCTTTCAAAAACTAGAAGTTCCACAAATATTTGAAGTCAAATTAGTAATCACGCCAATTAATATTATTAAATAAAACATATAAGCAGTTTTTAATTTAAAAGTTTACTGTTAACTGTTAGTTGTACTTGTCGGATTATTCTATCGACAAATGGTCCATATCAAAAATTAAGTCCTTATTGGAAGTATTAAATTAAAAGGTAAGGAAAATTTCCAGGTATATCAAAATCTTTTCATCTAGTATTTGTCAGGAAAAAAGAGTTTTTTAAAGTTTTATTTTTCTTTACAAGTTTGATATTTTTTAAGCTATAAGACGATTTTTATTTAATTTTCTATCAATCTTACAGAGAAACTATTTCCTTCTTCCTTAGTACATAATACATTTTAGTTTTAAACTGTTTAATGATTTGTTAAAACTTAGACTGTTACAATAGTTTTGTTTTCAATATAAACATAGCCTGAAGCAATGCAAGGGTTTTAACTTGATTCATCATTAGCGACGTCTAGCGTAAACTTTTTCGACTATAAAAATTAAAACTCAAATATCTTTAATTAGCTTTTTATGATTTTGTATAGACACAATTTTACTTACACAAAATAAATAATTTTGCTTAAATTTAATATATTTTATGAAGTGAAGTTTAATATTTTCTTAAAACTACTTAATTTAGAAAATAAACAATGAATGTTTTTAAAAAGATGAGTTCATAGTTATATTTTTAATGACAGTAAAATTAAAGAAAAAAACTGTTATCAAGCGAAAATAAATATGAGTGGAAAACTGTTTAAGACGATTTTTTATTTAAATAATTATTTTAGTTTCAAATTTGCATTTTTTATGTACTGAATTTCTTTATGTAACCAAACATTAATTTTTTTTTCAAATTTGTACTTTTGCTACAATATCTACAAAATGAAGTATATATATATAGAATTTTTAAAGTTAGAAAGTAAAGTTTCAAACATTTTTCCATCACTTTTTTAAACAATATTTTTGTTAGATAGATAAATTCAAAAGAAAAAAAAATTAAATTGAGAATGATACTGAATATATTATAATTTTCAAAAATTATTAGTAGAAAACAATTAAAATCAACCTTTAAAATATAGCTGATAATAAATATCCAAATAATCAATAACTGCAGTAAACTTAACTCTTTTTTTTTAAATCCTGCAATTTGTTGTATCAAATTTTCAAAATTAGCCTGAGTTTACAATTTTGGGAATAAGAAAGTTGTAGTTAAAAGTTTTTGCTTAAATTGACAAAACAAAAATTCATTTTCAGTTTTAATATTCTTACTGTGTTAGTCATCCAACAATAACAGTATAACCTTTTAATTTTTTGATCAAAATCAACTTGTTCGATTACGTCACTATAAATTGAAGTGTTATTGATTAATGAAATAAGTTTTAACTAAATTCAAATTTCAAAATTATGATTAAAATTCAATTCAGTTTGTCAGATTTTAACAAATATTTTCAAATTCATTTTTCATGAATTGCTGGATAATTTGAAATGATATAAAAATAGAAAAAGTAATATCAACTAGAAATAAAGTTTTATTAAACTCACTACTTACAGTTCATTTGTTTATTGACTTTTTTACTACCCACTAATTTTATTGATCTTCTCTAAAAAACAAATAGAAAAAATATTTTTAGGTAGTAATTCTTGTAACTTTTATTAATTCAAATCACCATCCTGTTGAATACAATGACAAATAACAATTTCTTTAAAATTCAAAAACTATAAGATCGACAAATCTTTGATGACAAATTATAATTCACGAAATCTAATTTTTTGATCAAAACATTCAAGCAGTTTTAAATTTGAAAGTTTATTCGAATTAATTCTTATATTTGGATTTATCTATCGACATATAGTCGATGTCAAAAATTTACAACAAATTTTTATGGTTTCTGAAATTAAGGAATATTTTTCATTATAAAAACGTTCCTTCATCTAGTATTTGTGCGGAGAAAAATATATTTTTCGAAAATTATTATTCATTTCATAAATTTTAACTATTTATAATAAGAAGAAAAATTTTGTGTGTCGAAAAAAAAGATAAAAACAAATTGCTGTTGCTAATTTTGATTAACTTATTTGAGATTTTTCTAATTTTCATTAAAACTATTTTTCGATATTTTTTAAGGTATGATTTGTAAGTTTGAAATCACTAAGTTGAGTCAATTTTTTGTAACCGACTATTAATTTTTAATTACAAATCTCAATACAAGTGTTATTGAAAAAAGTAATAGAATGTTTTGTAAGATCAAAGTCATTGAATAACACTATTTGTCTAACAGATCTAAGGATACAGCATTTATAATTTTATCAAAAATGAGAATCAAACAGCACTAGCGACATCTTTTGACTGAAAAACTAGATAGAAAAATGCAATTATATTTTACAAAATTTTTAATTTAAAGTCTAATAAAAGAAATTGTATTAAAATTGGGTCAAACTGCAAGTAATTGGTTGATGTCAACTTTAGTCTGACTATTAATTAATTGACAAAGTAGAAATTGCTTTAAAAGATGAAAGGTTTCATCTGATCTTAATTTTCATTTCTTATTTTAAAATTCTACCGATAAATTTTTATGCAAGTACTTGAAAAGGGGTTTCTAGTATAAAATGTTCGTGATAAAGTTGAAACAACTTATGCTTATCTGATATTTGCTATTATTGATAATGCTATTTATCAGATTAGTATATCATCATCATTCTATTAGAAGACAAAAACTAATGAGGATATTAAACTTAATAACTTTTTTAATAATAACAACTGTAATAAAAGGCTTGAGTGATGCCATTTGTATCGAGGTCATTAAAACTCCTCTTAAATATTGTGATGAAGTCATTATTTTTGAAAATATTTAAGCAGTGATAAATTTCATCATAACTAATCATAATAACTTCAAACTAATTTCATTGATAACTCTAATATTGATAAATAGTTTACTGGCTTAGTAAGAATTATAAAGTTACATAACAATGAACTGAAATAGTTTTCAAAAAACCCCAAAACAATATTTAAATTGACGCCGAAAATGTGACTTTTGATTTTGTCGCCGACTCAAGTTTCTCGTTCCGAAGCTACATAATTTTAAGTAAAGTAGTTTTATAAATAGTTCTAGTTTTATAATCAGCTAGTATAAATTTTGCTTTCAGCAGAGTGGCGCAGCGGAAGCGTGCTGGGCTCATAACCCAGAAGTCGATGGATCGAAACCATAGTATGCTATGTACATTGTAATCATTTAATGACAGTTACCTAGTGTTGTGATCATGCTAACCTACCTTCGCGTCCTGGTTACAGTATGACTTTTTCAATGATTGATTTATTGGTTTTCTTACAATTCATTCATATATTCTACTCCAATCTGTTGATATCCAGAAAGATTTAGCTTATCTTAAAAATTGTTAGTATTTCCTTTTAAATCGTGGTCTCAGAATAAAATAAATTTCAGCTTAAACCTAAATGAATACAATAACTGACAAACAAGTTATTAGTGATTACACAACTTTTTAAATTATCTTTATTAATTTCAATTTTAATTACCTAAAAATCTAATTAAAGTTTAATTGACTATAAACTTCAGAAGCTAAATTTTGTAGGTCTTTAGATGTAAAAATCTTCAATACCTGGATTTATAAATTCAGATTTAAATTTTAATTTTTGTTAGAAATTAGTTTGATAAATCCAACAACAAGTATTTAACCTAACTTAAAAAAATTATGCTCAAATATTTTAATAACAACATTTTTAATTTTTCAATAGACACATTAGTTTTACCATAAAATCCCCAAAACATTTATCAAATACCCGAATTATTAGAATTTCATTTTAAAAATTATTCATCAAGTCACAAACTGTCGCATTATCTTAGCTGCCAATTATTGAGAGCATTATAAAATTCAATTCAGACTTTGTGAGCTGAACTTTGAGCTGATAATTATTGTGGTCAGTGTTTTTAACAAACATGTGTTCGATATTTCCTCATTACAAAACTTATTGAAGAAAAAACAATTTATTCATTTGGTGTTTGATTATTGTTGCTTTCTTTCTTCTTTTCTGTTGATTCAAAAATATAAACAATGAAATAACTAAATGCTTTTTTAAACTTTTTCCATAGCATTCAATTTTTGTTGTTGAACTTCTTGTTTAAACTCTTGTCAATGGTTGCTTAGAGAAATGATAATATTTTACACAACACTTTGCTTGCAAAATCACTTCAGAAACATTTTAAATGACTTTGTAAAAACTAAGCAAAATTAATCACACAAGTCATGTTCTATAATTCGAAAATATATTTTCTTGATTATAAACCAGCAACAATAATTCAAGATTTTTCTTTAAATTTACAAAAACATGGACTTTGGAATTTCAAAACTGTTTTGTTTGACACTGTTGTGTTTTTAAATCTTATTTCATGTTTTAATGCTCACTAATATTTAGTGTTGAACTTTCAACAACTACTATTATATGTAAAAGAATATTGTTTATTTTAGACTGGTTAATGTATGTTTTTTGACTTCAATGAAGCCTTATTAAGCAGTAATATAAATATTTAAACACTTGAAGGCTTATGCAACTTTCAAAGTTTTGATGCTTCTAATTATTATTATTTTTTCATTGCTAGAAAAATGAAAATGAAATCTTTAGATGTAAAACCTCCTATCATGCTTGAATGGCTTGATAATTGTGAATATTTTGGATTAGTTTTGTCACCTCTCAACACTAGAGAGAAAATTAACCAGACTTCAATTTTAGTAGCTGAGTTTCATGATATGGAAGATTCTATATACAAATGGTGGCAAGTTGGATTAAATTTCATTAATGGCAAATGTGTATGGTCTAATGGTGAAGCTTATGTACCTGAAGAACATGACCAACTATTTAATGAAAGATTTAGACCAAATTGTCAATTAGATGGTAGTGTTGCTTATTTGAATATGGACAATAATCGACTTTATAGTTTTGCTGTTGATAAACACGTAAATAAACTATGCAGTATTCTTGAAGAATGTTCAGCTGGAAATAATTCAGATAATTACATCTTACTTTTGGCAATGATTGTAGCTGTTGTAATATTGGTGACACTTTTAATCATATACTTTACTTCAAGTAGATGGCTTAAAAATTGGTTTAGTTGTGTAAAACAACCAGTAAATCAAGAGACAACAAGAACAACTGAAGACTCCAACCTAACCATTAAAAAAGCAAACTTAAACTCTGAAGGAGTAGAAGATGATTCTATTGAGATGGTAGAGACCTTGAAGCTTAGCGATGATTTTTAGAAAGAAATCAGAAGAATTACAAAAACTTTTCTTATTCATTGCCTTATTCAGTTTTTGTAGCTTTATGAACTGTTTTTACCAAGTTTTAAAAATTTTGCAACATTTGTATTATTCTATTTGTTTAAATGCATTTTGTAATCTAATAGATTTTTAAGGCAAATAAAATTGATTTCTATAAATAGCTAGTTGGAAGCTACTTGGGTTGAAAAATTGATACATTTTCTTAAAAGTGACGTTCAAAATGCTTGGACCCATGCAAAGTTATTATTTTTTTTTGAAGCGAAAAACTGACTTTATGAAAAACATTGAAAACTTGTCAACATATATTTTATGTTTTTGTCAAGCAAACAGTTCAAACTCTAAAATTTGGCTTAATTGTTTAGTGAGATGTTTAGTTTGCAACCAATTTCGTTTTTAAAATAATAAAGTTATTTTTTAAAGTTGATATGAAATTTGAATTTTCACAATATTAATGTTGAGTTTAGTTCTTTTCTAAAATATTTGAGAAAACTTTTTTCTATTTGTTTTAAATACGTTATTGTGAAGTTAAGGTTAGAGCATTATAGTAACTACAAAATTCAACTTTTTTCTTTGTAATCATTAGAAACTGCTAAAAAGTTGTTTAACTTCTTGAAATCAGTTTAAATTCCAATGAATGCTACTTTTGCAATGATCATATAATTTAAAATTTTATAGGACATCAGCTAACAACATTGTCTCATTTCAAGTTCCTCACAGCTGTTTTGATTAGATAAACTTCAAAAAGAACGACAATTGACAGACTACCATCAAATTTATTGAGATCAGAAACTATTGGATGAAAGAAAAGCTTTGAAATGTCAGATCTCGAATTTTATTTGATTCTTGCTCGATCCATTTTAATACTTTTTCTTTTTTCCTTGATTCTGATAATCCTTCGAAAACGTCTTCGAAAAGATTTTCATAACTCAGCTATTAAAGACAACATACTTCAAATGAATCAACTTCATTCAGATGTTGCTGTGAGTAGTGATACAATTACAACTAGAAAATGTGAAAAATAAGATGACAGAAAATATGAAGAAAAGAAAGAATTTAATGATACAGTTGATAATCATACTGATGAGAATGAAAAGAAAACTGTAAGAGGAAGATTTTTATATTCAGAAGAAGAAAATGGGGGGTTAGATGAATCTTTTGATGATTCAGATGTTTTCGAATCTTAGTCATTTTAAGGAAAGGAAAAAACTGAAAAGAATCAAGTTGCTTTTAATTTTAAATATCAAAAATCGATTGATAAGAGTCTTCTTGTATGTTCGTGATTTGTGAACTTTTCTTTGCTATCAAAGTGCTACTTTTCTAATTGTTTTAACTTAAGTTTTTATTTGATAATAAAATGAATGATGTTTAAAATGTAAATTATATTAATTAATTATTCTTCTATATAGAAATTTCTCTTGTTTTTTGCAGACGCAGCTATTTAAGTTTAATAAGGTATCGTGTCGGTAACAATTCTTAAAGACAGCATCAAAAATCAACAAGTAGAATTTACTTTAGCAATATTTAATAGGTAAAGTTACATTGCCTAGTGTAACAAATGATGTCATACAGTAAAAGTAAGCAACAAGTGAAAAAAAAATTAAGAAAAGTTCCAAATTCAACTAGTCATCAAAAGTTTATGTTATATGTGCGCTGTTAGCAAGATATTTATCTTTTTTTCTTTTAGGCTCTTCGAATCGTCCTGGTTAATATTTCAATGAACTTCTTGAATTAAATTTTTGTACTCATTTGATGTTATTCCTAATGCACCAACCACAACTAGAAGATTTTGATATTCATTTTCCACATTTTCCACATTCTTCATATTTTTATTTCTAGATCTACAAGTTTTAATTTGTTTTCAAATTCCTTGATAAATATGTTTGCGTCACTTCGTATTGCAGCTTTGGTTACTAGTTTTATCTTTAATGTAAATGTATAGCCTGTTGGTTTTTTTTCTTGATTTGTTTTAATGCCAATGTCGCAGGATACTGTGTTATCTTTATTTTCTTTAAACACTTCAAGAATCGAATCAACTTTCATTAGCAAGAAAATCTGTTGCTTAACAAATACAAGAAAAATTAAATAGCTAGTTTGTTCTTGTAATGAAGTTATTCTATTTATGCTGTTATTGAACATCGAGCTAAAGTACTTATTTTCTACTCTTCTGTGTCAATTCAAAAAATTTTAATCAGATTTATTGTTGATTATTCTTTTTAAATTTGAATCTTTTTATAATAAATAAAATTTCTTAAACTAAAATTTTGTAATGATGTCATTTTTGTTTGAAAAAGTCAATTGATGTATAAAATATCAGCTTTGAAATAAGAGTATTGTTTATCGATTACTATATTAATTACTATATGAAATAAGCTTATGAAATTTTTTTATGATATGAATAATTATCATAAGTATTTAAAAATTATTTAGTTATATAAATTATTCAAATGCAAACAATATAGTAAGCTAGACGAAAATGTAGAACAATACAGTGAACAAAACTGAAAAAACCCAATATATATAAAGTAATGGTTGGCAATATCTCTTAAAAACTCTTTTTAAAACTTAAAAAATCAGCTACTTCCTAAAGCTTTAAACATATCTACTCTGGTTTTCTATCTTGTAAGTTCATAAATTTACCATCAACAAAGATATAAAAAGATTTTTAAATACGGAAAAACTTCTGCTAGTGAAAAAATTTCAAATGATACTCACAACAAAATGTTCAACTTTCCTAGTCAATTAATTGCATAAACTTTATCACAAACACTTTTGTCAATCATCAGAAGCATTTATTTAGTTTCTTTGTAACTTTATGGTAAACACAGATCAATAACTTTTCAGCTTTTGATATTTAGTTACTTATTATTATTTATTCACCTTGCTACAATTTACTCTAAAACAACTCCCTAATGGAAATTTGCACTTTTTATTTGCTGAAGATATTCGTTGAAACAAATCTCAACTATTGTAAACAAGGCGAGATTGAAAATAAAACCTTCAAGTTTGTAATGTACTTTTTTATATTTAGTTAACATCTTTACATAACTGATTCATATTTTTATAATTTAACAAAAATTATTTAAATAGTGTAAACAATTCTTCTCTAAGACATTAGATGATAAATCAACCAAATTACTATTGATACTAAACATATAAATTCACGTTTAATGCCAAAAATATTTTCATTAGTAACCACATTCTTTCATCAAAACTAGCATCATCAAATTGTTCTTCAGTAATTACGTCACCATCATAAACTAATTTTTTTTGAATAATCTCTATTAGATTAGAAATAAAATGTGAACTTAAAAACACTGAAAACATTAGAGAAATGTAAATGAACAACTTTCACGAGGCATTTGTATAAAGTTTCATTCGACATTAAAAGTCAATCACAAGTTTGAAATTTAACAAAATATTGAAATATTACGATTCGCCCATAGATACCGAAAAAAGGAAATAAAAATTTTTGTTGTTTTTAACTCTTCTAAAATAAAAAAGATTGTTTAACTTGAAAACAACATTAATTAATGATCAAATAGATTATATCCGTAAAATATAGAGTAAATAACTGAATATTTTTATCTTAAGGTCTTACCTGCTTTGAATTTTTATAGAGTTTTATTCATGAAATATTATAATTTTGTTAATTAGCAAATTATTTTGATATCACTAAATATTTATGGAATCATACATTCAGCTTTTTTCTTCAAAAACTTTTGACGTTTTTACTTATGTTTAAAATTAATTAAATGATCAAAATATTTGAATTTTAAAAATTAATGTAAAATCTTCAGCTAATCAGTTGAAGTTAAAAAGAGTTAAAATAATAAATTATACATCTTGTGTAATTAGAACTAATTAAAAAAAGATTATTGAGAACCACATGAAATATAATTAGTTAAAGCAAAATTGATTATTTTGGTAAGTAAAAATGTTTTTATAACAATCTTATTAAAGATTTTTGAGTTTTATGTTTCTATAGTAAAAAAAGTTGACGCTAGACGTCGCTGAAGATAATTAATTTTGAAATCCTTGTATTGCTTTAGGCTATGTTTTTGTAAGTGATATTTGATAAATTGAATTTTAAGGTTTACTTTCAAACTTTATTGAAATTATGAATAATTAAGTTTAAACTGAAAACAGAAAAATTTTAACTAGTAGCTTTTCGTATCAAAAAAAAAATACAATTTTAAAAATAAATTATTTATCTAACTTTGAATTCAGAAGTAAATTTCAACGTTTTAACATACTTTCTTCCTCTTATCAGTCAGACAAATAATTTTTTTCACTTATTTGACCTTACAAAACATTTAAAAAGTTTTTTCAATAACCCTTGTATTGAAATCTGTAAATAAAAACTAATTGACGGTTACAAAAATTTGACTCAACTTAGCGACTATGAATTTCCAAAGCATAAATTTAAAAAAATATTCTGAAAAAATTTCCACTAAAATTAGAAAAATCTTTGATAAGTTAAATAAAATTCACAAAAGCAATTTATTTTCGTTTTTATTGTCAACATATAAAACTATTCTTATGATTCTAAATATCTCAAATTTTTTAAATGACTAATAATTTTCAAAAATAATTTTTCTCCGGACAAATACTAGATGAAACAATGTTATTATAGTGAAAAACATTTTTAGTTATCATTATAATACACTGTGAACAGAGTAAATTTTTGTTATCGACTACTCGTCGATAGATTAATCCGAAATTAAAAACTAACAAAATTAAGTTTATTTTCAAAATTAAATATGCTTGGATGTTTCAATTAATATGATTACATGGCGTGAATATCATTTTGACATCAAATATTTGTCAATTTTGTTTTTTCATTTTGTTTATTATTTGATTTATTTATTTATTTTTTAAGCTTTATCTTTCTATACTGACAACCATGTTAATATATAAATAAATCACTTTTTTCACTAAAGAATTATGATTAAATTTGAAAAATCATAATGTGTATAATGTTTCACGCAAGTATATAATTTTTTTTATAAAGCGCTATTTAATATGAAAGAGTGAAAAAAATAATTTTAAGTTTAAAATTTTAAAAATAGTAATTTTATAGCTCAATATTGCTAGTTTTTACTAAAACTTTTTATTGATTCTTTTGCTATCCACTAAATTCCATCATAGATTTACTGGAACAATTAGAAATGTTTGCGATATTCTCAAAGAAAAATAGATAAAATGTTTTTATGTAGTAATCATCATTAGTTTGTGTAAATCAAATCAATAAAAATTACAAATTTCAAAAACTTTAATTTTCACAAATATTTGGAGTTATATTGAAAATTTCCTCAAGTATTCCTACCAAACGAAATAATCAAGCAATTTTTAATTTGAAAGTTTGCTGTTACTTGTTAGTTGTATTTGTCGAATTATTCTATCGACAAACGGTCGATATCAAAAATTATGTTTATTTGTTTCATTTCACGCTAAAGATTAAAGATTATTTCTTTATATAAAAAATCTTCTCATCTAGTATTTGTCAGGAGAACATGAGTTTTTCTGAATGTTACTAAGAAGATAACAATGCATTGTTTCTATAATAATAAAGAAATAAAAATCTTTTGCAACTACAAATTGCATTTATATTTTTTTTAACTAGACATACATAGCTAAACTCAAACTCTTTTATTCAAAATTCCAAAATACAATTATTAATATCTAAAATAATAACTATACTTTAAAATAAAATCTTAGAAGATAAGCAGTTTATAAGCTTCATTGTAAAAATCACAAAACAAAGCAACAAAAATGCTTTACAAAAAAACAGTGAAATAGTAAATCCAACTCAATTAATTAGTTAAATTCGTACCAGTGCTGTATTAAAAGTAGATACTCGCTACTAACAAAGTTTTTATTGAAATTTGCCTAATTGCTGATGGTAGCTAAGTTAGAATAAAGAGTTTTGATATATTTCAGTTTCAAATTTAAATATGTTTGTTTAAGTAAAACAATGATTTGTTTACATATTAACATGTTTTCTAGTAAAAAAATAGGAAGCTTAAAATTTTTGAAATAATAAATCGAATAAAATGAAGATAAAAAATGTTTTCAATCAGCAGCATCTGCCAAAGTATAATAAAGAGTAGTTTGCTAATTTCTGTATTACACAAGTAAGCATATTAACAATTTTTTTAATTAGTTTAAAAAATAATTTGCTTTAAAAATTTTCATTTTTTTTATACGGAATCTACTTGTTAAGTTAATTTTGTTTTCAGTTTAAACTTAATTATTCATAATTTCAACAAAGTTTGAAAGTAAACCTTAAAATTCAATTTATCAAATATCACTTACAAAAACATAGCCTAAAGCAATGCAAGGATTTCAAAATTGTTCATCTTCAGCGACGTCTAGCGTCAACTTTTTCTACTATAGAAACATAAAACTCAAAAATCTTTAATTAGATTTTTATAAAAACATTTTTACTTACCCAAAACTATCAATTTTGCTTTAATTTAATAAATTTTATGAAGTAGAATTCAATATTTTCTTAAAGCTACTTAATTTAGAAAATAAACAATGAATAATATTGAAAAGATGAGTTGAAAGTTATATTTTTAAAGACAGTAAAATTAAATTAAATTTGTTGTCAAGCGAGAATAGCAATGAGTGGGAAACTGTATAAATTGATTTTTTACTTAAATAAATATCTGACTTTACAATTTTGTTTTGTTCTTATAAAATCAGATGAGAAAAATTTTATATTGACATTAATAATTATTATTAAAATTATTTTTAGAAAAGATAAATAAAAAACATTTAAAATCAACCTTTAAAATATATCTGAAAATAAATATCAAATTAATTGAAAACTTTTTTTATTCGAAAGATTTTTAATTTCTTTTACTATCAATCTTACAGAGAAAGTATTTCCTTCTTCAAAGTAGATTATAAATTTTATATTTAAACTGTTTAATGATTTTTTAAGACTATAACTATTATAAAAACGTTTTATATAAAGTTAATTCTATGTATTTTTAATTGTTTTTTTTTTACTAAAGATAAAAATCATATATATAAACTGAATATTTTTATATATTTGTAGTAAATCTGATATTAAATATTAGAAAATATTAAACGCAAAAAGTTATGAAATTCATAGAGAAAAAACATTAAGCAAAGCAAAAAGTCCTTTACAAAAAAAAGCTAAAAAACGATAACTTGGAAATTTTATTAGATGATGTGTTTACTCAGATGTTTTATGTTTCTTTAGTCGAAAAAATTGACGCTAGACGTCGCTGAAGACAAATAATTTTGAAATCCTGGCATTGCTTCAGGCTATGTTTTCGTAAGTGATATTTGATAACTTGAATTTCATGGCTTATTTTTAAAGTTTGTTGAAATTTGTAAACATTATTCTAATATCCCGACAAAAGCTAGTAAAAGTAGAATTTCAATACTAGTCTAGATTGTTCAAAGTATGGTTTTAATTTAGAAATCGTTAATTCTATTTTGGAATTTTGACTAAAAGAGTTTCAATTTAACAATGTATCTCAAAAAAAACTTGAAAATAATCTTGTAAAGATCTTTATTTAACTGCATTTTAAGCCTTTGTTTTGCTTAGTTGCACGTAAAATATTTTGCAGAAGTATATAGTTTTTTATCTCTTCGTTAACTTTTTCTAATTATTCTTTTTAACCTTTTCATTTAATCTCTGGTTAGCGATATTTAAGGTCAATGGTATTATTGGAATCACCAAGCTATTGAAGACTAGAAGATTTTCTGGGAATTTACTTTTGATGTAAATATCTTTTATGAACTTTGTTACAACCCTTTGCAAATCTTTCCCACTTTCATGTAATTATTTTTGTAATTTTTAATTCTTAAGCGTTGGCGGTTTGCTTCTTGGCATAAACTTTGATTAATAGAATTTTAATTCTTTTAATATAGAAAACAATTAATTTTGATTTAATTTATTATATTTTATGTGGTTCTCAATAATCTTTTTTTAATTAGTTCTAATTACACAAGATTTTTAGGTTATTATTTTAAATCTTTTTAACTTCATCTGATTAGCTGAAGATTTTATTCTAATTTTCAAACTCAACTATTTTGGTCATTTAATTATTTTTAAACAAAAATAAAAACGTCAAAAGCTTTTTGAAGAATAAAACTGAATGTATGATTCCATAAAAATTTAGTGATATCAAAATAATTTGCTATTTAACAAAACTATAATATTTCATGAATAAAACTCTATAGAAAAATCAAAGCATTTAAGACATTAATATAAAAATATTCAGTTATTTACGCCATATTTTACGGGTATAATCTATTTGATCATTAATTGAAGATTTTTACAAGTTAAACAATCTTTTTTATTTTAGAAATAGGTAAAAACAACAAACATTTTTGTTGTCTTTTCACGAAATCGATGGGCGAATCGTAATATTTCAATATTTTGTTAAATTTCAAACATGTGATTGACTCTTAATGTCGAATGGAACTTTATACAAATGCCTCGTGAAAGTTGTTCATTTACATTTCTCTAATGTTTTCAGCATTTTGATGTTCACTTTTTATATCTAATCTAATAGAGGTTACTCAACAAAAATTAGTTTATGATGGTGACGTAATTACTGAAGAACAATTTGATGATGCTTGTTTTGATGAAAGAATGTGGTTACTAATGAAAAGTATTTTTGGCATTAAACGTGAATTTATATGTTTAGTATCAATATTAATTTGGTTGAAATATCATCTAATGTCTTAAAGAAGAATTTTTGAAACTATTTAAATAATTATTATTAAATTATAAAAATATGAATCAATTATGTAAGAATTTTAACCAGATATAAAAAAGTACATTACAAACTTGAACGTTTTATTTTTAATCTTGCCTTGTTTACAATAGCTGAGATTTGTTTCAACGAATATCTTCAGCAAATAAAAAGCACAAATTTCCATTAGGGGATTGTTTTAGAGTATTTTGTGTCTGAGTAAATTGCAGCAAAATCAAAGTCATATCGACTAACTCGTTGCACATGACTGCGTCCGACTTACGTGATATAAGAAAGTTAACTAAACGGGAAATCCCCTCTTCAATCGAGATAGTTGGTTTGTGAATAAAATGATTAATAAAATTATAAACATAAAAAAATAGAAATTTGATGTTGCTACCAGACAAGATTATACAAACATGGTTCGATTAACAAACTTTATTTTTGAGCAAACCAAAACTCATATCTAATATTTTTCTCATTTTTTGTTTTTTTTATCAAATCAAATCAAACTTCATATTAGACTGAAAAGGTTCCGGTTCACTGATTTTATTTTTCAGACTTGTTTATATTTTAAGTATAGCGTCGATATACTACTTGTTATGATTTGATTGAAACTGTTTTCAACTTTCTATTTGAACTTTATAAATTTTCATCCCATATGTTTTTCGTTTCACAAAATTTCACATTAGCAAATAAAGCAACAAAATTATTATTTTTCACTTAAAAACAGTAATTTAACAAAAAAGCTTTTTAATTTGTTTGATATTTGCAAGTTTCACGATAGAATATTTTTAAAATTACAGTTTAAATTTGAAAAAATTTTCTAAAGATAGTTTCTTCTTCGTTTGTTGTGTAAATTTTCTAGTATGAAGCATTTTTGATTTATTTCTTTGAAAGAAGTTAAAATAACAAAGAATGGAAATAACCAAATAACTCTATTCAATAAAATTATTACTAATAACTAATGATAAGAATAACAAATTAAAATGATAGCTTCTTTAATGGCAATTAAAGAAGAATTTAAACTGGTTAATTACTATAAACAAACTACAACTTTCTAATTACATCACCGACAAGTTATTGGTACAATTATAATTGTAAAATTGAAAAAAGGAATTTCATTTGCTATCGTTATTTTATGAAAATTTTATCGTTTTACTTTGCTACCCAATAAATTAATTGATACTCTAAAAAAATCATTTAGTTAGTAATCATCGTAAATTTATTAAATCAAGTCACTATCCAATTGAATACAACGACAAACCACAATTTTTTCAAAATTCAAAAACTATAATATCGACAAATATTTGATGTCAAATTGATCATCACGTCATTTAATTATTTCAATTGAAACATTCAAATAGTTTTAAATTTTGAAGTTCGCTGTTATTTGTTAGTTGTATTTGTCGGATTATTCTATCGACAAATTGTCGATATTAATAATTAGGTCTCTCTTATATTCTAAATAAAGATTAATTTTTTTATGTGACTTTCAATGTTTAATAGGTTCTTAAGTAATTTATAGTTATCTTTGACAAGTCGTTGATTGATGCTTATTTTTAGTAATTCTTCGATCTTGTAATTTAACTCACTAATATTTTCAAATTCTTTTTTTTTAATTGAAAAAGCAGAAAAAAGCCAGAAAGAAAAAATCTCAAATTATTTGTTTCTTTAATCAGTATAAGTCAAAGTATTTTACTAATATTTACCTAATGTTTTTTTTGTCCGACTTCATAAGTAATAAATTGTATAGATTCGATCAAATAAACTTTTTTTTTTCAATAAGCTTTATATTGAATAAAATTCAAATAAACTTTTACAAAGATTTTCATTTTTAAACATAACAAAACATCCATGATAAAACCATTTAATGAAGATATGAAATGGGTTCAACAATGAATTAAATGATAATTGTAGTTCTGGTTTTTACTGGTAAACTTCTAGCAAAAATTGTGATAAAATAATTTACATATCATATGATTATACAACTTTATGAAAAATTACTGATTAATTTGTCTATGGTTTAATTTTTGTTTAACGGTGTTATTAAATGTTTGATACACTAAATGCAGAGCTTTTTATTATCTAAAATAATTTTTTTAATAAATGATATATATTAAAAAATATTAATAACATTTTGATTAATTATTTCAAGTAATAACTTTTTGAAAAGAAGTTTTATTCATAAATTTTAAAGTTTATTTCAATCAAATCAAATGAAGTGTAGTGTATTATTAATTCTATTTAAACGAGTATTTCTATCTTTTGTTTGGTCTTAGTATGGTTATGTATTAAGCAGGTTTTCCTTATTTAAATTTAATAAAGAGCTTCTGTATACAGTTTTATTAAAAAATATTAATTTGTCTGTACTTTCATTGATTAAGCAAGTTTGGAACTTTCATTTTCAAGTCGGTTTTTATATTTGATTTTATCAAAATTCATTTTTTTTAAATCATTGTTAAATTTTAGAGTCGAATAATAGTCCAAATTTAAGATTATTACAATGTATAGATTGTGAACGTTCAAAAGTGTTGATTGTCTAAAATATCAAAATGCAATTATTTGTTTCACATTTTTAAAACAATTTTCAAACTATTTATTATTAAAGAATATTAAAAAGTTAACTGTGGAATTTACAGCTTTTAGATTTTAATGACAACTTTTTCCAACTAGTTTATTTTAGTCTTTAAATAAACATATAAGATTTACATAAAGTTAAATGAAAACATTTGCAAAACAAATTAGACTGTTTTTTTATTTTGTTAAATTACAGTATGTTTTTGTAACTCAAATCATTATCCTATTGATTACAAATTTCAAAAACTTGAATTTTGACAAATATTTGACGTCAAATTGAAAATCCTACCAATTAATATTATTAAATAAAACATCCAATTAGTTTTACAATTAACATTTTCTAGTAATTATCCAATTATTCTATCGACAAATAGTCGATATCAAAAAATTACGAGACTAACCAAATGATAACTAAACGTTAAAGAACATTTCATTATTTAAAATAATCTTCTCATCTAGTATTTGTCAGGAAAACGTGTTTTTTTTTAATTTTTAAACTCAATAATTTTGGTCATTTAATTATTTCTAAACATAAGTAAAAACGTCAAAAGCTTTTTTGAAAAAAAAACTGAATGTATGATTCCATATATATTTAGTGATATCAAAATAATTTGCTATTTAACAAAACCATAAAATTTCATGAATAAGACTCTATAGAAAAATCAAAGCAGGTAAAACATTAAGATAAAATTATTCAGTTATTTACGCTATATTTTACCGATATAATCTATTTGATCAATAATTCAAGATTTTTACAAGTTTAACAACCTTTTTTATTTTAGAAATAGTTAAAAACAATAAAAATTTTTATTTCCTTTCTACGATATATCTATGGGCGAATCGTTATATTTCAATATTTTGTTAAATTTCAAACTAGTGATTGACTGTTAATGTCGAATGGAACTTTATATAAATACCTCATGAAAGTTGTTCATTTACATTTTTCGAATATTTTCAGCATTTTAAGTTCACTTTTTATTTCTTATCTAATAGAAAATATTTTTGCCATTAAACGTGAATTTGTATGTTTAGTATCAATAGTAATTTGGTAACACAAATTCTAAGCATATATAAAATATATTTTATTATAATTTTCTTTTTGTTTATTATTAATCTTCCTATGTCAAGTCTAAAGTTTACCAAAAAACTTTTTAATAAATATATGATTATATTTGGTCTAAACATTTATGGAAATCACGTAAGGCTTGTTACATATTCATGAAATACTTAGACAAAAAATATGTTTTAGAATTTAATTTTTAAACAAAAATGATTTTAATGTAAATATTTGTATGTTTAATGATCATAGTTTTTACATTTTATATAAACAGCAATGACCTCATCAACTTCAATGACCCTATTAACATTAATGACTTCTAGACATTTGACTTCACCAGCATCAATGACGTCATCAACATCAACCATGTCATCAACATCAATGACGCCAGCAACATCAATAACTCCATCAACATCAATGAAGTCATCAATTTCAATTACGTCCTCGACATCAACGACTTAATCAATAATTGCTGATCAAATAACTGGTTATAATTACAACGACATATAACAATTTGTTCAATGTTTTTAAACTAAAAGATCGACAAATATTTGAAGCCAAATTGAAATTCACGCCGTGTAATTTTATTAATTGAAACATCCAAGCAGCTGTAAATTTGAAAGTTTGTTTGTATTTCTCTGTTTATCTTATTAATTACAACCTTCTAATTACATCATGGACAAGTTATTGGTACAATTATAATTCTAAAATTGAAAAAAGGAATTTCATTTACTATCGCTATTTCATGAAAATTTTTCTTTTTAATTACTTTGCTACCCAATAAATTAATTGATATTCTAAAAAAAATCATTTAGTTAGTAATCATCGTAAATTTTTTAAATCAAGTCAAATTGAACACAACGACAAACCACAATTTCTTCATAATTCAAAAACTATAATATCGACAAACATTTGATGTCATATTGAACATGACGTCACGTAATTTTATTTTGTGAAAAAATCAACAATTTCTAAAGTTGAAAGTTTCCTGTTTTTTCTTAGTTGCAATAACCAGAATAATCTATCGACACATAGTCGATATCAAAATTAAACAAAACTTACAAGACATCTTAATCTCGTATACCAAAAGCCAAGAACTTGATATACAAATATCTTTCCATCTAGTATTTGTCAGGAAGAAAACTAATTTATAAATATTCATTTATCTCTAAGAGTTTGATTTATTTAAAACTGTTAGGCGCTTTTTATCTCCTTAGATATCAATCTTATAGAAAAACTAATTCCTACTTTTAGGTGAGAAATACATTTTAGTTCTAAACTTCCCATATCTTTAACAAAACATATAAATTTTATACGAACATTAAATATTTTTCTAAATTTATCATAGGCATGACTTTTTATATTAGGAAAGTAAAGTGTTAAAGAAGAAGTAATTATGAAAATTAATAGTAATCAGTATAAGACAAATCGAAAAAAGATTTACAAAAAGAAAACAGTAAATCTATTGTTATTTTTAAATAACTTAATATCTTAAGATACAATCAAGAAATAGATATGAAATTTTATGATCACTATAGTTTCAACAAACATATTATAATTAAAATTCAAGTTATCAAATATCACTTACAAAAACATAGCCTGAAGCAATGCAAGGATTTTAAAATTATTTATCTTCAGCAACGTCTAGCGTCAACGTTTTTTTGACTTTAAAAACAAAAACTCATAATTCTTTAATTATCTTTTTATAGATTATAAGATTGGTATTTAGTGGAAAACTAGATTTCATTTAAATAAATATATTAGTTTCAAAAGTAACTTTTTAATCAATTGAGTTTGTTTAGCTAACATCAAATGCATTTTGTAAAATTGTACTTTTGCTAAAATATCTTCAAGACGTTGTAAACGTTTTTAACAATTTATAGCTAAGAAGTAAAGTTTCAAACATTTCTCCACTATATTTTAAAACTATAAGTTTGTTTCTTTGTGATAAACTCAAAAGATCTTTTTCACATCATGTTAGTAATAATGCTATTTGAGATATGTTTACAGATAAACTAAGAGATTGCTTCAAGAAGTTTGGTGATATTAACCACTGCGTGATAAAACAAAACCCAAGAATAAACCCTTCTTCAGGTTTTGGTATAATGTTATTTGCTGAGCCTGAATCTGTAGAACAAGTAATTACGTTTGTTTGAAAAGAGTTGATATGATTGATTTAATCGAATTTTTTTTAATTAGTTAGAAAGAATTTCATTGAAAATCTTTTTAATTATTTTACATTAGAAGTATATACATTAATATTAATCATAATAATTATTTGAAAATGTATAATCTAAAACGTAATAAGTAAAAAACTAAATTTAATTTAGAAATGTTGTCAAAGGAAAGCTTATATCACAGCTTAAAATAAAAAGAAAACTTTTAATTTAAAATTAAAATTCTGAATTGATTTTTCGTCCGGACAAACTCTAGAACAAAAAGCTCAGCGTTATTACTGGAATCACTAAGCTATTGAAGACTAGAAGCTTTTCTTGGAATTTAGTTCTGATGTAAATATCTATCATGAACTTTGTTACAATCCTTTGCAAATTTTCCCCACTTTTATGTAATATTTTTTGTATTTTTTAATTCTTAAACATTGGTGGTTTGCTTCTTGGCATAAACTTTGATTAATAGAATTTTTATAAAAAGAACAATTTCTGTTGGTGTTTGTTTACCTCTTTCGACAGAAGCTTTTGAGCATTTTACAACGCCGAAAGTCATTATAATAAATTTGTTGAAATTATAGTGATCATGAAATTTCAGAGCTATTGATAGATTTCAACATAAAGTTTCAAGTTATTTAATTAAAACATTTGTTTTACTGTTTTATTTTTATAAAGCTTTTGTTGCTTTGTTTTATGATTTTCACTTTGAATTTTAATAACTGCTTCTCTTTTAATATTTTAAGTTTATAATACTTATAGTCACATTTTACTACAAATTACTAAAAAATGATCAGTGTATAAACATAATTTTTTTGTTTACTAGAAAAAAAGTTTAAAAATATGAGTAGTCTTATAAACTTTTTGTTTTATTATTCTCATAGAAACACTTCAATGTTATATTTTTGAAAATAACTTTTTAAAAAGTGGTGTAATGTTTTTTTTGCATTTATTTAAAATATAATCTTTAAAAGTAAATAAAAAGTAATATTAATCAACTATTTTTATAATACTTAAATGAGTTAAAATAACATTACTTAAATTATACAAAAAAAAAGTTTAAATAAATTCTACCTTGTCAATTCATTAAGATTCAGTGTAAACCTGACTTAAACAAAATATTTGCGGTTTGTCTCACTTTTATTAAAATTTAGTAAATTACACATTTACAACATTTTGTAAAATTTAATTGCATTTTACTATTTATTTTTCAGTCACAAGATGTCACTTTAACAGTTGTATGTTTATATTTTATAATTTTATAAACTTTGTTTCCTCTTATCTGTCAGAAATATAGTGTTACTCAGTGACTATGAGCTTACCAAACATTGTTAATTCATACTCATACAATTAGCTTTTTATAAATCGTATTTGTAAAAGTCACATTTTAAAAAACCATTAAACAGTTTAAAAATAAAATGTTTTATGCACTAAGAAGTACCAAATAAGTTTTTATAAGATTGATAGCAAAAGAAATAAAAATCGTCTCACAGTTTTAAATAAATCAAACTTTTAAAGATAGATAAAAAATTTTAAAACTCACTTTTTCCTGACAAATACTAGATGAGAAGATTTTTTATATACTGAAATGTTCTATGAACTTTAACGTAAATTAACACAATTAAATTTAATTTTTGATATCGACCATTTGTTCATCGATCATAACAAATAACATAAAGCTTTAATTGTACAACTACTTGGATGTTTTATTTTAAAATATTAATTTGCATTAATTTTATTAAATCAATATTATGATTAAGTCAAAATCAAATTTAAAAAAAATAATAATCGAAAAATAACTTTATTCCGGACAAATACTAGATGAAAAGAAGTTATTATTATAAAGATGTTTATCCAAAAGATCATGTATCTAATCTTGCATTTGCAGGTTCATAATTTTGATATCGACCATGCGTCGATAAAATATGTTGAAAATCAAAACTAAGAAATATAAACAAACCTGCTTTTTAGTTAAATGTTTCAATAACCAACAATAAGACGACGTAAATTGCAATTTGACGTCAAATATTTCTCTAAATTTTAGTATTGAAATTTTGTAGAGTTTGTTATTTGTCTTTGTAAACAACAGGATAGTGATTCGATTTACAGAAAACTTAAGATGATTAATACCTAAAAATATTTTATTTGAACAGAATATGATTGATATTAGTCAGTAGCAAGATAGTCAATAAATGAATTCGTTATAAACTTGCAGTAGTAAGTTAGAAAATATATTTTTTTCAATTTATACTTATAGTTTTTCTTATATTTTCAAATTCTCCAGCGATTTATGAAACAACTTTAGATTAATAGAAGTTAAATTTATTAGTTTATTTTTTCAGCCACAAGATGTCTCTCTAATAGTTTTATTTTCATAATTTTAGAGATTATAATTATTCTACCTTTATTTCTACTTGACAAATAGTGCTGCTCAGTGACTTAAAGATTCCAGTTTTTATACTTCCGCTGCGCCACTCTGCTGAATGCATATTATTATTAGCTAATTATAAAGCTAGAACTTTCTATTAAACTACTTTACCTAAATAATAAATAATAATAATATATGAATATAAATATATGTATTTATATATGTATATATGTATTTATAGTACTGGTATTATATTTACCTCAATATTGTTGTTTTACAAAAAATCTTTTTCAATGTTTTTCAAAAATAATAATATTATGAAAAAGTAGAAATAAACAAAATAAATAAAATCCTTAAGAAATAAAAACAGTAGCTGTTATTAGCGAACTTAAAACTTAAAATTATATAATTATTAAAATTTCATAAAAACAAAGAGTATTTTTGAAAATTATCCATATTTTTTCATGTTTTGTTTTTCTCCTTTAATAGTTTTCCGAAAATAAATTTAGTTTAGAATATTTCACATTCAAATTTCTAGCTTTGGATAAATCTCAGTTTTCAATAAAATTTACTTTTAAGAAAATTTTAGAATAAAAATTAATATTTCTATTTTTAACAAATACTTTTTATTAGCAGATAAAATTGTTTTACTTTTGTTGAATTAAAACTAAACAAAAAATAAGAAAAAGTAATTTATTAACTTTATTTGAGTTATATATCTTATTGAATACTATTAAATCTGTTTTCTAAGAGATTATTTAAAAAAATAATTTTGGTTTTAAGGAATAATTGTATTTTTTTAATGGATAAATTTATAAGAACTCATCATTAAAATCAACATCATTAAGATCAACATCTTACCAATATCTGCATTTGATGATCATCTTCTTTTTTCAAAAATTCTTCTTTCAAACTAAAAACCAAACAAATCAATCACTGATGACGTCACATGCTGATGACGTCATCTTCGATCGACACCAGATTTTATTTTGAACTCATCAACTTCTGGCTTACTCATCTTTGTCAAAGATTGTGTTCAACATCGCGGTGAGATCTTGTGTATATTAAATCTGTTTTTGAAGAGATTATTAAAAAAGAATTATAATGTAGAATGTATCAGTCTTAGATAATTACACAATGAAAGTTCTCTATTTTTAGTATCGACCATTTGTCAATATATTAATGCGAAGGTTTATACGGAGAAGTACAAACAAACTTTCAAAGTTATAACAGCTTGAATGTTTCAATTAATAAAATTAAACTCCGTGAATTGCAATTTGACATCAAATGTTTGTCGATTTTAAAAATTTTGGAGAAATTGTTATTTGTCATTGTAATCAACAGGATTGTGATCTGAATTAATAAAAGTTACGAAAAATACTATTTAAAACTAGTTTTTCTATTTATTTTTTAAAGAAGATCAATAAAGTTAGTTGGAAGCAAAGTATTGAATAAACAAAGAAACTGTAAATATTGAATTAAACAAAACTTAATTTCTACTTTAAAATTACTTCTTATAATTCTATATCCATTTAATCCAATTTAAAAATATTAGTGAGTCAAATTACAAGATCGAAGAATCACTAAAACTTAATATCAATCAACTACTTGTCAAAGATAACTGAGTCTCACTACTACTCTTCTGCATTTTATTATGTAAACTTTTAGAAAAAATACCAGGCGGGTAAATGCTTTACAGAAAAAGTAGTACTGAACTTACTGATTAAAAATCACTTAAGAACATATTAAACATTTAGACTCACTATATTTAATAAAAACGATAAAAATGCTTTTAATGTAGAAATTTTTTACAACAAAATTCCGAATAAGTTGCAGCTTTTGTAGAAAAATTTCAAACTTTAAATCTTGACTTATAATGATTAAAGAAACAAATCATTTGAAATTTTTTCTTTCTGGTTTTTTTTTGTGCTTTCTTTTACTTTATTGATTAAAATAACAATAAATTCGTCTTTTGGATAACAGTTATAGTTTACTTTTTAACCTAAGTTGTTTTTAGAAAATATTAAAGTTTACTTCATAAAACTTAAGCAAAATTGAGTATTTTGTGTAAATAAAAATGTTTTGATAAAAATAATAAAAATTTAATTAAAGATTTTTGAGTTTTATGTTTCTATAGTAGACATAGGTTTCTATAGAACAAGTTGACGCTAGACGTCGCTGAAGATAAATAATTTTGAACACCTTGCATTGCTTTAGGCTATGTTTTTGTAAGTGATATTTGATAACTTGAATTTTAAGAAATACTTTTAAACTTTGATGAAATTATGATAATTATATTTAAATTGGAAACAAAACTAACTTAATAAGTAGCTTTTCGTATCAAACAAAATTTAAATTTTTATAATGTTTTTACACTTTTAAAAACGGACTTTTGGAAGTTTCAAATCACTAATTTAAGTTAAAATTTTGTAAACGACCCTAAAATACAACAGTTAAACGAAATAAGGAAAGTTTTCAGTAATTTTAATTACCTTATTCGAGATTTTTCTAATTTTGATCGAAACTATTTCTGAATATTTATAAAAATTTCTTTTTAAATTTCGAAGTTTAAATTATGATTTTTCGGATTAATCTATCGACAAATGGTCGATATCAAAAATTGCTAGAGTTATAAAGTCTATGTATATGCGTACTGAGGAATATTATTCATAATAAAATCTACTTTATATCTAGTATTTGTCCGGAGAAAAGATTTTTTCGTAAATAATTTTTCCTCATTTCGTAAGTTTGCTTATTCATAATCATAAGAATGAATTTGTGAGTTGACAAAAAAAAATTAAAAACAAATTGCATTTGCTAATTTTGATCAGATTATTTGAGATTTTTTCTATTTTTTGCCGAAACTTTTACTGGATAATTTTCAAAATATGTTTTGGAAGTTCGAAAATAACTGAGTTTATTCTAATATTGAACATTTTTCAATTCCAAAATATTTCATAAATTTCTTAATGTTTTTATTTTGTATTAAATTGTTGCAATTATTGAATTTATAGTTTGTATTAAATAACTTTTTAGAGTTGAACATTGTTTTAAGAAAGTAATAAATTTTAGATTTAATAAGTTCAGCCAACTGTTTTGTTTTCATTTCATATTTTATTTATAAAATCGAATAAAACTTCATATCAGACAGAAAGAGTTCCGGTTCACTGATTTTCTTTTTCAGACTTGTTCTTATCTTAAGTTTAGCGTCGATATACTACTTGTTATGATTTGAATGAAACTGTCTTCAACTTTCTATTTGAAACTTATAAATTTTCATCTGACATATTTTACGTTTCACAAAATTTCACATTAGCAAATAAAGCAAAACAAATTATTATTTTTCAGTTAAAAAACAGTAATATTACAACAAAAAAGCCTTTTATTTTGCTTTAGAAACGTAAATTTCATTTTACAATAATGATTTACAGTTAAAATTTGCAATAATTTTGTCAAGATTATTTCTTCTTCGTTTGTTGTGTAAATTTGCAAAAATAAAATATTTTTGATTTATTTCATTGAAAGAAGTTAAAATAACAAAGAATGGAAATAACCAAATAACTCTATTCAAATAAAATTATTACTAATAACTAATGATAAGAATAACAAATTGAAATTAAACTTTCTTTAATGGCACTAATCAAAAATAGGAAAAAGTTTGATTTTATACTGGTTAATTACGATAACCAAATTAATACTTTCTAATTACATCACTGACAATAATGTTAACTTACTATCGCTAGTTTATAGAAAATTTTTTCTTAATTATTTTGCTACCCAATAAATTAATTGATATTCTTTAAAGAAAATTGTTTAGCTAGTAATAATTGTAATTTTTTTGTAAATAAAATCACTATACAATTGAATACAAGGACAAACAAAAAATTTTTAAAAATTCAAAACTATATGAACGACAAACATTTGTAATCACCAAATTAATAATCACCCTAATTAATATTATTAAATAAAACACTTTAGCAGTTTTAAATTTAATAGTTTGCTGCTATTTGTTAGTTGTACTTATCAGATTATTTTATCGACAAATGGTCGATTTCAAATATTATATTGAAGGTTTTTATTTATATCTGCAGGTTAAGGAGCATTTCGTGAAAAAAATATCTTTTCATTAAGTATTAGCCAGGAGAAAGTGAATTTGTTAAATTTCATTTATCTTTAAAAGTTTGAGTTATTTAAAACTGTGATACAAATTCTTTTTCAATTTGCTATCAAGCTTATAGAGAAACTATTTCCTACTTTAAAGTACATAATACATTTTAGTTCTAAACTGTTTAATGATTTTTTAAAACTAAGATTATTACAAATACTACTTATATAAAGTTAATTGTATGAGTATGAATAAACCTTGTATGAATATAAATAAAGAATGTTTTCGAAGCTCAAAGTCACCAAGCAACACTATTTGTCTGACAGATAGGAGGTTACAACGTTTATTAGTTTAAAAATATAAACATAAAACATTTATAGTGACATCTTGTGACTGAAGAATAAATAGTAAAATGCATTTATAAATTACAATTTAAAGTTTAATCTACTAAACTTTAATAAAAGTGAGATAAATCGCAAATAATTTGTTTAAGTCAGCTTTACTGAATCTTAATGAGTTGACAAAGTAGAATTTGTTTGAATTTCTTTGTATAATTTTGGTAATGTTTTTTTTACTTAATAAAATATTATAAGAACAGTTGATAAAAATTAGGTTTTAAGACTAATGAAGATTTCGTTTTTATTTAACGCAAAATAAACGTTATTCCCGTTTTCTTAAATATTCTTACAAAGATAAAAACGCATTGTTTCTATAATAATAAGAAAAATGTAATCTTTAGAATTGCAAAGCGCATATTTTATTAACTTTTTACAAAATTTTTACATTATATGTTAAAACTGAATATTTCACTCAATTTGTTGTAAAATTTGAATATTAATATCTGAAAATTAAAATCTTAAAAGAGAAGCAGTTGTTATTTTTGAACATTTTTAAAAACATATTTTGGAAATTCGAAGTCACTGATTTAAATTAAAATTTGATAACCGACACTAAGACGCAACATTTAACGAAAATTAATAAATAAATTACAAATGAATTTATAGTAGAGAAATAATGTGATTATAAATTAAATATTAAAACAAAACCATTTTCTTAATTGTTCTAAATTCAATAAAAATTAAAACAAATTACAAGTATTTTTTTTAGTTTCATATAGTTTGAAGTTTAATTTTAGAATACTTCAAATCAATAGAAAACATATAAAATAAACCTTCAAAATATACCTGATAATAAATATCCAAATAATTGATAACTTCAGCAAAATGAAATCTTTTGTTTAAAATCCTACAATTTGTTACATCAAATTTAAAAAAACAATTTAAGATTAAAGATTTAAGAACAAGAAAGTTGTAGTCTGATGTTTTTGCTTATATTAGTAACACAAAAAATTATTTTAGTTTTAATTTTATAATTTTATAACCTTTTAATTTTTGATCAAAATCAACTTGTTCGATTACGTCACTATAAATTAAGGCGTTGTTGAGTAATGAAATAGTCTTTAGCTAAATTCAGCTTTCAAAATTATGCTTATAATTCAATTGAGATTATCAGATTTTAAAATGAAGCAAGAGATACAAGTTTCTTATCAAGGCCAAGTTAAAAACAATCAACCTTAAAAATTAATCTTTCTTAGACTCACAGTTTCGGGTTAAAAAACAAAACAAAGTAAAGATATTAAAACCAAAACACAATTTGTATAAAAAGTTTATTTTGAAATTTGCTCTATGTTGATTATCAGAAAGTTTAACTTTAAAAAGTTTCTAATTAACCCATGATATAGCTTACAGCTTTAAAATATCATCTTAAAGTTTAGATCTTTGGCTAATGTCATTAACAAAAATATTATAATGATACTTAGTTTAAGATATTTTATAATATCCAAACATATTATTTATTAATTTTCACCCAAAGTAACTAACTAAATACAATAATTATGTTTTAAACACTTTCTAAAATACTTTCAAATTTATTGGCTAACAAAATTACCAATAAATAAAAGTTACCACAACTAGCTATTCAAATTGTTTAATTCCTTTTATCTATAATATTAAGAAACATTCTTCTTATTCAAAGTTTTCATTGTTTGTTGAAATATTGTTTGAACTTATTAAAAAATCCTAATCTATCCTATCGACAAAATACATGTTTTCAGCGGTTATACAACTATTCTGAATTTCATGAAGTTTTCAGAGACAAGGTTACTAACCAATTACAACTAATTTGTTTTAAGGACATCGACAAGTTTGTCGATTTCAAATGTGTGATTTTGGACTAGTGACAAGACCAACAAGTCGCTAAATGGTATTTCTTTATATATTTATTAATTTAATTCGATCTAGTATTTGTCCGGACAAAACTGAATTTTCAAAAATCAATTTTCTGTATAAGCTTGTTTTTTTTAGGACAACGAAAACATGTTTTGTATTCTAAAAAAATGTTAATTATCTTTTTACTATTTGGTAATTCTTAATTTCTCTAAAATCAGTTTCAAAACTAAGTTTTAAAAGATTTCTTTTAAATAAAATGAGTTAAAAGTATTTTCGATGTGAAAAAAATTAGATGAGTTTAGATAGAAATGTTGCTTAAAATTTAAATATATTTTCTTGTAAGCTCAAAGTTAGTGAGAAAAACTAAATGTCTACAGATCTCAACACAAAACACTAATTCTATAAGATAAAAAAATCGATTGTGATGATGAAACAGAGACATCTTGTGACTGAAAAAAAGTAGTGAATAAAAGGTTTTTATATATTTCACTGACATATAATAGTATATTTAACATTTATAAAATTTTTTTAAAAACAACATTACTGATACTTAATTTGCATGAAAATAAAGTAGTAAATAATAATGTTTGATTAAAATATTAAAAATTTGAAACAGAAAATTAAATTAATCTTAATTTGATTTTTATTATTTTTCGTTTTTTTAAATTTCAAAATCTAGAAGATTTCTGAAAAATTGTTCTTATTGTTTTTTTTTTACTTATAGTTGAAACACTAAAATGTCTTTAAAATTGTTTTATTTTTCAACTTTATTACAATTGCATCCTCTTAAATATTTCTAAAATTAATCTCTATTACATACAGAGGTGAAACTTAAAGTTGTTAATTCTGTTATTTTAATAAAAGTTTGATTTACCAGTTTTGATGTGATTACAATTTTAGATATTTCAGAAACATCTTGATACAGTAGTTTTTAAGCCAAATGTTTTATTTTCATCTCATATTTTTTTTATCAAATCAAATCAAACTTCATATCAGATAGAAAATGTTCCGGTTCACTGATTTTGTTTTTTAGACTTGTTTTTATTTTAAGTATAGCGTCGATATACTACTTGTTGTTATTTGAATGATTGTTATATACTTTCTATTTGAAATTTATAAATTTTCTTCTATTATGATTTTGTTTCATAAAATGTCACATTAGCAAATGAAGCAACTCAACTTTTTTTCAGTTAAAAACAGTAATTTAACAAAAAAGCTTTTTAATTTGCTTCACAATCACAAATTTCACTTTAGAATATTTTTAGATTTACAGTTTAAGTTTGCAATAATTTTGTAAAGATTTCATCCTCGTTTGTTGTGTAAATTTTCTAAGATAAAGTATTTTCTCTTTATTTCATTGAAAGAAGTTGAAATAACAAAGAATGGAAATAACCAAATAACTCAATTCAAATAAAATTTTACTAATAACAAATGATAAGAATAACAAATTAAAATGATACCTTCTTGAATGGCACTAATAAAAAATAGGAGAAAGTTACATTTTAAACTGGTTAATTACTACAACCATAATACTAGTTTCTTATTAGGTCACCGACAAGTTATCTTACCGACAAGTTATCGGTTTAATTGTTATTGTACAGTTGAAGAAAACAATTTTAGTTTACTAACGTTAGTTTATAGTAATTTTAATATTAATCATTTTGCTACCCAATAAATTATTGATATTCTAAAAAATATATAAGCTTGTAATCACCGTAGGTTTTTTGAATAAAATAACAAAACACAATTTTTTCATAATTCAAAAACTTTAATATCAACAAATATTTGATGCCAAATTGAACATGACGTCATGTAATTTTATTATGTAAAAAAATCAAAAATTTCTAAATTTGAAAGTTTCTTGTTATTTCTTAGTTGCAATAACCAGAATAATCTATCGACACATAGTCGATATCAAAATTAACCAAAATTGAAAGAAAACTGTAATCTCGTAAACCAAAAGCCAAAAACTTTATATAAAAATATCTTTCCATCTAGTATTTGTCAGGAAGAAAACTAATTTATTAATATTTATTTATCTTTAAAAGTTTGATTTATTTAAAACTGTGCGACGCTTTTTGTCTCCTTAGATATCAATCTTATAGAAAAATTATTTCCTACTTTTTGGTGAATATTACATTTTAGTTCTAAACTTCCCATATCTTTAACAAAACATATAAATTTGATACGAACATTAAATATTTTTCTAAATTTATCATAGGCATGACTTTTTAAATTAGGAAAGTAAAGTGTTAAAGAAGAAGCAATTATGAAAATTCATAGTAATAAGTATAAGACAAATCGAAAAAAGATTTACAAAAAGAAAACAGTAAATCAATTGTTATTCTTAAATAATATAATATCTTAAAATACAAACGAGAAAAAGCTATGAAATTGTATGATCACTATAGTTTCAACAAACTTATTATAATTAGGTCGTTAAAAATTACCTACAAACTTTCAGTAAATAGGAAAACATACATCAACGGAAATTCTTCTCTTTTTGAAAATTCTATCAATCAATGATTTACGCCTACAAGAAAATCACTTTTATTTATGAATTAAAGAAACACAAAAACTTTTACAAAAAAGTGAGGGAAAGATCTGTAATTCAAGTAAGAATAAAAAGTTTTGATATATTTCAGGTAATGACTTTTTTATATTTGTTTATATGACAAAAGTGATGTGTTGATATATTAACATTTTCGTCTCTACAAAAATAGAAAGCTTAAAGTGTTTGAAATAAAAAAAAATGTAAGTTAAAAACGTTTTTAATTAGCAGCATGTGATAAAAATGAATAATATTTAGTTTGATAATTTTTTATTACACAAAAATGTGGATTAAAAAGTTTTAATTTACTTTAAATTTAAAAGTTAAAATAATAGTAAATTTTTTGTTTACTAAAAAAAGTTTAAAAATATGAGTAGTTTTATAAACTTTTTGTTTTATCATTCTCATAGAAAAACTGCAATGTTATATTTTTGATAATAACTTTTTAAAAAGTGGTGTAATGTTTTTTTTGCGTTTATTTAAAATATAATCTTTAAAAGTAAACACAAAGTAATATTAATCAATTATTTTTATAATACTTAAATGAGTTAAAAAAACATTTCTTAAATTATACAAAAAAAAATTTAAATAAATTCTATCTTGTCAATTCATTAAGATTCAGTGTAAAACTGACTTGAACAAAATATTTGCGATTTGTCTCAATTTTATTAAAATTTAGTAAATTAAACATTTACAACATTTTGTAAAATTTAATTACATTTTACTATTTATTTTTCAGTCACAAGATGTCACTTTAACAGTTGTTTGTATATATTTTATAATTTTATAAACTTTGTTTCCTCTTATCTGTCAGAAATATAGTGTTACTCAGTGACTATAAGCTTACCAAACATTGTTTATTCATACTCATACAATTAGCTTTTTATAAATCGTATTTGTAAAAGTCTCAGTTTTAAAAAATCATTAAACAGTTTAAAACTAAAATATTTTATACACTAACAAGTACCTAATATGTTTTCAAAAGATTGATAGCAAAAGAAATAAATATCGTCTCACAGTTTTACATAAATCAAACTTTTAAAGATAGATAAAAAAAATTTTAAAAATCACTTTTTCCTGACAAATACTAGATGAAAAATTTTTTTAAAATAAAGAAATGTTCTTTAACATTTAGTGATAACCATGAAGCTGTGGTAATTTTTGATATCGACTATTTGTCGATAGGATAATTGGACAAATAAAAGAAAATGTTAATTGTAAAACTACTTGGATGTTTTATTTAATAATATTAATTAGTGGGATTTTCAATTTGACGTCAAATATTTATCAAAATTCAAGTTTTTGAAATTTATAATCACCAGGATAATAATTTGAGTTACAAAAACATGCTGGAATTTAACAAAATAAAAAAAAACAATTTAATTTGTTTTGCAAGTATTTTCATTTAACTTTATGTAAATCTTTATATGTTTATTTATAGACATAAATGTTATTACAATTTGTTAATATATATCAATTCTAAAAAAATTATTTTATATAATAAAATGCTTTGCATTTAGTTTATCAAACACTTAATAAAACAGTTTAACAAAAATTAAACCATAGACAAATTTATCAGTAATTTTTCATAAAGTTGTATAATCATATGATATGTAAATGGTATTATCACAATTTTTGCTAGAAGTTTACCAGTAAAAACCAGAACTACAATTACCATTTGATTCATTGTTGAACCTATTTGATTTCTTCATTAAATGGTTTTATCATGGATGTTTTGTTATGTTTAAAAATGAAAATTTTTGTAAAAGTTTATTTGAAGTTTTTTCAGATAAATCTTATCGAAATACAAAGTTTATTTGATAGAATTTATAAAATTTATTACTTATGAAGTCGGACAAAATAAAAAAACATTAGGTAAATATTAGTAAAATACTTTCTATTAGAAAAATCTACAACATTTGACGACAATCTAAAACTAACATTTTGTAACAAAATAGTAAACAATACTCTAATTTTAGAACTTTTTCACGTCAAGCTTGGAACTAATCAATTTTATTTCCAAAAAAGTTTCAAACGTAAACTTTAAATTTAAAATTGTTAAGCCAACGACATCATTGTTGGTTTATTTTAAATTTTAAAATATTTTTTTTTGTAAACAGTAATTTGGACAATGTTAAAACTTCAGATAAGACTGGTTTATAATTTAAAGTAAACTCTGATTAGAAATTTAAACACAATTTCTATAAAACATTTAAATTTAAGCTTCATATTTTTGTACTACAAACATGTTAATATATAAATATATCACTTTTCTTACTTTAACAAACATAAATAAATCTGAAACTGAAATATATCAAAACGGTTTATTCTATCTTGAATTGTCATTAATATATGTAATAAGAATTTAATTTCATTTACTTTTTTGATAAAGCTTAAGCTAAAAATCAAACTAAAAACAAAAGCAGAGTTCAAAGTTGTCTTGAGTTTTCAATTCAATAAAAAAGTTATCAACTTAATTTAACAGAGAAAAATAAAAGACACAAAATAATGAAAACCCTATTAAAACTATACTTTATGTGTTAAAATATTTATTTAAATAAAATTACTGTTAACGAGTAAGCACGTTTCAATAAAATTGTTGATTATACTGAGTATTTAGTTTTAACCCACCATTAGTACCTTTTTAACTGAATAATTGAGTGGATTTTGGCATTTTCATGTTTTCTCTTTGTAAAGTGTCTTTTGCTTTGTTTTATGATTTCTAAGATGAATTTTAATAACAGCATCTCTTTTAGGAATTTATTTTAAAATGTATACATTCAGGTTAAACCACAAGTTTGGAAAAATTTCTAGTGTATATAAAAATTATTTATGCTTAGTAAATAATCAATAAAAATACAGCTTAACTTTCTAATAGATTATCATTTATTTCTTTTAATTGAAGCATTGCGCTGTTATCTACTTAATAACATTTTTATGTAGTAGAATGATGTTTATGCTGCATTAAATTAAAACCAAATCATTTTCAGCTTTTGGAACTAATTTTAATCAGCTGTTTTTATAATACTTAAATAAGTTAAAAAAAAACATTACTAAAAATATACATAAAAGAAATTCAAACAAATTCTAACTTGACAATTTATTAAGATTCTGCGTAAACCTGACTTCAACAAATTATTTGCGATTTGTATCACTTTTATTAAAGTTTAGTACATTAAACATTAAATTGAAACTTTTGTAAAATTAAATTGCATTTTACTATTTATTTCTGAGTCACAAGATTTCACTATGATAGTTTTTCTTTTTATTTTTTGTAAACTTATAAACGTTGTATCCTCCTATCTGTCAGACAAATAGTGTTGCTCAGTGACTTTGAGCTTGCAAAACAATGTTAATCAATATTCATACAAGGTTTATAACAAGGATAATTATACAATTAGCTTTATATAAATATATATATATTTTTATACAAATATAAATAGTTTTTGTCATAGTCTTAGTTTGAAAACATCTTTAAACTGCTTAAAACTAAAATGTATTATACACTAAGAAGTAGGAAATATTTTTCTATAAGATTGATGGCAAAATAAAAATAAATATTTTTTATGTAGTGGAATGATGTTTATGTTGCGTTAAATTAAAACCAAATATTCATTAGTCTTACAAACTAATTATATTCAATTGTTTTTATGATACTTAAATAAGTTAAAAAAAACCATTAGTAAAAATATACAAAAAAGTTCAATCAAATTCTAACTTGAAAATTTATTAAGATTCTGCGTAAACCTGTCGTAAACAAAATATTTGCAATTTATCTCGCTCTTATTAAAGTTTATTCGATTAAACTTTAAATTGAAGATTTTGTAAAATATGTTTGCATTTTACTATTTATTTGGGAGTCACAAGATTTCACTATGATAGTTTTTTGTTTATCTTTTCTAAACTTATAAAAGTTGTATCCTTCTATCTGTCAGAATTGTATAAAGCTCAAATAGAAAGTTGAAAATAGTTTCGTTCAAATCATAACAAGTAGTATATAGACGCTATACTCATAATAAAAACAAGTCTGTAAAACAAATTCAGTGAAATAGAACTTTTTCAGTCTGTTATGAAGTTTGATTTGATAATTAAAATATGAAATGAAAACAAAACATTTGGCTGAAATGGAAAAATTGCAACGATAAAATTTGGATATTGTAACAAAGTATTTAGTTATTATCTAATATATGTTTCATTACGAAAACAGAGGCTCGACTAATTATTTTTTTTTTAAATCAGAAGCTAATTAGCTTTATTAGTTAGTTATCAATTTGTTGTTAGGTTTAGTTGGTGAGTAAAATACAATTAAAAAACTTCTCAAACAATAAAATTAAAATCTTATTTTCTATTTAATCAAATCAAGATTTTGTATGATTTTCTGTTTTTAGTTTTGTCATTTTTTTCGAGTTTTTCTGACTTTTGAGTAGAAGTAGTTGTCAATTAAAAGAATCAGAAGTTATCATTTATTCTTAATAATTTCAATTTTAGTTAATTTAAACTCAGCTTTGTATTGAACTGTTCTATTGCATTTCATACATGATTAAAATTTTACGACAAAAATATCTAGACGTTTCATTATAGAAAAATAAAACAAAACTTTTCAGTACATTAAATTTAAAAATTAATTTTTTTAATTATAGATTATTTAATTATTAGATAGTACTGCAAGTAGAATGCAATCCTGCTGTCTGGGTAACAACTGGATTTCCTGGCTTACAGCATGGCCCTTCTCTGCTGAAGCAGGCCATATTACTGACTTAGGTTTTAATTAATCACAGCTATTGTAGCCAAAAAGTTTTTCAAATATTTAGATTTGAAATTACATCAAAACTAGTAAATTTCTCATATTTCAACTAAAGTAAACTTATAATTAATGAATAATTAATAATATTTCCTTTATTCGTGAACTACCAGTAATTTAAAATTGAAAAAATGACCGAAAACAAAAAATGTATAATTACTAAATTTTAATAACTGATTTGTCAAAAAGATCAAATTACATTTTTTTATTCTAAATATTAAAAAGCTGTCGGCTTAATTAATAAAAATAACTTATAATATATATTTGAGAAAAGAAATATTGAAGAGGTAAAAATGAATATTTTGTTCTAATTCAAAAATTATTAACTTTTGTGTGCAAAGCTGATTATAAATAAAATTTTTTGTTTAATAGAAACTGCTATGTAAAGTATAAGTAGTTTTAAAATCTTTTAATGTTATTTTATTGAAATTACTTTTTGAATAGATAAATATTCTGCAAAATCTCCTTTCATATTCAGATAAGCTAATAACACTTTTTGTAAAAAATATTCTTGATAATTGAATTGCAAAAAAAATAAAAGCTAGTAAAAAAACTTAGAATGAGTTAAATCCAATTTTTCTCAATACAAAATTAAGTTTGAAATAAAACTATTTTTCCTAAAAATCCATCAAATCTTCTCAATGAATTCATTGGTAACCAGACTAAAACTTACTTCATTAAAAAACCACTAATTCACAATGTTAATGAAGCGATAGGTTTATTTGTAAAGAAATTCATCTATTAATTTAGACAATATAGAAATTTTTTGTTGATCTTGGTATCATTGTTGCCTTTTTCAGATTTAATTTTGTTCAATTCAGCGGATATCGATTTGCTGACGTCAGATAATTGGTTTGTTTTAGAATTATATATTTATCATCAATTTTCAAAAAAGTAGTTTACTTGCTTTTTGAAAGTGTTTGATTAAAACCTTTTTCAATCTATTTTATAATGAAGTAAATGTGTTTTGAATTTCTATAAGGTTTTTGGTCAATGAGATTACTCACTAACTTCAAATTAAATATTAGATCTTCGACAATTTGTCGATTTCAAAATGTTTATTAAAAAAAGACATTGTAAAAATACAAATTTCTTTAATACTTCAAACAATAATACTTCAAAAACTTCTTTTGATCTAGAGTTTGTCCGGACAAAAATCAATTCAGAATTCTAATTTTCAATTATAAGTTTTCGTTTTATTTTATACTGTGAGAAAGTTGTTTTGTTTACAACAATTCTATATTAACCTTACGTTTTTTACTTTTTAGATTATAAATTTTCAAACAATTCATATGATTAATATTAATAGAAACACCTCTAAAGCAGAACAATTAAAACGATTTTTAATGAAATTGTTTCTAACTGTCTATATAAAGGTTTTTTAAAGTAACTCATATCAACTTTTTTCAAACAAACACAATTACTTGTTTAACAGAATCAGGCTCAGAAAATAACATTATACCGAAACCTGAAGAACGTTTATTTCTCTTGGATTTTGTCTTATAACGCAGTCGTTAAAATGGCCAAATCTCTTTAAAAAATCTCTTAATTTATCTGTAAACGTTTTTCAAATAGTCAGTATTATTATTAACATGATGTGAAAAAAATTTCATGTAAATTTTGATTTACTTATAAAGTTCTTCACAAAATAATTAATTTGATTTTTTACACTATTAGAATGTCACACTTTTTATTAGATATAATAAAAAAGCTTAAGACATTTTTTATACAATACATGATAATATATTATTATTGTATTAATTAGTAGAAACATTTCTGTTTAATTTTATTGGCAACAGGCAAAATTATTCTTATGATTATGATTAAATCAAATTAATGAAATGAATTTTAATTTTTGAAAAAAAATTTTTCTCTGGACAAATACTAGATTAAAAGAAGTTTTAATAACCAAGAAGGTTAGTCATTCTTCAGTCATTATTGAATAGAAAAAATTTATTTTTTTGATATCGACCATGTGTCGATAAATTAATTCCAAAATTATTACTAAGAAGTACAAACAAACTTTTAAAATGAAAGCTGCTTGAATTTATCAATGAAAGAAATTTGATGGACTGAATTGCAATTTGACGTCAAATATTTGTCTCATTTCTAGTATTGAAATTTTGTAGTAAATATTATTTGTCGTTGTAATCAACAGAATAGTGATTTGATTTACAAAAACATACGATGATTACTACCTAAGAATTTGTTTTTTTTTGTTTTTTATAGGATTTGATTGAATTTAGTGGGTAGCAAGATAGTCAATAAATAAATTTAGTAAACTTTAGCAATAGTGAGTGAGAAAATATTTTTTTTAATATTATACTTATAATTTTTGTTTTTCTTTTATTTCAAATTATTCAACAATTTATGAAAAAATATAATCTTAATAGAAGTTAAAAATATTAAAATATTTTAATTTTTTCAGTCACAAAATGTTTCTAGAAAAGTTTTTCTTTCACATTTTTAGAGATTATAATTGTTGTACTTTTATTTCTACCAGAAAAATAGTGTTGCTTAGTGAATTTAAGATTCCAAAACATTTTTTTTTAATATTTATATCAGTTTTAGTAAAAGTAATACAATTAGCTGTATATAAAAAGTATTTGTAATAATTTTACATTTAAGAAGTTCTTGGAAAGTTTAAAACTAAAATGACTTATGCACAAAAAAGTACAAAACAATTTTTCTGTAGGATTGAATTGAATAGAAATAAAAGTTATATCAAAGTTTTAAATAAATCAAACTTGTAGTGGAAATTTAAGATTAATTAACGTTGATACATAATTAATATTCGATTTTAAGAAATTGGTATAAGAAAGAATTAACTTCAACTACGTCTCCATGCTGGAAACTTTTAGTAACGAATTTTTTTGAAACTGACGATATGTCGATAATCTTCATCAAAAAATTAACATATGTCAATTATTTTTTTAATTATTCTCTTTTATACCAGTCGAGCATAATAATCGTAATACTTTTTATTATATTAAACTACACACCCTATTTAATAGATAATATATATAATGTTTTCCTTCTAAATGGTTTCTAGATCTTTCTTTTTAAACCAATAGTAAAAGTTATACTATCATGTAGTTGCAACTAACAACAAAAGCTGATGAAGTAAACTCTGATAGAAAATATAGTCCTTCTCGTTAATTTCACCATCCCAACTCATTAGACTGTGTCACTTAGCCCCTTCTCAAAAGAGTAAAGGTGATTTAAGGGGATTGTTTTAATTAAATATTATTTAATCATTCAAGGGAAATAATTGTATTTGTTTATTTGTTTCTATATATTATTTGTCTTATTATTTCTATGAAAAAATAATTTTATATCATTGACTCTTGAAATACAAAAAAAAAAGTTTAACATAAATTATTTTTTAAGTTATTTTAAAATACATCACTGAGTAACCAAAACCACCATTTGCATCTCACTAATAAACTTTTTAATAATTCTTTTTGTAATTCTTTAAGAACTAAATCAAAAATCTCCTTATACTGAAGTACTAAAGAAATTGTTTTATTTAGCTAAACTAAACAGCAAACTTACGACCAATTAACAGACCTTGCTTTTTAGTGTTCGAAAATTAAACTTTAAACTTAAAAATAAAATAAAAGTTTTACTAATTTGTTTTAAGTTTTATTGAAATAAGTTTAATTAATCTTTGAATTTGAAACTATTAAGAAAATGTTTTTTTTTTAATGTCTAATTTATAATCATAAGATCTCTCTACGATAAATTCATTTTTAATTTATTTATTTATTTTCTTTAACTGTTGCGTCTTAGAGTTGATTATTTAATTTTGAGTAAAATCAATGACTTCAAACTCCCAAAACACGTTTTTAAAAATTTTCAGAAATAGTTTTTATCAAAATTAGAAAAATCTCCAAAAACTTAATCAAAATTAGCAAAAGAATTTAGTTTTTATCTTGTTTGTCAATACACAAAACTATTCTTATGACTTTGAATAAGTCAAATTTGTGAAAAAGCAAATAATTTTCGAAAAAAAACCTGTCTCCATACAAACACTAGATTAGGAGAAGTTTTTATTATAAAGGTTCTTCAGTCGTAAATCAGTAGAGACAAAATTTAGAGTTGGTTATTTTTGATATCGACCATTAGTCGATAAATTATTGCAAAGATTTATATGGAGAAATACAAACAAATTTTCAAAGTAAAACTGGCTGAATGTCTCAATTAAAAAAAATTCCATTTGTGAATTACAATTTGTCATCAAATATTTGAAGATTTTATTGTTTTCAAACTTTAAGGAAATTGTTAATTGACATTGTATTAAACAACTTCATTTGTTTTTTAGAGAAGATCAATAGAGTTAGTGGGTAGCAAAAAAGTCAATAAACAAAGTTACGGTAAATAGTGAATTAAACAAAACTTTGTTTCTGCGTTAAAATTACTTTTTCTCATTTTATATCATTTCAAATTATCCAGCAATTCAAGAAAAATGAATTTAGAAATATTTGTTAAAATCTGACAAACTCATTAGAATTATAAGCATAATTTTGAAAGTTGAATCTAGCTAAAGACTATTTCATTACTCAACAACGAATTAATTTATAGTGACGTAATCGAACAAGTTGATTTTGATCAACAATTAAAGCGTTTTAACTGTTATTGTTAGATGACTAACACCGTAAGAAAATTAAAACTGAAAATGAAATTTTGTGTTGTCAACTTTAGCAAAAACATCTAACTACAACTTTCTTATACTCAAAATTTTGAACTCATGCTAATTTTGAAAAATTGATACAACAAATTGCTAAAACAGATTTTAAAGAAAAAATTTGAGTTTAGTGCAGTGATCAATTATTTAGATATTTATTATTAGCTATATTTTAAAGGTTGATTTTAATTGTTTACTACTAATAATTTCTAAATATTATAATATTTTGAGTATCGTTCTCAAATTATTATTTTTTTATTTGAAATTATCCATCAAACAAAATTATAGTTTAAGAGTGTAAAGGAAAAACGTTTGAGATTTTAATTTCCAACTTTAAAAATTCAAAATATATATACTTTTCATTGTAGATATTGTAGCAAAAGTACAAAATTAAAAAAAATTAATGTATGTTAACATAAAAAAATTCTGTATGTAAAAAATGCAAATTTGAAACTAAAATAATTATTTAAATAAAAAATCATTTTAAACAGTTTTCCACGTATTGTTATTTTCGCTTCATAACAGTTTTTTCTTAATTTTACTTTCATTAAAAAAATAACTATAAATTCATCTTTTCAAAAACATTCATTGTTTATTTTCTAAATTAAGTAGTATTAAAAAAATATTGAATTCTACTTCATAAAATATATTAACTTTAAGCAAAATTATTTGTTTTGTGTAAATAACAATGTGTCTATAAAAAATCATAAAAAGCTAATTAAAGATTTATGAGTTTTATTTTTTATAGTCGAATAAGTTGACACTAGACGTCGCTACAGATATATAAAGTTGAAACCTTTGCATTGATTCAGGCTATGTTTTTGTAAGTGATATTTGATAACTTGAATTTTAATCTAACTTAACCTCTAGTTTAACCTTTTTTAATCTATTTTATAATGAAGTAATTTTGGTTTAACTTTCTGTAAGATTTTAATCAATGAGATTACTCACTAACTTCAAATTAAATATTAGATCATCGACAATTTGTCAATTTCAAAATTTTTTTTAAAGAAGATCATTGTTAAGATAAAAATTTCAATAATGCTTCTAACAATAATGATTTACAACTTATTTTGATATAGAGTTTGTCCGGACGAAAATCAATTCAGAATTTTAATTTTCCCTAACAAGTTTGCTTTTTATTTTAAGCTGTGATATAAGCTTTGACAACAGTTCTAAATTAACTTTGGTTTTTTACTTAACGAATAACATTATACCGAAACCTAAGGAAGGTTTTGTTGTTGGTTTTTTCTTATCATGCAGTCGTTAATATCGCCAAATTTAGTCACTTCAAAAAGAGATTATTTATTCACTTTATTTATCTTGTTCGATTTTTTTTTAAATTTTTGTTATATAGAAAGTTATATTTTTTTCTGATAGTAAAAGAAAGAAACTTTCTATCAAAGTTTTAAATAAATCAAATTTTTAACGAATTTTTTAGAAACTAACTTTTCTCCTGACAAATACTAGATAAAAAGATATCGTTATAATAAGAAATGTTTTCTAGCTTTTACCTATGGCATGATAACTATAGAAATTTTTGATATCGACCACATGTCGATAAATTAATCTGATAATAAAAACTAAAAATTAACAGCATTCTTTAAATTTCTCATATTTGAAACAAAATGAATTTCTAATTACTTAAGAAAATATATTTTTTCTTTGTTCGTGAACAACTAGTATTTTTCAAATTAACAAATTGACCGAAAACAAAAAAATGTATATATCGTAGTTTTTAAAAACTGATTTGTCAAAAAGATCAAATTACATTTCTTCATTTTCACTATTGAAAAGCTGTCGGGTTAAATTATAAAAACGAACTTTAATACTTTATTTGAGAATATAAATATTTTAGAGGTAAAAATAAATATTTAATTGTAACTAGAAAATTATCAATTCTTATCTGTAAAGCTATAAATAAAATTGTTTTTTTTTAAAGAAACTGCTTTGGCATATTATTAAGCTTCTTTGTCATTTTAAGGCTTTGAAATTATTTAAAAGAATGTTACTAACCCTAAAAAAGTAAAAGAAAAATCTAATTTGTTTGTAAGATGTTCTTAAAGTTTTTGATTAAAAATTACTTTTTGAGTATATATATAATATATAAACACTTTTCATCACATTCTTAAGATAGTCTAATATTACTTTTTATAAAAAATATTCTTGATAATTAAATTGCAAGAAATTAAAAGCTAGTAAAAAAACTTCGAAAGAGTTAAATCCACTTTTTTCACTACAAAATTAAGTTTGAAATAAAATTATTTTTACTAAAAATCATTCAAATCTTCTCACTGAATTCATTCATATAATTCACACTAAAATAAAAAACATTTATATGAAATACATATACTTCTTTATGCTCAAAGTCACTCAGTAACACTTTTTTACTGACAGATAGGAGGATACAACGTTTATTAGTTTATAAAATATAGATAAAAAACTACCATAAATAAATCTTGTGACTGAAAACTAAATAGTAAAATGCAATTAAATTTTTCAAAAGTTATAATTTATATTTTAATGTAAAAAACTTTAATAAAAGTGAGACAAAATGAAAATAGTTTGTTTAAGTCAGGTTTACACTGAATCTTAATGAATTGACAAGAAAAATTAAATAAAAATTTGAAAAAAGATAATTATAGAAAAGTTATCAATGAGATAAAAAAATTATATACTTGCGTGAAACATTTTACACATAATGAAATTTCAAATTTATTAATAATTTTTAATTGAAAAAAGTGATTTGTTTATATATTAACATAGTTGTCAGTATAAAAAGATAAAGCTTAAATAATAAATAAATAAATCAAATAATAAACAAAATGAAACAAGAAAATTGACAAATATTTGATGTCAAAATGATATTCACGCCATGTAATTATATTAATTGAAACATCCAAGCAGATTTAAATTTGAAAGTAAACTTAATTTTGTTAGTTTTTATTTCCGGATTAGTCTATCGACAAGTAGTCGATATCAAAAATTCACATGGGTTACTTAGGTTCTCAATGAAAACTAAGAATATTTCTTAATATAAAAACGTTGTTTCATTTAGTATTTGTCCGGAGAAAAATTATTTTTGAAAATTATTAGTCATTTAAAAAAATTAAATTATTTAGAATCATAAGAATAGTTTTATACGTTGACAATAAAAACAAAATAAGTTACTTTTGCTAATTTTATTTAACTTATTTGAGATTTTTCTAATAAGGGTCCTATATTTTCAGGATATTTTTTAAAATTTATGCTTTGGAAATTCATAGTCGCTAAGTTGAATCAAATTTTTGTAACCGTCCATTAGTTTTTATTGACAGATTTCAATACAAGGGTTATTGAGAAAAATGTTTGAATGTTTTGTAAGGTCTGAGTCATTGAGAAAAATTATTTGTCTGACAGATAAGAGGAAGAAAGTATGTTAAAAAGTTTAAATTTACTTTTAAATTCAAAGCTAAATATATAATTTGCTTTTAAAATTGTATTTTTTTATTGATACGAAAAGTGACTAGTTAAAATAATTTTATTTTCAATTTAAACTTAATTATTCATAATTTCAATAAAGTTTGATAGTAAGTCTTAAAATTCAAGTTATGAAATATCACTTACAAAAACATAGCCTGAGGCAACGCAAGGATTTCAAAATTATTTAACTTCAGCGACGTCTAGCGTCAACTTTTTCTACTATTGAAACATAAAACTGAAAAATATTTAGTTAGATTTTTATGATTTTTACAAAAACATGTTTACTTACACTAAAGAATCAATTGTGCTTTAATTAATTATATTCTAAGTGGTTCTCAATAATCTTTGTTTAATTAGTTCTAATTACACCAGATGTTTGGGTTATTATTTTAACTCTTTTTAACTTCATCTGATTATCTGAAGATTTTTTTCTAATTGTCAAACTCAACAATTTTGGTCATTTAATTATTTTTAAACATAAGTAAAAACGTCAAAAAATTTTTGAAGAAAAAAAATGAATGTATGATTCCATAACAATTTAGTAATATCAAAATAATTTGCTAATTAACAAAACCTTTATATTTCATGAATAAAATTTTATAGAAAAATCAAAGCATTTAAGACCTTAAGATAAATTTTTTCAGTTATCTACGCTATATTATACGGATATAATCTATTTGATCAATAATTGAACTTTTCTACAAGTTAAACAATCTTTTTTATTTTAGAAATAGGTAAAAACAACAAACATTTTTGTTGTCTTTTCACGAAATCGATGGGCGAATCGTAATATTTCAATATTTTGTTAAATTTCAAACATGTGATTGACTCTTAATGTCGAATGGAACTTTAAACAAATACCTCGTGAAAGTTGTTCATTTACATTTCTCGAATGTTTTCAGTGTTTTGACGTTCACTTTTTATTTCTAATCTAATAGAGATTATTCAACAAAAATTAGTCTATGATGGTGACGTAATTACTGATGAACAATTTGATGATGCTAGTTTTTATGAAAGAATGTGATTACTAATGAAAGTATTTTTGTCATTTAACGTGAATATATATGTTTAGTATCAATAGTAATTTGGTTGAGTTATCATCTGTTTTCTTAGAGAAGAATTGTTTAAACTATTTAAATAATAATTATTTAATTATAAAAATATGCATCAGTTATGTAAGGATGTTAACCAAATATAAAAAAGTACATTACAAACTTGAAGGTTTTATTTTCAATCTTGCCTTGTTTACAATAGCTGAGATTTGTTTCATCAAATTACTACAGCAAATAAAAAGCTCAAATTTCTATTAGGGAGTTGTTTTAGAGTATTTTTTGTTTAGTAAATTGCAGCAAGGTCAAAGTCATATCGACTAACTCGTTCCACATGACTGCATCCGACTTACCTGATACAAGAAAGATAACTAAACGGGAAATCCCCTCTTCAATTGAGATAGTTGGTTTGTGAATAAAATGACTAATAAAATTATAAATATAAAAAAATATAATTTTGAAGTAGCTACCAGACAAGATTATACAAACATAATTCGATTAACAAACTTTATTTTTGTACAAGCCAAAACTTATATCTAATATTTTTCTCATTTTTTGTTATATTTTTCTTATTCATAATCTGCTTTTTTCGTATTTAGGTTTAGGTAGATTATTGAATAAAATCGTTCAAAAACTTTTCACAAAATCCAAACTGTAAAGGACATGCCTCAGAAAGTTGAATCTCAATGTACAGCTTCGAAACTCTTTAAAAAGAACTCTACGGTGACACTTGTTCAAGAATTGAATAAAGTTTTTTTGATGATCAACATTTGTTAAACAAAGTTTTATTAAAAGTCATAACTATATCGAATAGTCAAATTATTGAAAATTAATTATTAATATTTTGTGGTAAAAATGTTTAAACTGAAAAGCGTTTTGTGAAAATTGAAATGAATATCTTTCTGTCTGCTTGTAAGAATTAACATTTTGTAAAAACATTTTGTTATAAACTTTGGAATAAGATTAAAAAACTAACTTACTATATGGTTTAAAAGAAAACCCAAATTATTTAAGTGAAAATTTAATACTAACATATGAAGATATATTAATTAGCACAACGTATTTAATAGATGAAATATATCATATTTTCTTGTTCTAAGCGGTGGTTTCTTTTCTGAAATAAAATGAAGAGACGAAAAACTACTTTCAAAAAAAGAGAAAAACTTTAACAGCTTTTTATTTTGCATTTCACTTTGTGTTGCTCGATTAGTTACTTTCGTCTCATTTTCTTTTACTTTTTTTTTAATATCATCACTTATAGCACATCCTATATCACCGATTTCGGCCGAACTTTTACAATGAAAATTTACCATTTGTTATTTTGTAATAAATTTATTATTTCAATTAGTTGTTTTATAAAAGTTTTGTTATTTCTAATCTTCTATAAACTGTTTGTAAAAAATAAATAAATGTTTATTCTGCATTAAATTAAAAGCTATTTTTCAAAAAAAATAGAAACTAGATTAAATGAGTTATTTTTACAATACTTCACTACGTTTTGATTAAAATTATTCAGAATTGAAAAATATATTCACAGCAACTTGTAATCATGAATTTTGAAAATTATAATCTAAAAAGTGATAACCATCCAAATGGAATAAAAATATTTAAAAATTGTTGTCAAAGGAAAACATTTTCTAACAGTTGTAAGAAAACCAACATTATAAAGGAGAATGTGATTAATAAAACTGACTTTTGTTTTGACAAATATTAGATCGAAAGAGATGATAGTAAAAGAAATATTATGAAACATTAGACGTATTACTTCTTCAAAACGCAGAAGATTTTGATGTTTTTATGGTAGACTATGATGTTTTTTTAAATTTAGGTATTATAATAGTAAAAATTAATTCAAGCAAAATACAGCTGGTATCAAAACTTCTTTAGAATAATTTATATATTTAAACCTAATTTACAGTAAGAGAATCTATGAGTAAATCGGTTTATTATATTTATACTAAACTATAGATCTTAATAAAATATTTGTTTATACTTTAATCGAAAACTTTATTAAAATACATGAAGTAAACTAACCAGCAGTCGGAAATTAACTTCATGGAAATTATCTTTTTTGATTCCCAGTGATCTTAATTTTAAACACAAACTTTAACTACTTATTGTAATAAAAAAAAACTTTACGCTTGTGCTCAAAGTTGATGAGTTTAGAAATAATAAATAAATTTAACTGAGATATGAAAAAAAAAAGAATTTATCATTGTAAAATTATATTATAAAAATCAAAACTATTTTTAAAATAATGATATTTTTCCAAATAAGTTGACCTACAAAATATTATTCCATTATCAACTTTTCAGTATCTAGTTGCAAAAATTATATTATTTGGAGGTTTTTGATGAATTATTTAAATAATTTTTAGTTACAACTGCAAGTAATAGAAATATTGTCTAACACCAAGTGGTGTCATTTGTAAAGACATTTAAATTTCTTTAAATTTTCATCTTTTCTTTCAAACGTTTTTAAAGCACTTTTTTTGAAAGCACTATTTTTAACGTACTTTGTCGTACTGGTGGATAAATATTTGATGATTTAAAAAAATATTGTTAAATTGTATTTTTAAACTGTTATTAATAAAGCTGTAGGAATTCCTATTTGTAGATATTCTACTATGCATCTAAAATATTCTGAATCACAAAACTGGAAAGTTGAAACTCATTCTAACATTTTAACATTTTGATTATTTTAATCAGCTAATTTTCTGCAGTTTTTATATTTTTTAGTTCATAGATTTACAAATATTAATTTCTTTTTTCGATTTGTAAACTTTGTAAAAATCTTTTTTTATTTAGCTGAATCAACATTAGGTTGTCATGAATCTCTGAATGTTTTCAAGTTTAAAATTGCTTTAAGAAAGTTTGATGCAGAAATTTACCTGAAATAATTGTACCGTGAAACTAATATTCTATAATATAATAAAATAATAAAATACCGAAAATCAGTTGTTTTATTTACAGTATGGTTTAAAAAAATTATTTTGTTTCTGATTATTATGAGCCCTTTGATGGTACGAAAGACTTGCTTTATGACAAAATTGTTTTCCACAAGCAAGACATTCATATGGTTTCTCGCCAGTATGAGTTCTTGCATGTTTTATAAGACTTGACTTTATAGCAAACTTTCTTTCACAAACAACACATTCATATGGTTTCTCACAATTATGTTTTCTTTCATGTGTTATAAAGGTTGAACTTTGACTAAACCTTCTTCCACAAACAATGCATTCATATGGTTTCTCGCCAGTATGAGTTCTTGCATGTTTTTTAAGACTTGATTTTATAGCAAACTTTCTTCAACAAACAACACATTCATATGGTTTCTCACCAGTATGAGTTCTTTCATAATTGACAAGTTGAGATTTGAAATTAAATTGTCTACAACAAATCAAACATTCATATTTGTTTTTGCAATTTGAAACTTTTTTAAGCAAACATTTTTTTTTCTTCATTTACTACTTCTGCTGATTGATTACTTTTGGTTGACGAATTACTCTTCTTTGTTATATTTTCTCTTTCATTGTTACAATTAATTTCATCAACGATAATTTCGTTCCAACCATCCTCTGCATTAAATAATCTATTTGAATGTTTCTTTTTTGATGTTACATTGTCGATGTTACTTTCAGTTGATAACAACTTTCGCTTCCGATAAATTTTTTGTTGTCCATCAAACTTTACAAAATACAAAATTTATGAAATAAATCAGTTCTGATAATTTTTATTAAGCAAAAAAAAGTTGATCATTTTATGATATGAAGGAAGTAAAAGTTTTTTTCAAAATTTAAGCAAATTATTTTGTTGCCAAGAATATTAAAAAATATATTTGAATAACCTGGTTAAGTAAATTCAACTAACCTTATACTAGCATACGTTGAGTGTCAATGTTTCAATTTTGTAATTGTTGTTTGGTACGACATTTCTATTTTACAGTTTAATTAACAATTAATTAAGGTTTTCTTTCTGTTTTTGCTGACTAGCTCTATAATTGTTTGAAATAAACTATTTTTAAAAAGTTTAAAACTGAATTCATTTAAAACACATTTTATTAATTACAAATGTTAAGTTAGTTTTTGCTATTACAAACAAATGAAGATTTCAAAGAGCTTACAAAAACAAAATTAAATTCTTAAATTGAAATTTGATTAGTTACAAAAAGTCTTAAGACAACTTATACTTATTATATTTTAATTCCTGATAAAAATAAGTTTAATCGAGCAAAATCGTAATTTTTGTGGTAATTGAATAAGTTGTTAATGTCTTTATTTTTAAAATTCCAGTTGTTGTTAACATGAATATTGAAAAAAAAGCCTTAGTCTTCTGAGTAAAAATATTTTTAAATTAAAATACCAATACCAAGTTCAAGACTAAGACCAATTTTTTCAATATTGCATGTTTTCATTAATTAAGATATAATTTGTAGATACCAAATTTCTAAAACTTTATTAAAATAGTAGCCAAACATATATTCTTTTTTATGATTTAATTATTAAAAAATTTGTTATTTTTATCCGACACCAATTTACATAAATAATTCAATACTTCATTATCCTTAACAAATACAAATCAACAAATTATTCATTGTAATTTAATCTACGAGCTCATGTATATGAAAAAAGAACAATAAAATAAGTTTAGATTTTGACAAACAAATCCTGTTTGACAGAGATTTTGTTTTTTAATAAAATAATTTTGCTGAATTTTAGTGTTTGTTGTTATCTTATCAGCAGCTTTCTCTTATTTTGGGCTAATATTAAAGTTTTTATTAAATAAATAAACTTTTGTATCTAATGTGTTTATTAATTGCTCAACTGCTATAAAAATTGAAGAAATAAGTAAAAGTTCACTACTAAAAAGCTTTAAATATATACTACTTTAATGTAAATAGAGGAAAATGTTATTTTAAAACCCAGTTTAGAAACAGTAAGTTTTAAAATGTATTCTTAAATTAAAAATACACTTTTGAGTCAACATATCATTTAGAAAAAACTGAAAAATCATTGTAGAAACCGATAACAGGGAATAATTTTAATAAATCTATCAATTTCTACAACCTATGATATTTTTTTTTACTGTACATGAAACTAATCAACTTTTTTATATAAAAGTACTATAAGACTTTGGAGATATTTACAAACACTTTTATGTTGGATTTTACAGTAGGATTTTAATTTTGTCTAATTTCTATTTAGCAACTGTTTTTTCTCATATTTTGTACATTTTTTCAACAATTTGTGGTAAACTAAAAAACAATATTATAATAAGTTTAGATATTAGTTTAAAACTAAACTTTGAAAATTTTTTACAAGTTTTTATAAATAAATACCTTTTAGCAATAACTTAAAAATATTTTCAAGTGTTTGTAGAAGTTTTTATGTTTTATTTACTATTATTTATTTACATATCCACAACGTTGTTGCCCTTTATGTTGTTATTGTTAATTTTAAGTCTATGAAGTAATAAAAGAGAAGTGCATAGATGTATTTTGAAAAGTTCTCACATTATCTATTATTTAAGATTTAACTAATTTGAATTATTCATGCTTTGGGTAAAGCTAAACAAATCAGTATAAGATACTGATTTTTATATTTTCCTTATAGTTTCTTTATATACTTCTGCACATGTTAAAGATGTACAAATCATTTTTACAGACTGATAATCCATAAAAATGTCTAGTTTAAAAGCTAATAAGTTTTTCGAGTTTGTAAAACAGTACAAGATAAAAGAAAACAAGTTCTACATTTTGCAAGGTAGAATGTTTCAATTTATTTTTACAAATGAAGTTTTCAAAAATAATTTAGAACTTCAACATAAATACAATCGTGATAATTTTGATACCGATAAACTTGATTGCATGTCTCATCTTTTTCTGAGAAACAAAATTGCTTTACCTGGATGCGTTTATTGGATATATCAAGATGATAATTTTGTTAGGGTATTTAAGCTAAAAGATTTTAATGTTAGTAACTTTTCATATGAAATGGTTTTAGTAACACTATTTTTTCACTTTGGAGTGGCATATTCCTTAAATAAAGATAAATCAGTGAAAGAACATTTTGTTTGTTTGGAACTTTTGAAACATTGTTTGATAATTGCTGAAGATTTGGATTCATCTAAAACTTTGCTGAACTTTAAGACAATTGCTTTTTCATGTTTTTTGTCACAAATTCTAAACGTGTTTATAACAACTTCAAACACAAACTTTAAACAAACTAATGAGAGATTTGCTGAGTTAATAAAATACTTTTCTTTCTCTTCATTCCCGACAAAAAGATCATATTTTCAATCTGGGTTAAATAAATTGCAAACATATCTGTCATTTTTAGATGGGTATGCTCACAAATCTATATGTTTTCATCAGTGCCAACTTTATTACTCTTCAGCTTATGTGAAAACAGCCACATTTATTAGAGAACTTGTAATGTATTGTGACTTGCTTTTATTTGTCCATTTATCAAATGCAAATCAAATATATGTTTTTAGACAAACTTTTTGCTCAAAAGAGATTCGCATATTATGCAAAACTGAGTTTACCAAGCATGTAATTGAGACTGAGAAATCTTTGATTACTACGCTTTCGTCAGCTTTAGTTTGTTTTGATTGGTTAATACAGTTGGTTTGTTCTTACAAACTTCCAGGCTTTAAATCTAATGAATTGAAGAAGATTGCAAACGGTTTATATGTAAACAGAAGTATCTATAAGAGCTTACACTTCAGTCATTATGATTACAAACTGGGAGAAATTCTTGAAGAAAAAGAAAAACAAGTTTATCTTAGCAATGAACGTTTAATTTCTCTTACGAGTGATGTTTTTTTGTTTTCAGTATTAAACTCAACGGTTTTAAAATGCTTTAGAGATCAAAACACATACCGGTCTATTTCTAAAAGTCTGAGGATTATATTGTTGTTAGTTACTCTAGCTTTTGCTTTAAAGAAACAACTGAATATATGTTTAGTAAAATTTCTGATTAATATTGCTAGGAAAAAGTCGCAGGATTTCTTTTTAAATAGAAAAATTACGAAAGAATACTCAAGTGGTGAAAAATGTCAACTTTTAGATAAAATATTTTATAAGATTCTTGATAAAA